>CM029788.1:29302407-29861110 GCA_017562165.1 Ectropis grisescens
AAGGGTATCATGGAGAGGCCTATGTCCAGTGATGAACTAGGGTAGACGGATGATGATGATGATGATTGTATTATATACTACATGGGTAAAACTGCGGGGTAGTGCTAGTTTTATAATTTAGAGACGAGAGACGAGTAAGACATATTATGGTTGATGATAAACGAAACCCCTGCTCATTACACGAAATAGTGCTACGCAACTATTTCAACTTCAAGAATCAAAATTAATGCCTACTGCATTACCTGTCCCAAATTATTATGTTATATTATAAATACTGCCCTAGTGGCTTAGTTGGTAGTAGCTCTGCCTGCTAAGCCGAGGGTCGTGGGTTCGATCCCACCCAGTGCAAATATTTGTGTGATGAATTCAAATGTTTGCACTGTGTCTGGGTGTTTCTATGTATAATAAGTATGTATTTAAAACTATATAAGTATTCTATCAACTATCTGGCTGCCATCACACAAGCTTTGCTTAGTTTGGGGTCAGATGGTGTTGTGTGTGAATTGTCCACCAATATTTATTTATTTAATAAACTAGCTATGCCTGTGGTTTCACCCGCGTTTTAAGGTTTTTTATTTATTTTGTGAATCCCTAATTACTTTCCCTCTATTTTCGTCAAGTAAATGTACTTTATGTTATGCCTTAGATGATCAGCTATCTAGTAATAAATTCCGTTATAATTGGTTCAGCAGTTTGGTTACTAGTCGGAACAAACAGACAGATGTACCTACATCGAGAATCAGTTTTTAGTATAAACCTCCTCTCTCCTTTGGCATTGTTTTATACTGATTCAAACATGATCTGTGACAGCTGCGTGATTGATCTGACGTCATCGGCCTATCTGGCTGGTGATCTGTCAACGGAATGTTTATTTGCAATCTAGAACCCCTATGTGAGAGATCTACTCCACCTACCGTTACCACGTTTATGAGTTAATAGTTGTCTATAAACACGTATTGCAGAAGCTTGCTTTATTGCTTAGTTTCTAGTTACTTGCCAAATGTAGATCTTTTCTATGAAAAATAAATTATTTTCTCCAAAAAATCAAAATCAAAGCCCATTTCAATTTAAAGTTAAATACAGAAACTCGATCAAAGGAGACGGCCCATTTTCCATGGGCATTTGCCCCACAGCAAAAGTGCATGAGACTCGACCAAAATTGGACCATATAGGATTTTGAATATCTATTAAGGAACCGTTAATGTTTTTATTCTGCATAGCGGGATTTAAAAGATATCAACTAAAACGTTGAAAAAATATCGCCCCAAGTAGGTAATCAAGTACGTGATTATTGGCATACTACTAAAAGAAGGTGTAGTAAATTCATTAATTTGCGACTTACTATCCTCAAAATAATGTCGACTCGACGCAGGACAAGAAAAATCACATGAACATTACGAAACCTTTGAAAAAATTACGAAATTCCTTGTGTTGTGTAAGTTTAGTGATCGAATCGGTATACGTAGTAATTTACATTCTCTTTGCGAATCGGATGTTGTGTCTATTTTATTCACTTCTTTATTAACCCCCGACCAAAAAAAGGGGTGTTATAAGTTTGACGTTGATGTCTGTCTGTCTGTGTGTGTGTCTGTCTGTGGCACCGTAGAGCTCAAACGGATAAGCCAATTTCGATGCAGTTTTTTTTATTTGAAGGTTGATTTCCGTGCGGGTGTTATTAGCTATGTTTGGTTAATATCGATTCAAGATGGCCGCCTCCACAAAATGGCGGACAAAATATTTCTTCACAACCTACCCCAATATGGGTATCAAATGAAAGGGCTTAACTAGTAGAATACTTTGAACTATGAAAAATTTCAAATCCAAGATGTCCGCTACCACAAAATGCGAAATACATTTCTTTTTTCACAACTCCCTTAATATGGGTATCTAATGAAAGGGCTTGACTAGTAGAATGTTGTACAGATAACAAATCTGAGGTAGTCGGGGGTTAATCAAAATTTTTAATTTTGTCCTTGTTAACTGAGAGGATTTTGGCGTCGCGCGTCTTTTGTGTTTTCCCATATTACGTTATTACGTATTTAAATTTTTTCAAGTTTTACTAAGAATCGTCAAAGAAACACGTTCATGAACATCAAATAATTTTAATCCACCATTTATATCACATACTCGAAAATACACAAGTTAAAGAAAATAATACCATGAGGCGACATGTTTTTTTCACGTTGGCGCCAAAACTACAATTTCGCAATCCTGGCAAAATGACACAAGCACGTTCACTTTACGTAAACTTCAAAAGAAGAAAAAAAAGAGAAAAAGACCTGACTTTAAGTACAATCATAGTATTTTTTAATAACACCAATTTGCAATCCCCACTTCGCACGTTAGTATGAAATGTACAGTTGTCATTACTTAATTATATGTTATTTTAAGTAAATAACTATTTTAGGTCTCAGGGCTAATTCCGTACCTAAACTTGAAACGACTTGGGGCAGAAATGAGCCGTCTCCTTTCATTAGAATTTCATTCCATCACTAAGATAACGGGGTATTCGATGGAAAATTTTAGTCTTTTGTTCATGTTTTAAATACCGCCACAGTGATTTTGGTAAAATATATATGGGACTGTGATCTACCAAACAAGAAAATAACCATCAACATTGATTAACAATTGGCGGAGGTATTGCGTAATCACAATACAAAATAACTGAATTGAAAAGTTCCTCCTTTTTAGAAGTCAGTTATAAGAATGAAGAAAGACCTCTCTCCAGGACACTCTGAGAGTACCGACTGAAATGGAACCCGAATAGTAATATCTACTAAGGTATAACGATGTTGGTAACGGTGATGGTGACAGTGTTGCGAGTTTTATTGTTTTGCCCATTGTAGTAACTCATAAACTAAGAGGTAGTAAAGAAAAGAATTGAAAATTTTTTTTTTCATTCCGCGTCTATTCATCAGTATCATCATAGTCATCATCAGCCTATCCTTGTCCACTGCTAGACATAGGCCTCTCCCATGGCTCGCTACTCAGCCCTATCCTCGGCGTCACATCTACATCGACTGCCTGCTGTCTTGCGTATATCGTCACTCCATCTAGTCTCAGTGTTCTTTGCCGATTTGTGGTGTATCAACTGACTTTTATAGGGTAATAAACTTAACAACACTTTGATGTTGAACTAGCGTGGCAAACTTTGGGATACCAGAACCCAGTAGCGGTTAATATTCAGTAAGATGGTAAATGCATGAAACTAAACTACACATTAAATAATTAGTCATTAAAACTATGTTTCCAGGAACAGAAATTCCTGTCTACTTGTATAAGTTACTAATAGGTATTCTGTGGTATCACTAACCGAGATACTACACACAAACTGGCTCCTATCACTATAAAGCGCTCTCCATACTACCCCTTAAAATTTAGAATATTATATAACTTTTGAAGCACAAATTTTCAAGTGTTCTAACTTCAAATGCTTTTACGTAAGTGCTTCCTACTATTTAATGGAGGAATTTTACTGGGGAATTACTTTACCTTCTCTAGTTGTTCTACCACCAATCAGTTATGTTCAAATAGTATAAAATAATACTTAGGCATACTATTGTCTACTTGAGTCTCTGTTACGTCATAAATTTCGAAAATGTCTTTACCTATTTGAGTTTATAGCTCACATAAGCTTGAGTAACAGGCGTATTTCAAATATTTAGGTAAGTTTTGGATACTTATACGCAGTAGGATTGTCCGACCGCCGACCGCCGAAATTGTACAATCTACGGAAACCACACTAGGACAATAATATATATTTTGTTATTGTGAGTATCTTAATCAGTATTTTGTAAAATGACTACATATTAGGGGTACCAGACTGACCAGATGATGTCATGGTGAGTTTTGATGTGGAGTCCCTTTTCGGCAAAGCTGCAAAGGAGTGTCTGAAAGACGTTTGAGAGCTACTGACACGAAATTGCTTACCAGAAAACCCAATGATATTGCCAGAAGATGTTTGGGATAAAAACTTGCTAAAAAATAGAAAATTGCTAGCCTATTGGTTTTTTATCGGATACACTTCGGAGAGTGTCCAATTGATTTGCATGATCTGATACCACCCTGCCCTTTTTTCTATGGGCATGCTCGTAGTTCGAAAAAGCGACATCATTTCATGGTTGATGTTCCAAAGACACGAACGATGATATTTAACTCTACTTTTGTGATAAGAACGTCTAGGCTGTGGAATACGTTGTCTGAGTGCGTTTTCCTCGATGGTTACAATCTTCAAATCAAGAGTGAATCGGTTTTTTCTAGGTAGTCTCGGCTTTTTTTACTTTCATAGGTTTTCACTTGCCGGCCATCTCGCCTGAAGTTAAACGACGACACGGTCTACGATGAAACGAGTCTAGTGTCTACATAGAAAAAGCCGATTTACTCTTTCTTAATACTAATCTTAAAAAAGTATGTGATTTTTTTTTCTCTCTTTTTTTTTATTGTTAATTACGAGTTTTTTTTTTGTGCGACTATTATTGGGATCAGCTTTCTAGCTGTTTTTACTTAATTATTTATTGACTGTATAATGCATATTAATCAATTTGGACTGTTTATTATCAACATTGTTTATTATAACTGATAACGTTATGTGTAACCCCTGGTTATTAATAAATGAGTATGAGTATGAAAGCCTTGAAAACTAAAAAAACACTGTTATTTCTACCGGCATAACAGTTTTCAGTTATTGGTCCTGGAATCCTGTCATAAATATATGTATCCATAGCGGAGTGTTTTAAAGAATCCTGCTGATCTGGTTGGTAAGAGTTGTGACGTGATGAAAATCCAGCCATTTTTGAAGATCAAATGAAGCATATTGATGACTGATAGCAGTATCCTAATTACCCATTAAAACAACCAAAAATTATTACTTCTTTTCGTGACCACTGCTATTGACCGCAAAAGATCAGCAAGTAGTCAAAATAATGATTTGAATCACGATTAAGTCCTGTGAAATATTTTCAATGTCATATTCTATTTATGTACTTCAGTATGAAGAGAGCTTAACCCGACGAGCTCATTTCCCCTATTCTCGTGTAGATGAGATTATTGCACTAATCAAATAACGTACGCGTATTATTCTGCGCGCGACCGATGCAACCGGATTATTGCCAACGTTCTGTCGTGTTGTCGTATCGCGACTGTATCAACATTGGTTATTAATGGTTTATCTAGATAGATAGAGTCTGAACTTATTTTAGAATGACACACAAATAATCAAAAGTGAAGCTGACCTTTTTGTTAAAACAGTATCTTTCAGACTACTAGCACAATCACCAACACCAACAAAAGATATTATATCGGTAACGAGCGTCGCATAGTGCTAGGTAGTATTAGAGTCTTGAAGTGGGTGATGATGGAGAGTAATAGAGAGAATTCACACGGTGTAGAACTTTAGTATCCAAAGGAAATAAAATCGGACACAACACATATATATGACGGAAGAGTTGTCGTAGTATGGCCAGGCAACTGTCCGATACTGTGACTCGTAATAGGTACTCTGTAAACGTTGTATAGGGCCAGGCAGCTGTCCGCTATACGCGTTAGAGGATCCAACTAATACTCTGTAAACGTGGTGTAACGCCAGGCAACTGTCCACTATATTCGATAGAGTAGTCTACGAATGGATACCGCAATGGACGACACACTGGATGAATGTCGATCGCAGGTTAACAACCGTTAGCGTGTTCTAATTCTATCGTGGCGCCATCTATTGACGTTCGCCGGAACTTCACTATTGTATGCTTCTGTTATAGTCTTAATTTTTAAATAGCTAAGTCACACTGTTATGTGCAGATGTGTCGCTTACTCTCTAGAAAAAGACTTCAAAATCTTAAACGTCGACGAATTTTTTTAGCTTGTCGGGGTTTTATTGGATACACTTCGGAGAGCGTGTTACTGATGTACATAAATATGTGATCCTATACCACCTTCTCAATTTTTTCTGTCGAACTTGTCTTAGCTTGAAAAAGTGACATTGTTTCATCAAAGATATAACAAAGAGATTTGCCTATACCTACTATTGTGATAATAATGTCTATACTGTGGAATGAGTTGGATGCGTGGGGTTTTCCCGATGGTTACAATCTTGGTGTCTCCAAATCGAGAGTAAAACCGTTCATTCTAGTTAAGCTCGTTGCATTCTAGACCGCGTCATTGCTTAACATCAGGTGGAGGCAGATGACGGTTAGGTATTAGTCTATAATAGTAATGCCTTGCCATGGTCTTGTAACTCTATAATAAAATAAATATAAGACAACAATCGTAAAGCCATAACAGAATTCAAGTGATTTTGTAAAAAAAATGCAAACAAGTAACGCAGTCCCCAGAGGAGCACAGACGTACCTCCAGACCGGAATTACGCGTAATTTCCGCAGTAAGGGCGGCGCCACACCTGTCACCCGGCGCCCGCCGCTGTACCGGCATAATGACAGTCGTGTAACTTGAACAGGCATTTATAAAACTTAATATTTATATACAAATCCCGTCGTGTTTGTTCCCAGTGAAACTGCACCAAGTCAACCGATATTTACGTAGGTTAATTAATCGACTTCAAATAAAGATGAGGTTTTTAATTCGGTTGCATGTTTTTGGTCAACATGAAGCAATATTAATCTATTCTCAATTCGACCACAATATTTGACAATAAACAAAAGAGTATCTACAAATACAAATACAAAAATCTTTGTTGCTGTTTGCAGGTAAGATAAGATGATACAAAACATTTAAATAATTGACCCATACAAACTGGCCTCTTCTTCTAGAGGCATGCAATATGTCTGGCAACGCAGTTTCCATTGGTCTGAATTTATACAATGATAATAATAGTCAGCTGATAAGGTCTTCTTCTTCTTTTTTCATTTTTCATTTTATCTATGTGTGTGTGTCTAATATAATTATATTAGCGTGTGTAATGTAAATTAAATTACGACTGGTCTACTCGGGAGGTCGGTAACCGCTGCGCTACGATCCCACACGCACCAATGTCTTTTCGAAGTCATGTCCGTATTACCGCTAGCTTAAAAACTATGAAGAATAACATCGTGAGGATCCCGACGTGCTACTGGATTCTTTCGAGGACATGCGTCATTGTTGTTGGAATGTATTTATAAGCATAATTTTGAAAAAAAAATGTATTTTGCACTCCTCTCTCTCTCTCTCTCTCTGGGTTGATAGCAAGTCTGCTTGCAAAACCGTGGATCATGCGTTCGATTCCCACTCATGGCAAGTATTTGTTTGTGTATGATTTATGTATTCTAAGTATGTGTGTACAATCATATAACCATTGTATTTATCAGAAATCAGAAATCAAAATCAGTTATTGCTATAACTGTGTACAAAACATGTCATTAAATACAATACCTATATGGTCACAACAGTTTGGCCGTTTCGGGCGTGCAATATGAATTTTGCTGAGAAACATCTAAGCAAGTAAACTTGGGATACCAACAATTTGATATCAGTGACGTCAAAATCCAATACAATTTTATTTTTAAATTTTGTTGGAATACGCAATTTTAAATATTTATATTTAGGTACAGCACAGTCAAGGTTTACAATATTTAAAATAGTCTGTGACATTGTAAAAACAGTTCTCCAGTAAGTATTTAGCTATATATCAATAAGCTATCTGCTTCCCATAGTACCTATCTACAAGCCCGACTTAGTTTGTGGCTAGATGGTGTTGTGGGAGAAAATAAATGTCCACTGGTTAATTATTTATTGAATTTATACTTCTTTTGCCTCGTTAGGGAAAATGAGGAGACAACATTTTTACGCCGTGCGCGCACACCGTCACGAAAACCGACACCTGAAGTTTTCAAGACAACATTTCAATCAATATTGTATCTTACTTCAGGTTAATACTTCTTTTTGGAATTATCTCTTCTTATAGTTAGGTTGGAGTTACACTTGTGAGGAATAAAGAGAAAAAGAGGAAGATAAAAAATAGAAAAAAATGACATTGTTCCTTACAATCTTAAAATGTTTGACACTTATGTGTACGATACTTATTATCGTACAATGAAATGTTTAATTTAAACTTAAAAAATTCTTTGTATGTTTTTTTATTTGTTTTTAATTTTGACGTCTAAATTGTACATTTATGAATAAACGACTTTGACTTTAAAGTAGGTATTGACTTTTTGCGTGCGTACCTACACAAATGGATATACTTTTTGTATTTGTTAAGAGTGTAGCTGGAGCTAAGCAACCGTTCCCGCGGCCAGTGCGTCGTCGCCAAGGAGTGTGCGTGGGTTAGAAATATAATTTGCCACACATTGTCGCGTACACAATGAATAATTGCGGCGTCAAGTCTTGTTTGCCGGGGTTCGTTCGGCGTCCCACCGAGCACGCTGGCTTTTATTTGGCTACGCGTGACAGTTAGACAACTGACATAAATGCTTGTTTTGAATTACAAAACTTAAGCTTGTATCTTTGAGTATTCCTGACATTGTAAACATCGAAAATGTACAAAAGTGCAGAATATCACTGGTTTTTTTTTTACTATTTTACTTTTGCACTATTTTGTAGGTACCTACTACTAACACCTTGTGGGTTCCCGCATTTTTCCTTTCCCGTTTTTCCATATGTGCTTTACGCATATAAATGTTTGTATTGCCTATATAAGAGTCTTGAGGTCAGGCTAATAAACAAGACTTTCTTTGTATTACAGTAATTAATCGTTTATTTTAAGCACTATAGGTTATACACATTGTAGTTGCACAGAAAAAGTAACAAAGTAACAAAGGGACAAGGAACGCCATCACCCGTGTGACCATATACAAAACTATAAAAGTGTCGGCATCTAGCGTTGCCATATTATAAATATACAGGCAAATAACAAATTGCATTTAGACTTATACAATTTTTATCCAATAAAGAGTACTAATAATTTTAAAATTGCTTGTGAATGCATTTTCAGAAGCCTTGGTAGCCAAGTGACGTACTTTCCGTGTCCGCTTTCAAATTCGTGCGGTCGTGTATTTCATCTTCACCACTGATTTTCATGGTGAAAAAAGACAATCATGAAAAAATCGGTATGATCAAAGAATACCATTTTTTGAGGACATGAGTGGATACTCATGTCCTCCTATGGGTAACCCGCAAACCCGCACTTTACCAAGGCCTCGAGACCCACTAGTGAGAACACAAACTATTGTTTGTTGTTTACGGCTATGTATGCTATGCCGCACCACACTCGAAAGCGGAATCCTGAAAGTGAAATGAAATGACATAAAATTCGTTTATTTGGTTCACAAAAAGAAAACATTTTATAACATAGATTGACGAGACGAACTACATATGTCCCTGATGGTTGGACGGTCGCAACTCGCTTGCCCATACGAGTATCAAAAGAGTGACACGTAGCGATTAAATCGGTACATAGATCTGTATCTACTTGTCACGTAGATTATGAAAGATGATTTTTCCAAAAAAAATCTCTGAAAAATTGTTCTTCAAATCGGCACACCTTCATACTTATTATCTAATACAAATTAACATTATACTTACAAATACCATTATACTTATTATCTTATACCAAAAGAGCAATTTAAACGATTCCAACGATTTTCATTAAATTTACTATGCAGGAGGATAAAAAAATTAGTAAGAAATGTCCAAATACCGGACAAATACCTCCTAACCTCCTTCCTGAAGTCGCTTTCCTGAGGTAGTAAATGTTATCGCGGTAAACAACTGGCAGAGATGCAATACTTCCCAAGCGGATTCTGCAGAGTCCTACCACTACATTGCGCTGAGTGAACGAATAGAATGCAAACTCAATATCTTTTCTTGATATATTATTCTGTGTAATAAATTCAGAAAGAAACAACGCATACGTCGCGTTGGAAATATAATATTTTGTATTGTGTGAAGTCACGTTCCTCGCAGATGACTATTGCGTTCCAATCATAAAAAATATCAAACCCGTACTATGTGTTATTGTTGCGATCATTTTCATATTCATTAACCACCAACGCAAAAACCTTGATGTTATAAATTGTACGTGTCTGTCTATGTGTGTGTATGTCTGTGGCAGCGTAGTTACCGCAAAAATGAATTGATTTTGTTAAAATTAAAATCGATTTAAGATGGCCGACGCCACAAAATGGCGGTTAAAACATTTTTGCATAACCTTCCTGAATATACAGGTTTGACTAGTAAAATATTGTACACAATATGCAATTTTAAATTCATGATGCCTGCCTGGATGGATGGCTTATCAGTTTTTTTTCGGATACATTTCAGAGAGTGATCGAGAGAGTGTACCTGTACATATACCTTTGTATCCACCTTTGCCTTTTTTACTGGCCTGCCCAAAAGTGTCATAATTTCATAGTTGACGTTCCAAAGACTCAAACGAGAGGGTTTGACTCCACTTTTGTGATAAAACTTTTAAACCATGGAATGCGCTGTTTGAGTTGGGTTTTCCCGATGTTTAAAATTTTGGTGTCGTCAACTTAAAAGTTCATTGGATTCTTCTAGGCTCGCTCCATTATAGACCGCATCGTCGCTTAACATCAGGCAAGATAGCAGTCAAGTGAAAATTCATAAAAAAAATGATAACGTCTATAGAATTGATCAATTACTACTATGAATAGTCCATGGTATAAGCCCTGGTCATCCGTAGGTCACACGTCTCCCGACTATATATCACGTGTAATTATGAAACGCTTGTATTTTCTAGAACGTTCTAGTGTTTTCCAGAGACGTGTCCTCTGAAGGAATTTTCAATATTGGCTGTGATCTTTTTCATTTTAGTTTATTGTGGTCGCAGTCGCGTTTTCATTAGGAGCCCGAGAGAAATAGCGACGTGGACGGGCGAGGACGTGTGGCGTGACTTTACCATTTATTTCTAAAATTAAATGGACATTGCTTGGAGGTGACTTTTTGAGAAATAAAACTTGAACCACAAAAATATTAACAAAATTTTTGTATCATTTTAGACACATTGTAAACATTTTTGTGGTTATTTCACTCTTACTCGTACATACACCATAACTTGTTACTGTGCTGTTTTATGGAAAGATTGCTCTGGTTTATTCAGATTTCAACCGATCTCAAAAAAGAAAGAGGTCTCGATTCGGATGTAAGTTTAGACGTGACAACGTCTTATAAATTGGTTTGCCGGGTGACACTTCAAGAAACTGCGTTACGCTCCGCTCACGTTATGCGCTCACAACGAGAGCGAGTGAGAGGCACGCGTCCCTTCCACTCGGGCATGGTTAGCCCGCCTAAGAGCGAGAGAGACAGACATAAAAAGTGAAAGGCACGCGTCCCTTCCGTAAAATTATTTTACCACTCAAAGTCGTTGTCACGTAAAACTTTCGCCCGTATACCGACTTTACAGGCAACCAATTTTTTTGAAGTGAAAACTTTTTGTGGCGCACCCCATGCATATTTTTCGTGGGCTGTGAATTGAATTCTAGCGCCGCGTTCGGGAATGATACGAAATCCTTGGATAATCTCGGGGCCATGGCCATTGGCCAGTTCATTTCGAGTGTCTGAGTTCAATTTTGAAATCAGTCAGTGTTTTTTTTTTTAAATTACATTTATTTTGTTGTTAGTACGTTTGCAGTCGCCTGCGATCTTGCCTGATGTTAAATGATAATGCAGTTCGTGATGAAGCTAATCTAGAATTTACTCTACACTTGAAGACACTAAAGATTATATCAATTAAAATAGAGGCAACAAATATTACATGACCTTTCAGGACCAGCCCAATAGAAGAAAGGCAAGGTTTTATAAAATCCTGAAGATCTGGCACTCACTCAGACAATTATTTTGCTGCACACTCTCCGAAATGTATGGGATAATACATTATGAATGAGCAATGATTTAGATTATTCATATTTTAATGAAAGCGTCACATTACACTGTTACAGGTAAGCATGTTTCTTATCATCATTTGCTTCTATCTGAAAAATCCCCAATTTCCCCCACAAACAAATCCCCCCTAACTCCCCCAAACATTTTGTCCCCAAATTTCCCGCCATGGCTATTAAAACCCCCAAATTTGGGGAATCCCTCAATCTGGAACAGTGAATCTATCTGAGATAGATCTCACAATCAACATAAATGTCAATGTTTGTAGTTGTATGTTATTTCAACTACCTAGGACTGCTTGAACGGATCGGATTGAAATTTGGAACGAAACCTGGAATAACACACGCTACCTTTTCATTCCAGTAAAATTACGGAATCGGGAACTGCCCAAGTGAAACCGCAGGATGCAACTAGCACCTGTAATTATTAATCTTTCTTCCTGCTAATATTATAAATGTCAATGTTGGGATGTTCGTTGCTTAATTACGTCGAAACGTCTGAACGCCTGTGGATGAAATTTCTAACTCAGGGAAGAATACTTGGGCTACCTTTAATCCCGGCAACGGGAACCATGTAGGTACAATCGCGGGGTGCAGCTAGTGTTACCATACAAAGGCTAATAGTATTATCCACAGGCCAACCAATTAAAATTAATTAGCCGCACCTGTCGCACCCTCGCTTATTTCCCGAATTTCCGTCCTCCGTGTCCAGTTACTGGCTCCAGTACTGGCACCTGATATTAATTTCCCCACAGACGTATAAATTCAGTCGCGAGTTCCGACAGAGGAGCTCGCCTCCTCGCCGCGTCCCGGGGGGACCTGGTGTCTCTTTGCCGCGCTGATACCTGGAACAGAGGGTAGGCTTTACGTTTTGGGATTTCAGCCGTTATTCAATTTAGGCAATAGGTATTCAGTGTTAGTTTAGTCAGGTAGTCTGTTTCTAAATAAACTTGTCTTATTTTGTATTATGTCGTGGTGGTTTAGCCGTTGGACTGTTTGGTAATACGAGCATGAGGTCGTAGGTTGGAATCCCAATTTTGAGTCTTTTTTCTAGTACCAGTGGGTGAGGACTCGCTAGTAGTAAGTACATCTGTTATTACTTTCCTCAAAACTATTTTTGAGAAAAATAAGATAAAAAAACTTTTAAATAATAACAGGACGATAATTTAAACTAAAGTTAAACTATTCTAAGTTTGACATTTCAACTGACGTCCTCTTCGCTCAGAGCTATCTTTTTCAGTTGATAACAACATGGATTGCATTCGAAATACATACAAAGACTCCAAAACGTTTTGTGAAGTAAAATATTGTGAGTAAACCGTTGAGAAACCGTCAAGAAATATATCTGAAGGCATGTGATATTCGCAAATCCACATTTTCCCAGCCTAGTCTAGTAATTATACATACCTTTGACTTTCTTCTTGTGAGAAAAGATCCCAAGTTTTGGAGATCGCTAGAGGCGGTGGTATGTATAATACGGTCATGTTTTGATTCATTCATTCATAATTTAAGAGCGACGCTCTTGTCGGTGGAGTTCCTTCTATGTACTTCTACACTCCGCCTTTTCCTTGACTTCCTGATACGACACTACATTTAATTTCTCGTTCACTTGGTTCATGTAACTTCTCCTATTAGGTCTACCTCTCTTCCTCCTCCCTTCTATTACATGTTGTGGTAATGCGCCCAAAAAAACGAATAAATTGTGCGAACACGCATGGAATTTGAAAGTTGTTATGACGGATGATAGATTAAAACGGAGGAGGAAACTGGATAAACATTGCAGCAAACAGCACGGTTTATGTTGCGTCGACTAACAGTAGGTCAATTTTGACATAAATATGGGATTTAGGCCAAGATGAGCCACGACGTTATTTTGTGGGCAACGCGACACCTAAGCGGACTCCTAGCCGCGCTTGTGAGAGTAGACCTCTCATTGCCGACCGTCTAACCCCAGATGCTCGACAGTGGATCTCATCGTTGGTTTCTGGCGCGTCACTGGAGCTCATGTGGGGTTCCTCCTCCGCGAGACGGCTGGACCAACTTATGGGATCAACTCTAAAATACTCATACTCTTTTTGATTTGATAAAGAGTAGTTACATGTGATATTAAAAGATATTAAAAACTAATTTTAATTACAGTTAAAATAATAATCAACAGAATCGTAAATAAAATTTCTTTACAATTTACTCGTATTTAATTGCTAGCGGTTCGCCCGTGGTACATAATATATAGGTATATATTATATAGTACTTAGGGATCACATGCATTACAACGATGAAATAATTTTTGAAATCGGTCCGGTAGTTTCTGATGTTAGCGCGTCCAAACAAAAAACTTCTTTAGGTTTATAATATTAGAATAGATTTTTAAGGCTAAATTATTTTACTTTTGGGTTCACAGAAATCTAAATAATAGTACCTTATCATTTAAAAGTCTTTGTTTGGGCGCAACAAAATGCATAGAATGCTAGAATAGGTAGAATGCTGAATTTTTCCGTGATTTTAGGTTTGACTCTGCTGATGCTGTTTAGATAAAAACATACATATTATATGCACCACCACTTTTTACTATAATCGAGTATACTGCCAACCTCGCATTTTATTGAGTTTTGCGCTCAACAGGCAATTGTGTACATACTCGTACCACATGGCAAAAATAGTTGGTAATAAAGAGTAGAACGAAATTTTTCAGCTTATTTCACATGTCCGCTTAACCCTGTAACGTTTCCGGAGGAACAAGTTAACCCTCTCAGCGCGCATCAGTCCCCGTTACCCCGCACCGCGGGTCTGCGAGACCATATTCGCGCGCGACGTGACCGGGCGGCCGAAGCACTCTCTTATATTGTATTACAACATATTTTTTTCTTCTTACGTGTGTAATCTCATGGTAATCCAAGTGTTGATTGTCTCGAGCAGCTGGAATTGAGCCGGGATCCACTTTGAATGTTAAACTTTGCGGTTTATAATTTGCTCGGTCTCGGGCGAGTCGTTGGGAGTTTGTGTTCTTTATTGTGTCGTTTATTCTTTGAAAAGTTTCGGCTGGGTTGATTGCTCGTCAATCTTGGGGCGGTTTAACAACGAGTTTATTGAGGCTTTATGTCGAACTCAAGTATTCATTTGAGAGGCTTTTTGTTTTTATCAACTAATTTGTACTTTTTAATTGTCTGACGATCAAAGTGACGCGTCTAATTGATTTTGAAAAAGTTTACAGTAAAAATAAATTAAATAAGTTATTTTATTTTCAAGGCAAAATCATCGCGCCTTAGAAATGATAGCATGATATCATGGAATCTGCCGTCACACAAATAGTAGAAAACGCAACTTTATTTTTTCAGCAAAATGTTAGAAAGAAACACAATTTCTGAATTTGAAGCTCAAAATGCAACGTAAAGCACTCACCAAACAATTAAAAATACGTTTATTTAGATTAAGTTTGTCATTCAATATGCAGATGAATAAAATACATTTCATATTACGTTGGAAGAAACGGTACAACATAAAAACAATGCGTAACAATATTTTATTTTATTCGATACCAATAAAATACAAAAACCAAAACACAGTTCATAATTTGGGCGCGCCACCTCAACCCGACATTTTCCGTACATTTCGATGCAAAGACAAAATTTCATAAGGCGTCACCTATCCGCGTCGGCGGCGGTACGCAACCCTTTCGGGCGTCGCTCGTAAATATTCAAGGTTACATTCGTGCTCACAATTTTTTCTGAATTTACTCGGGGTCTAAAGTACCGCGGCCACTAAACTCACGGGTTAAATGTATCACTACATAAATGGTCCCCATTCGATATCATCGATACAGTAGGTAAGCCAATCAAATACAATTATATAATTAAATATACGAACAAAGTATTTTACATAAAAAGACAATAATAAAACAGATATATAAAATGTTACTTAAACAGAAACCTTTAAAGAACCAAAAACAGATTTAAAGCATCGGGCCAAGTCCGTTGGCTTGGCCTAGTTTGGGGCTCAAACTCAGACCAACCATTCTTCAACGGAAACTGTGAAGTATTTGGAAGTAAAAAGGAAATTAGTTGATACAACTTTTTTATCCAAAATGTGCTTAGATTTTCTTGTTTGTTAATAACATTCAAGGGAAAAAACCATGGGTGTTGGAGATAAAAAAATCTATATAGACAATTAATAACTTTACTAAATAAGATCCCATTGATTGATTATCTCAGTATGTTATAAATTCCATAGTTTTAAAAATATAAAACCATTAGTAACCAATTCATAGGCGCAGGTTCTCTGGGTGTCTCGACGGAGTACATTAAGCGGGGCACAGACCCGGCGCGTGCCGGCCGCGTCCCGCTGGACGCTGCCGTCACGTCGTCGCCGCGCCGCGAGTCCCGTGGCCCGTTCCTAAATAAGTTTGTAATATTATCATTGTTTTCTCGTGCCGTCCTCCGGGGGTTCTCTCATTTGAATACACCCTGTTTATTGTGCCACAGTTTTTTCGTTTCGCCTGTTTCCCCAGAATTATCGAATAATATTTTCCCTACGGTTGAACGTATTATCTGCGAATTCCGTGTGAGCGCCGTTCTCGCGAGATTATTCGATTGTGTCGTTCCGTTTCTTCGCCGCGACGAACATTGATGAAGTTTGAATTTCTGACTCTTTTTATGTGAGGATTTGTCGGTGTTTACGGTTTGCTGATTCCGTGAGTGCTTCGCTTTATTTATCTGCGAGATTAGGCTCGGGGAACTTCGGATGATAAACTCTTTGAAATATTGAAATGTCAAATCAAACTCCCCGTAACGTGTATTTCGGGCCGGCCGGCAAATCAACTTTATCGATGAAATAGCCCGAAACAATGTTCACTGAAAAAATCATCCTAAAAGCTTGTAAAATATTTTACGAGGCACATTCATTCCATTCATATCAGCTTCACCGTACAATTTACAATTTTTGACACGATGGTCACATAAAATTCCGTTCTAACTTTATAACGAAAAAATCCTGTGCGGAGTGACAAAAGGATTTTATATTCGACATACAATAGTTGCATGGGAAGTGGAGAGGGCTTTGGGTCGGGGGTAGGGACGCGAGGGTCAAAGCGGAATAAATAGCGTTCCGAGCTATAGCTGTACGCATCGTAAATAGCCTGAATGGCTACAAGCAAGTGCCTCTGCAAACAGCCCTCAGTGAATACGGGAGGCTACGTCTTAGAGTGCAGTTATTTGGCAAACAATATCGTACAGAGAAGGCACGTACGGAATTCGAAAAGGAATTTATCTGAGCTCAACGCCATTTCAGTTGCAGTGCTACCGAATTGTCATTCATTGAAAAATCAGCCATAGAGACTGCCAATAGAAGGGGAAACGTATAACTTAGTATGTTAGTATTATACATCACTAATGTTGCTTAATGCTAAACGTCTCATTCGTAAAGCTCTACATACATCTAGATACTAATATTTTATTATAAATTAGAAGAGGTTTTTTGTTTGAACGCGCTAATGTCAGGAACTACTGGGCCAATTTAAAAATACTTTCATCGTTGGATATGTACCTACGTGACTTCTGAGTGCTATAGGCTATAAACATACATGTACCACGGGCGAAGTCGGAGCGGACCGCTTGTATCATAAATTTCTATTACGCATATTAGTGACGTGAAGTGACCAGATTTCACCCATCCCAAAAAGCGTCTAAAGTAAACGTTCCACTTGACTAGTTAGCCGCCGCTGCAACGCTACCATGTCAGTGATGCGGACCCATGAGATTTCTCCTCCAAAAAAGTGGACAACGTGGCTAGTAAAGCCTTCAGTACAATAAATGACGAGCCACTAAACTTTTATAGGTATCTTATTATGAGTAATAATCAGCTTAACAAAGTTTCAATCAACCGACAGACAAGTAATCATCTAATAACTAAACAGAAAATGCTTGTTGCTAAAAGATAGTACTGTGTAACTTTGACACTATCGGCTTTGGGTGAAAAAGTATTGGTTTTAGAATAAAAAAGGAATTAAAATGTGCTTATTTAGTCAATAATAAAACAAATACTCGTATGTTAATTTAAAAATCATTTTTCGTAATAATTCCAGACAAAACTCCCTTTTGTACTTATTACTTAATAACATTTATTAATTTTAGTAATGAATGTAGGTAGGTGATTTTAGAGGTTCACTAAAGTTTCACAAACATTTTTTGACAAAGTGTACTTTAATACCAAATAATCGTTTAATATTCATTGCAAAAACTTTACAAAATAAATTTAACTTTGAAAACAACGTTTTGTATAACATGTATTTCAAAAATATCTTACATCAACAGATGTTTTATTTTCCAAATCGTCATTACATAACCGACTACATGTTACCCGCGACTTCGCCCGCGTAGAATTTTAGATTTGTTCTGTGTATTAATTCACTGCTTTTTCAAACTGGTAAAAATGTAAAGTTATTGTCTTACTTTGTTCATAGTTAGCACATACAACGGGGTATTTGTATGTTTTACTCTTTACTGAACTCCCGTACTGAAATCCCATAAACTATCTGTGTTCTAATTTTCAATAATATCTAGTTAGGCGTTCCGATGTTACATTTATACTTGATCCTTTGGGAATTATGCTAGTTTTCGGGATACTTAATAACCTATTTTGTATTGATGTTTGGATATGTGTTAAAAATTGCAACAAAATCTAGTCAGGCGTTCCGATCTTACATTTATACTTGATCCCTAAACTAATAAGAAGCCGTACCACGGAAAATTTGAGGATATGACAATATCGTTAATTTTACATCGCATTGCTATTTATGCTTGTGACACTCTAGATCTAAATTAACTTATGCAGCCATGGTATGCAAAATGACGATAAAACCCATAATGTGTAATTTATCATAGTGAATCATTGGGCTTCGTTAATTTTATCAAAAAAATACAATTAGGATAAAAAAAATACTTATTGGTGAAATGTAATCCCCTTAATGGTATAATTGCAAGTTGTCGAAGAACTTCCACAATTGATTTTGCTGCAAAACACCGTTTGTGAAGCTGATTCACGTCTGCCGGTTCAAAGAAGACTAAAGTACAACTCGGCCACTGGTGGCCTAAAAGTCACCTGTGCGGTGACAAAGTCACGTGGTTATGCGATTTCTATTGCCTTATTATTTTGATTTCTGTGGTTCACGCCGACTTGTAATTTGACAGAGGGGAAACGCTGTGTATGCCTACTCCCTGCCGTGTTGCTCACTAATTTTGTATGAAGACTAATAAAGTCTTACAATAGCTAAATACTGCCTCAGTTACCTTAATATTTATTTTGCACGGACGAACAATCGCGCGTTATAGCTAGTTTGTATATACTTTTGTAATTAATTTATGAATTATAAAGTAATGTTTACCGCGGATTAAAAGATTTTACGTTTGGGTGTTAACTGCTTAATTTTTTTTATCGATATATTATGTTAATTTATCGATCAAAAAATGTAAAATTTAAAATAAAATTTTCATCGTTTATTTTTGGCCAAGTAAAATAAAGCTACTTGAAGCTGTCATTGAAAATGGACGTCAATTTATTATAAAATATTTTAAATAATTTTTAAATAATGTATCAAGCTTTTGTCTAAAAAGTAAAAGGTGAAATAGGAACCTTTTTCTATATGAAAGCGATTGCCTGTAGAATTTTAATCAAAATCAGCTGCTTCCGAAGAAACAATTTTTCTGACGTGAGAGCCGCCGCTTGTTCCCTCTGTCGGGCTCTCAGGAAGATTTTTTTTGCTATCTGCTTGGGCGTCTCTATCTACTAGCCGAGCGGGAGCGCGCGCGCCGCGCCGAGCCGGGCGCTCCGCGGCGCGGCGCAGTGCGCGCCTCGAGCTTCCACGACTCGCTGTCACGAATATTGACAACTTATTGTTTTCCTAACCATCAATTTTAATGTTTATTTGGACTTTATTTACATTTGTTGTTCTATTTTACTCATGGAAAATTATAATGAATGTTACAAATTGTGTACGACGATGCGCCGGGTCGGGATCAGAAAGGGTACTGCGGTTGTGTCGCAAGAAGGTATGCGTTGCCCCGAGTGTATTCCGGACAGATATTTCAAAGGTTTGCGTGGTCTCAATATTCATAAATCTAGATGCCACAGGCCATCTTCATCTTACTTACCAAACATCCCACCAACACAGAATTCTGCTGCTTCTGAAGACCGAGCTTTCTGGCGAGTGCTATCATTCTGTAAACTTCGGAAACCAGTCATAAAACGCATCCCCAGAGGCGCTCGACTTTCAGTAGCAGCAGCATTATCGAATGCCATTAACGCCGTTGTTGTCCAGAACACAAAGCATAACTGGGAGCGCTTACTCAGCTTTCCGTATGCGGTACTTCACGTCGAAACCGATAATTCTAATAACAAATCGTTAACAACCAGAATTAAGGATAATTGCGTGAAGTATTGTTCTTCGTCGGAGCCTCCTATACTTTGGAATAATAATTGGGACTTTCAAGAAAATTCAAAATTTACTGTAAGATCGTTCTCTGATTCCGCAATATATAAGCTGATAGAGAGAAAATTCAGTGACGGCGATATTAAAGGGCGGCACGTATTCTTTTTCGAATGACACAATCGCGGCCTCGAACCCTGAAACTCTCTCTGTTCTTAAAGAAAAACATCCACTTTCGGCAGCAAATCTGGAATTCCCAGTACCTTTAGACAGCGATAACGTCATGGAAATAACAGGTTTAGATGTTTCTGCCGCTGTCTCCTGTTTTCAGAGTGGTTCTGCTGGAGGTCTTGATTCCTTAACTCCACAACATCTTAAAGACCTAACAAGTGGGGCCACTGGTGAAGCAGGAGAACATCTTCTGAGGAATTTGACTGCGCTCATTAATTTAATGTTGTCAGGTAAAGTGAACAGTGACGTCATAAATATTCTTTATGGTGCCAATTTATGCGCGTTAAAAGAAAGACGGCGGCATTCGACCAATTGCCGTTGGTATGACTTACCGCCGCCTTGCCGCCAAAATTTGCTGTCGTAAAATAATGCCCAATTTGGTAAACCTTTTCCAGCCTTTACAGCTTGGTTTTGGTTCGCAAGGCGGTTGTGAAGCAGCGGTCCATTCGGTAAGAACGTTTCTAAATCAAAGTTGTGGCGATCTGCTGCTTAAAGTGGATGTTAAAATGCTTTCAATTCAGTCGACAGGGGAGCTCTACTAAGGGAAGTTAAAGATAAAATCCCGAATCTATATAGCTTTTTTTGGCAATGTTATGGGTCACCTTCTAAATTGACCTACCACGGAAATGATATCACTTCTGCCGTTGGGTGCCAGCAAGGTGACCCTCTTAGTCCAGCTGCTTTCAGTCTCGCCATTCAACCCATTATTCAGCGTCTAAAGTCCAAGCTCAATATATGGTACCTAGATGATGGAACTTTTGGTGGTGACGCTGATACGTTATTTGATGATCTCACGCTTCTTATTTCAGAATTCAAATCAATAGGCTTAGAATTAAATTTCTCAAAGTGTGAGCTATTTATTCCAGATTCCTATTTGAACAAAGAATTAGTCATCCAAAAATTTAGTACTTTGGCACCTAATATCAAAATTGTTGGTCAAAGTGAGCTATATTTATTAGGAGCACCTGTCATGAATGAGGCATTTTCTTCGTTTATCGACGCAAAAATTCTAAATTTTATTGAAGTATCGGACCGTTTAACAAAAATCAATTCACACATGGCTTTTTACTATTATTCGTTTTTGCCTTTTTGTTCCAAAGTTCACATATTTTATTAGATGTTGTCAACTCTGGCAGCATTCAGATCTAATGCATCGTTTAGACAACCTAATAAAAAACACTTTGGAATCAATTTTAAACATTAATTTATCTGACCGAGAGTGGTTACAGGGTTCTCTACCAGTACGTTTTGGTGGCCTAGGGGTCCGGTCAGTGTCTGGTGTGGCTCTTCCAGCTTTTCTATCTTCGGTTCATAGTAATCAAAATTTATTTTTAAAATACTCTCAGAAATTCCAAATGTTTCGAAATATCCTTGTTGACCGAAGCCAAGAATGCTTGGAGAGCATCGTGCCCAAATACCGATTTCCCCAGAACTCCATCTTCGCAGCGATTATGGGACGGACCGATCTGTTTACAAGTGCGGAAACAATTACTCGATACGTGCTTAAGCTCTACAGATCGTGCTCGTCTCCTGGCTGTCGCTGAGTGGGAGTCGGGTTTGTGGCTACAGGCTCTCCTGTCGCCTCACACCGGAACCCTCATGGATTCCTCTACTTTTCGTGTTGCCACTTCCCTCCGTCTGGGCGCATCGTGTTGTGCACCACACCTTTGCCAGTGCGGTGTTACAGTCGACCGGCTCGGTCACCACGGTCTCTCTTGCACCAGAAGTGCTGGACGAATACCCCGCCACGCCAGCCTAAACGATATCATCCGTCGGGCTTTACCACTGCTAATTGCGCAGCTGTTTTAGAGCCGAGCGGCTTAGCTCGAAGCGATGGTAAAAGACCTGATGGGATGACTTTGATTCCGTGGAAGATGGGACGGCCCTTGGTCTGGGATGCAACCTGTGTCGATACTTTGGCGCCGTCTCATCTTTCACGGACACAAGTTAGAGCTGGCGCGGTAGCTGAACAAGCTGAAGACCTCAAGAGGCGCAAATATAGCTGTATTGATAGCGGATACATGTTTGAGCCTTTTGGGGTCGAAACTTTGGGACCGTGGGGACTGAGTGCCAAAAATATTTACAAAGATTTAGCGAAACGTCTTTGTGATGCAACTCGTGACCAAAATGCTGGCCTTTATTTTGCTCAGCGCATAAGTATTGCCATTCAACGTGGCAATGGGGCTAGCATTTTGGGCACGATTCCTGCTGGCATCGGTCTTATAGACTAATATCGTGTACATTATGTAAATAAATATACCTATATTGTGATTCTAATTTGGGAAATAAATTTATATATATTCAATAAAGAATCAAACACAAAGTAAAATTGGACCGTCACAGCACTAACTCACGATCGCTACCTGCGGTTGTACCATGGAAGATAAGAGATTATGACGATATCTTTAATTTTACATTACATTGCTGTTTATGCTTGTACCACTTTAGATGTTAATTAATGTATGCGGAAATGGTATGCAAAATGACGTTAACACCAAAATGAATAACTATCATAGTGAATTATTGGGCTCCGTTTATTTTATTAAAAAATACAATTAAAATAAAATAAAATACCTATCAGTGAAATATAATCTCATTATTGGTATAATTGCAAGTTGTGGCAGAACTTTCACAGTTGTTTATGCTGCATAACACAAGTTTTAAAGATGATTCACGCCTGCCGGTTCAGACTAAACTACTAGAAGACTAAACTACAACTCGAGCACTGGTGGCCTACATGTCACCTGTGCGGCGACAATGTCACGCAGTCATGCCACTTCTAGTGCCTTATTATTTAGATTTCTGTGCGGTAACCATAGCTAAGAGCGAGTGCGTAGCTACTCGTATGATAATCGTCATTTGTGATAGGAATTTAATGGGTATTTGTTACTTTTATTAATGTGATGCAAAGTTTTGATAATTAGGAAATAAAACATTTTTTCTTGGTTAGGTACTGTCTGTGAGGACTGAATGTTACGAGTATATTGCAGATACTAATCCCGTAATTAACAAATCTTAAAATGGCCTATTCCCATAATGACAGATTTTCAAAATGTACTTATTCTAGTATGCCAGATATAAAACTGTCAAATTGAAGAACAATTGTACAGTTAGTAACATTATATTTTAAAAGCTTAAAATGAAAAAATATTATAATTAATCCTTAGTACGGTTTCCTGGAAGAAATCGTTTTAAGGACACTCTTTCGCTCCGTTTCCAGAGAAATAAATCACCATACATTTGTAAACATACGTATGATCATATAATAACATAATATACAGTGGGTTATATTGTTAACTGATGGTGATTGCAATTTTACGTGGCATTTATTATATAGGTCATACGAGTAGTAGACAATGTACAAATGTCTCGGTTAAAAATGTAACAAGAGGTTACTTCGTTAATAGTATTATCGAAGTAAATATAACACATGCTCAAAGAATAAATGTTGTAACAAAACAATACCAAGAAAAACAGAAATTTCTCTCTTTGAAGTCAGAAAATTGTAAGCCATTTATAAAAGTAACATTTTCAACTGATTTCGTTCAGTGAATTTCGAAGTGGCAGCACTTTTCGAGTGAGTCGATGACTGTAACTCGAGTTACAGACTTAGCTTCTGAATACAAATAGAAGTAGAAACCAAACTCCAACCGCACGCTCGTATCCATCGCGACCGAAAGCGCAGCGTAATAGAATCCACGTTGACTCAGCGTCGGAGGAGTCGCAGACTATTTCGAAGCGGTTGGTTAACTCTTCATGCATTCAACTGTGATTTCGCCACCTAAATTATACTTTTTAGTATGCAAACTAACGGGGTTATTACACATTTTAACCCGGCGTCAGCATGATTGAAATAAATTAAGATTTTAAACCTTAGCTGATATTTATCATTTCAATTACATTTAGTTCAAATTTGTGTTTTACTTGAAGAATAGTTCCTAAATTATAATATTTCGGAGACAAAAATGTAAAAATCAGTTATATAAAAATATTTTATGCATTTAAAAAGTCAGTATTAAATTTACCACAAAAAATCAACTTGTATAAACTTATTAATGGAAGAACATAAAAATGACAAATTAACACTTATTCTAACGTTTTGGAATGATAAATGTGAGATCTTTAAGAAAGCATTTGTAACAAATATAAAAAATCTTAGGGTTATTGACTATTAGCACCGTCATCTACGCAACAGCCACAGAAAGACATTATACGTTCAGACCAGATAAATTGTTGCATCTTTGCAACAATTTATATGTTGTATATGTTGCATCGTTTACAAACACCTCGAACTTTAGCAGGGGGCTCCTTGGATGTTTCTACTGTAAACTTTGTTATTGTTTTGCACGTCCTCTCTAGGTAAATTAACTATGTCCTTGCGAGGGCTCAAGTAATCTATACTAATATTATAAAGCTGAAGATTTTGTTTGTTTGTTTGTTTGTTTGAACGCTAGGATCTCGGGAAGTACTGGTCCGAATTGAAAGATTCTTTTTATCCATTTATTGAGGAAGGCTTTAGGCTATAGAAAATAACTCTACTATTAATTGAAGCGGAGCATGAAACAAGACTGTAACAAAATCGGGAAAAAATATTCTCCTTTTGAGAGTTTTCGTACGTTTCGTGCTTTGACATGACACATGACAAGCATGTGTCAAAGATTGCGTCATTGAATTTCAGTAATCTGTGCATTTAATATAAACCTTTGCTATTTTTTTTTTCTAAATCTGAGTTAGTACGACCAATTTCCTACAGGTGGCGTAGCAGGTAGCTGAAGAGGTTTTTTGTTTGAAATCGATATTCTCAGGAATGAGTGAACCGATTTCAGTCATTTTTTCACCGTTGGATTTGTACGGGATCCCAATGAGTACTATATAATATACCACGGGCGAAGCCGGGGCGGGCATCTAGTCATTTATTATATATACCAGGTCTTGCCATATATTATATATATGGCAAGACCTGAGTTTTTCAAAAATGTACGCCGTAACCCACAGTTTTATGATAAAATATAATGTAATACCTATACGTAATGTCGGTAAGACTCTAAAGTCTTCATTCCTATGGCTACGTGACACTACCACTACTACTACTGCTATAAAAGTCTACTTTTATCCAAAAACCTAATATTTGTTTACTATGTTACTACTATGTTACTATGTGTTACGTATAAAAATAATTGATGGTATTGTAAAAGTAGTTTAAAAAAATAATATCACTTACTTCACAACAGTTTTGTCTCTGTCCTTCCTTGGTCTGCATCCTCGAGGCGGCACATTTGCATGCGAGTTGCAGCTAATTTGCTGAGTTGTGTGTTTAGCGCGACAACACTTTTTGGTTTATTTCGCATTCTGGCGGTTGGATGGGTTATTTTAGTTAACGGAGCTTGCGGTTCGGTATTGGCGTTGTTTTATAATTACGACGTCTGGTAATTTAAGAAAAAAGAGGTAAAGTATTCTAGCAGTCAACGCAAAAACGAACATCAAATTTTGTTTCAAGTTTGTTGAAAAAGTAAAAGTATTTTTGTATCATTTCGAGCTGGCAATGTTGATAGAATTTTATTTTAACAATTTTTGTCTAGAATGTCGAATTCTTTATATACAAAACTACAACTTATGATACTTTTTATCAATAAAGGCTGTTTTCACCAATAATAAAATTGCATTAGACCGCCACGTCGCCTGTCGCCTATTAAGCGGTCCATGATTCAGCAAAATTAAGCATAATACAATGTAAAGTCAAATCTGTGCTTAGTATAAAGTGAGCATTTGTTCAGACGTGAATCACCTTCGCGCCTCCGACGGAACCTCCAGTACTTTGGCAGATAATTTAACTTTAACTCAATGGATGGCCCAGAGTTACATGTAGATGATTTTTTGGCCTAGAACTCGACCCTAGAGCTCAATCACATTTCGTATGATGTTAAGCAACAATGCGGTCTACGATAGATCAAAGTCAAATCAAATCAAATATATTTATTTCAGATAACATAATCCATTGAGTTAGTTGAATCATAGTTAACAAACTATTACTAGTACAAAAAGAAAAGAGAACAAATTATGAAATAGTGATAATTTCACCTCCCATTTCCCGACGCTTTCTGTGTGATAGATTTTTTGATTGATTAAAACTACTAACTCCTGATCATCATCCTCACGAAATCAGAATCAGAATCGTTTATTGCATAACTGTGTACAAAAAAAGATGGTAGGTACTGAACGTAATTAAGTAACAACTGTTTACCCATTTCGGGCGTGCAATATTAAGTTTAACATACATTTAAAATATAACGAATATAAATTCGATTCTGATTCTGATTCATTCTCACAAAATGCCTCAGATAAAGTATTCTTAATTTATCTACAATAAAATGTGACGCTCAAGATATAACCTTGAAGGTAGGCATTGCATTAACATTGCCATTACAGTACACTTTCATGTAGCTATTAGAACATGTGGAGTCCAAATTATTGTCTCTCAAAGATAAAAGAAGATTGATTTCTATGCACTGTAATTTCTTTATGAACGTTATCCTTAAAAGAGGAATACTCTAATGTTTTTACATTACTATGTGGCGGTAGGATAACTGGCAAAAGTACTTCCCCAGGCGGACTCTGCAAAGAGACCTAACACTATAAAATGCGATACGTGTGGCGTTAAGAAATATAGAAACAACATCAAAAGTGTAACCTAATATTCGTAACGCTTGCAGTGCAGCTCGGGTGCATCTCGCATGCAAATGGGCGCGAGGTCTGCGACCCGACGCTATTACCCCGCCCTTTGACTCCTTGCGACGGCTCTGTGCAGGAGGGAACTCGATTGAGAGGTTCTAGTCTTCAGCGGCAAGCAAATGGCACTCTAATTGAAGTAAAATGATACGTCTTTTGTCATTAGTTTCTTCTTGCAGGATCAAGCCGCGAGTGCTAGCGCTGGTAACAATTTTAGTGGGCTCCTTGTATTTTGTTTATGTGTATAACCTACCTGCGTATACTAGTTTACTTTATATTTCCGCTGCTGAAACTCGGTGCCATCACAAAGAAATAATAGAGGCCTGAATCCACCAAGCCGGCTAAGTCAAAGATATTTATGTAACTGTTTTTAAGCTTTCGCGATTTGAACACATAGTGTTTATATTGTACGGGGCTTCATCACGATATAAATCAATGTTTAATTACCTCGACGTTTCAGCAGCGTTACAACCTGCGTGGTCACGAGAAGACAATAACAAGTTGTCAAATATATTTTTGTGGTCTCCTTACGATGTTTTCTTTCATTGTTACAACCATTCAACAAACAAATTTGTTCATTTGCACTAGCACAAATAATCAGAGGTGCAGGGGAAAAACATGATCAAGAAATTATGCAGACGTTCTAGTCACTAGGCTATTACGGCAATTAGAACCGAGAATACAAAAACGGGTTAAAATAACTGTAAATATTTATAGTAAGCCAAATGGGTGTTTCACATTTCACAGAGGCCTGCTATGAATTTTTACTAAGGGAATATTTATACTTACATCGACGTTAAATCGGTTATATATATTGGTGAACAATTCACACACAACACCATCTGACCCCAAACTAAGCAAAGCTTGTGGTATGGCGGGCTGATAGCTGTTATAATACATATATAGTTTTAAATACATACTTATTATAAATAGAAACACCCAGACACAGTGCAAACATTTGAATTCATCACACAAATATTTGCACTGGGTGGGAATCGAACCCACGACCCTTGGCTTCGCAGGCAGAGTTACTACCCACTAAGCCACGAGGCCAGTCTAAAATATATTATTATAGATTGCACAACTCATTGACAACTCATGCGCATCTTCTGCGTCAACAATATTTCACAGCCACTTCCATAGAAATTGAAATGTAATTTTTAAGGAAATTATAATAAAAAAATTAAGTCGATCGTAAAAATTGATCCTGAAGTTTTATTTCGGGCTCTACAAGCATGGACAGGGGCTAACATTGGTATTGCAAATAAAAATTAGCTGGCCTTGCATTTTATCAAAGTCCAAAGACAAATCATATCTGGTTTAGAGTTTAACTTTATAGCTTTTAAAATACGGTGCATTATATTTTTTTTATAAAATTTTGTACTATAATTTTGTAAAATATGACCGATTAAACTTGTTTGAATATATTTTTGATCTGAGCAAACTTCTACCGTTTGGAGTGAAGCGCGTAAAATGTATCAAGAATATGGTTACTGCCGATGCGACGTATGCAGAGCGCCGTATAACTCTCGAGGACTTTAGAATCACTTGAAATTCTGAAAAGAAAATCGTCAAAGCTTTATATTGCCTCGTTCGCTTTGTGGCTACGACGTAGGCGGCTCGTAGCAACCGATACTCCATAAACGGATGAAAAGACGGAACAGATCACTTTCATATATTTGTTCTAGATTTAATTGAGTACTTTCACAAAGCTTTACCAGCATTTTAAGAAAATCTTGCTTTAGATGGAGACAGTCACTAACATGTAAATCATTATCCTACTATACAATATTTAATAAACGAGAAATATTGACGAGTTTCAACTATTGTTGCATTAGCACGTAGAAACAATAGAGATGATCACGTAGAATCAAACTGGGCAATGAATTGGGATAACGTGACGACTGGGTCAAAAATATACAATTCTGTTTTAGTCAGGTAAATTCTGGAAAAATACGGGACTTGTATTTATTTTTGTTGCAGAGGAATTCTATTGCAATTCAGCATGATAATTACTTTTTTAATGCTATGTCGTACTAAATATTTTGCATATATTATAGTTTAATAGCTCCGAAAAAACAACGATTTAATTTTAATGTTAATCTCAGACACTCGACTCAATTTCAGAAATCTCGCGAAACCAACTAAATACACTGACTTCAAATTTTACATTATAGACTATTTAAAAAAAAACAATTTCGATAAAAATTATATGAGATTATATTGATGATCTAACAAAAAAAAAACAAATAATCAGCAAAATTAATTTATAATAGACGGAGCTAGCTCGTAACAAAACACCTACATCCAAAAACAACACAGCCGAATTGAAAACATCGAAATTGAAATTTTGAGGTTGTTTAAAAAGTAAGTACTGAATGCGTAATAGAATCTCACGTTTTGGCGCTTTGGTGGGGGCCCGCTGTAGCCGGGGCCCGCTGTAGCCGGGGCCCGCCGGAAAGGCTAGAAGCGACGTATGAGTAAGAAATGTTTTATTCATCGCGCTCTGTCGTCTAAACATCGGCCGGTATTTCAAATTAAATTTGGCATGCAAACATCCCGCGGCGAGCTAGCGGCTAGCGGCGCGGCGGTGCAGCGTTTATTTGCCAGTTTCGTTTGCCCCTCTCATCATCTTTCGAGTCAGAAAAAAGCCTTACACAATAAGCCCACTATGGAGCATAAAAATATGATTTATTTACCTATTTACTAGCGTTCTCCTGCGTCAAATATGTAAATGAATGATTTAGGATAAGCCTATTTGAAAAAGATGTTCGTTTTGTATTGAGATAAAAAGGAGCATAATATTAGACACCTGCGGTAAATAAACAATAATTACCAAAAATATATGCTGGTGATTTTTTTTTACTATAATAGCTTCACACTTGACCACAATCTCGCCTTATGTTAATGATGCGATCTACGATGGAGCGTGCTTACCTAGAAGAAATCGATTCGCTCTCGATTTGAAGACACCAAGATTGTAACCATCGGGGAAAACCCACTCAGGCAACGCATTCCTACGAATTGGAGAAGAATGTCTAGGTTATGAGACATTCTTAACACATACGTGAAGTCAAATCTCTTCGTTCGCGTTTTTGGAACATCAACCATGAAACGATTGTTTAATTGTATAGCAAAATTCCAAGATTTGTTACACAAAATATATCATTATTTTCCTCATAGTATAATATCATTGTTATACTTGCCAAGAAAAATGTTTTGAAGACACTGTGTCCTACCAAAGTTATCTTTTAAATGTTTTATTAAAACCCGCACTCGCATAATTCGCCCCAATTGAGATGAAACACAAACAAAATAAATGTCAAGGCAACAATTAAATATCGGCGACCGCAAGCAAACAACTCCCATATTTTTACCCCCTCCACCGTGGGCCATCGCGCATCAATACGCGGCAAATAAATCAGGGCTGCTACAAATCCGGCTTCAATACGTCAAAGATAACCGAACGTGAATAATCGGGGTAGTTGGAAACAAAGCGATTTGCATTTATAAATGATTCATGCGACGCGCCGTGTTGTAAGAGAAAACATTTCGGTTGATGGCGTCGGAGTTTTGACGATTGGCAGCCCTGTGGACTTAGGACGCTGTCGCGGCTCGCGCGCGGGCGGCGCGTGTAATCCTCTTTGTTCTAAATTAATTATTACTTAATGTACTCGCTTCGAGCCTTATTACACTTCCCTTTGGTCTTGAGTATATTTAAGAATGAATAAAGAGTCAATGTCGAATATAACCGCTTACAACAAAAGTATAATAAATTACGGAATATTGACCATGCTTAGAAGTAAGTCCCTCCCTAAAAAGCAGGAAGTAACTCATCCCAAAGACACCAGACCGATAGCCCTAACCAATACAATTTCTAAAATCTTTTTCAGTATTTTGCAAACAAAAATGACCACATTTATGACTAGCAATAGGTATTTCAGGCCCAATCACCAGAAAGGGTTCTTGCCTGGTATTTCTGGATGCCTGGAACACAATACATTACTAGCAGAAAGTTTGAAAGATGCCAGAACACATGAGAGGCAAATTACAGTCTGCTGGATAGACCTAGAGAACGCGTTTGGTTCTGTCCAGCATGAACTTATGATATTTGCCCTAAAATGGTATAACTTTCCTGCTGAAATTATTGACATAATTAATTCTTATTATTGCCACTTAAAATTCGTCATAGCAGTAAACAAGGAATACACAAAACCACTTGAATACAATGTAGGACTATTCCAAGGGTGCTGCTTATCACCAATAGCATTTAATATAGTTATAAATATTTTAGTAGACAAATTAATATCCCGTGAAAAGAAATGGGGCTACCGGTTTAAAATCAACAATAAGTACACTGAGTCAATCTTGGCCTTTGCGGACGACCTTGCAATACTTACACGTAATCCCAAACAGTGTCAAGAATTGTTGAACGAAGTCGATGAGTTCTGTACATGGACGGAGGAATGAGGACAAAACCATCTAAAATGTCATTGTCTTTGTCTGGGTAGAAGAAATACCAAATATACGTCTTACGATCCGGGACTCTCCATAAGTGGCCAAGGAGTTGCCACAATTGCAGAGGCAGTGCCTTTCAAATTTCTTGGTAGAAAGATAGATCACAAAGGACGTACACCATCATTAGAGGTGGTTGTTGAAAATTTCATGAACAACCTCAATAAGGTAGACCAGCAGCCTATCAGCAATATCAAAAAGCATGGATATATGACAACTACCTCACATCACGTCTCACTTGGCCTTTCCTAGTATATGACATCGGTAAAACTCTCCTGGCAAAGCTAGATGCCAATGTCATAAAGATATTGAAGTCATGGTTCGGATTGGCACATCCGGCTGATCTCTACTCTTTTAGGGATCACAATAGTTTTGGGCTGAAACTAAAGAAACCGTCTGAACTTTACAAACACCTAAGAGTTACAAAACGCATGTTTTGGGAAAGTCGCAAGACGAATTAATTACATCTCTCCAAAAGACAAAACTGCTTCAGACCTGGAATCTAGACTTCAATTCCATAAACAATTTATGGCAGGTGCACAAGTAAATACTGCTGGGTTGGGTGCGAGAAAAAAAAGGAAGACCGAGACATGGTAAAAACCTTTCTACAACAAGACGAAAATGACAGTTACAAAGTGCACGCTATGAATTTAGAAATGCAAAGTGAGTGGTTAACCATAGGTGAGTTCTGTATCCCATTAGCTCTAAAATGGCGCACCTTGATCTATGACTGGTCCCCTGCCTTATTAAAATTTTATCTAAATGCATTCCAAATGACCCTCCCTGACCAGAGTAACTTGGTAAGGTGGGGAAAAGCCTCTGAAAAATGTTGCTATACTTGTGGAGAGGCGATATGTACAGCAAGGCACATATTGGTGGGATGCAAGGTGCTCTTAATGGGGGTCATTACTCACGGCGTCATGACAGAGTACTTGAAATCATACGTGAAGCCATGAGCCTTTCGGTAGCTAGAGCCCAAAGGGATTGACGACAAACAAAAGACAAATTAACTTTGTAAAGAAGGCTCAACTTCAAACTCCAGGAACAAGCCTTACTCAATCCTGGGTACAGCACCTGATTGGACTATTTTAATGGACACGTATGAAAAGCACTACAAAATCCCAGAGGATGTGGGTGTTTCGTCATCCAGACCGGACATTTTCCTTTTTCTAGAGCTACGAAACGCATAGTCCTTGTAGAACTTACCGTACCGTGGGAAACTAATATACCTAAAGACCACGCGATGAAACAAAATAAGTATTACGACCTCCTAAACGAATTAACAAAAAACGGCTATGTAGTTAGTTTATACGCTGTAGAAGTGGGAGCGAGAGGTATACCAGCAAAATCTCTCTATAACCTACTGAAAGACCTTGGCTTATCCAGAAGTGCTGTAAGTTCTATACTAGAACGTGTATCTAAAGCTGCACTAGTAGGCTCATATCAGATTTGGCTGGGCAGGGAGAGAAAAACGAGTGGTGAAGGTGAGTGTTGATGTACGTCAGAAAAGGGCCCCTTAAACCTACGCCCGAGTCACAAGTCTCGGGAACTACTCGAGTTTTTCTCTCTCTGCCACACGATGGACCCGGCACCCGCACGGTGAATCCATGGAATGCTAAGAAGATCGTCTCAAACAAAATGACAGCCCGGAGACGGGATGACGCTGGAAAGACAGATGGCTGGTGGAAAAGACATCTGACGGATGGAAAGACATCTGACTGTTGGAAAGACAGCCGAGGGTGAAGGCCTAGCAAGCCAAGCCCGGGAATTAAATCGCTAAAAGTCCAAATAAGAATAATACCCTGGGACAGTCCGAGAGGCGGGGCGGAAGATCTGTCCACCGTGTGATAGTAATGACGACCCTGGCGCGAATACGGACTTGAGATGCCCTGTGTGCGGGAAAATTTACAAGAGACGAGCCTGGTACCAAAAGCATTTAAAGACACATGATGGTGTTGAAGCACGACAGCCGTCGGTCAGTACTTCGACAAACACTATGGATAGAGTTGACCCTCATATATCCCAAGGTGAACCATCGAGTGAAAACTACCAGGAGTCCATTGTCATCAGGACACGTCTTGGCATTCCCAGTTTAAAAACTCTACCTGGAAAGTTCATGACGAAAACTTGGCGATCTTATTAGAACATCCTGGGCCAAAACAAGACCTAAACAGCCAAGTAGAAACTTTCCAGGACACCATATATACATACTTCTCGGAACATTACCCACCATCAACTTGTTATGCTCAAAATAGCAAGGAAAATATGTTCAAAATGAAATTGCGGAGGAAGAAAGAGAGTTAATAAAACGTCTTCGTGTAGCTAAAACCATGGGCGATAACCATCTAAGTCACCAACTGTCCAGGGCTCTAAGATCAATCCTTAAATTAATACAAGGAATATCGCTTCAAATTAGTAAAAATCGTGATAATTTTAACAGAGCTAAACACGAAGTAGACTTTGATAAAACCCTTTCAATACTCCAAAAATATTTTCAGGGAGCAAAATGGAAAGCTTATCTTGACTAACGCGCAAATTTACGATCACTTTAAAAGCACATACGAAGTGCCTAAACGCGGGAGCTCGTACGTAGAACCAAACATCCAAAGACCTAATGATCCTCTGACAGGCTTTCAAGGCACCCCACCTAGTGAAGAGGAAGTAAACTATCAAATTAAAAAGAAAACTACTAAATCAGCTCCTGGCCCAGATGGCATTCCTTACATAGTGTATAAAAAGTGTCCATCAGTTCGTAAACATATCTTGAATATATTCATTAAGATCTGGTCAAGAAAGCAAGTCCCAGTAGCATTTGGAAGAGCAATTTTGTCCTCATCCCTAAAAAGCAGGAAGTAACTCATCCCAAAGACACCAGACCGATAGCCCTAACCAATACAATTTCTAAAATCTTTTCAGTATTTTGCAAACAAAAATGACCACATTTATGACTAGCAATAGGTATTTCAGGCCCAATCACCAGAAAGGGTTCTTGCCTGGTATTTCTGGATGCCTGGAACACAATACATTACTAGCAGAAAGTTTGAAAGATGCCAGAACACATGAGAGGCAAATTACAGTCTGCTGGATAGACCTAGAGAACGCGTTTGGTTCTGTCCAGCATGAACTTATGATATTTGCCCTAAAATGGTATAACTTTCCTGCTGAAATTATTGACATAATTAATTCTTATTATTGCCACTTAAAATTCGTCATAGCAGTAAACAAGGAATACACAAAACCACTTGAATACAATGTAGGACTATTCCAAGGGTGCTGCTTATCACCAATAGCATTTAATATAGTTATAAATATTTTAGTAGACAAATTAATATCCCGTGAAAAGAAATGGGGCTACCGGTTTAAAATCAACAATAAGTACACTGAGTCAATCTTGGCCTTTGCGGACGACCTTGCAATACTTACACGTAATCCCAAACAGTGTCAAGAATTGTTGAACGAAGTCGATGAGTTCTGTACATGGACGGAGGGAATGAGGACAAAACCATCTAAATGTCATTGTCTTTGTCTGGGTAGAAGAAATACCAAATATACGTCTTACGATCCGGGACTCTCCATAAGTGGCCAAGGAGTTGCCACAATTGCAGAGGCAGTGCCTTTCAAATTTCTTGGTAGAAAGATAGATCACAAAGGACGTACACCATCATTAGAGGTGGTTGTTGAAAATTTCATGAACAACCTCAATAAGGTAGACCAGCAGCCTATCAGCAATATCAAAAAGCATGGATATATGACAACCACCTCACATCACGTCTCACTTGGCCTTTCCTAGTATATGACATCGGTAAAACTCTCCTGGCAAAGCTAGATGCCAATGTCATAAAGATATTGAAGTCATGGTTCGGATTGGCACATCCGGCTGATCCTCTACTCTTTTAGGGATCACAATAGTTTTGGGCTGAAACTAAAGAAACCGTCTGAACTTTACAAACACCTAAGAGTTACAAAAACGCATGTTTTGGGAAAGTCGCAAGACGAATTAATTACATCTCTCCCAAAAGACAAAACTGCTTCAGACCTGGAATCTAGACTTCAATTCCATAAACAATTTATGGCAGGTGCACAAGTAAATACTGCTGGGTTGGGTGCGAGAAAAAAAGGAAGACCGAGACATGGTAAAAACCTTTCTACAACAAGACGAAAATGACAGTTACAAAGTGCACGCTATGAATTTAGAAATGCAAAGTGAGTGGTTAACCATAGGTGAGTTCTGTATCCCATTAGCTCTAAAATGGCGCACCTTGATCTATGACTGGTCCCCTGCCTTATTAAAATTTTATCTAAATGCATTCCAAATGACCCTCCCTGACCAGAGTAACTTGGTAAGGTGGGAAAAGCCTCTGAAAAATGTTGCTATACTTGTGGAGAGGCGATATGTACAGCAAGGCACATATTGGTGGGATGCAAGGTGCTCCTTAATGGGGTCATTACTCACGGCGTCATGACAGAGTACTTGAAATCATACGTGAAGCCATGAGCCTTTCGGTAGCTAGAGCCCAAAAGGATTGACGACAAACAAAAGACAAATTAACTTTGTAAAAGAAGGCTCAACTTCAAACTCCAGGAACAAGCCTTACTCAATCCTGGGTACAGCACCTGATTGGACTATTTTAATGGACACGTATGAAAAGCACTACAAAATCCCAGAGGATGTGGGTGTTTCGTCATCCAGACCGGACATTTTCCTTTTTCTAGAGCTACGAAACGCATAGTCCTTGTAGAACTTACCGTACCGTGGGAAACTAATATACCTAAAGACCACGCGATGAAACAAAATAAGTATTACGACCTCCTAAACGAATTAACAAAAACGGCTATGTAGTTAGTTTATACGCTGTAGAAGTGGGAGCGAGAGGTATACCAGCAAAATCTCTATAACCTACTGAAAGACCTTGGCTTATCCAGAAGTGCTGTAAGTTCTATACTAGAACGTGTATCTAAAGCTGCACTAGTAGGCTCATATCAGATTTGGCTGGGCAGGGAGAGAAAAACGAGTGGTGAAGGTGAGTGTTGATGTACGTCAGAAAGGGCCCCTTAAACCTACGCCCGAGTCACAAGTCTCAGGAACTACTCGAGTTTTTTCTCTCTGCCACACGATGGACCCGGCACCCGCACGGTGAATCCATGGAATGCTAAGAAGATCGTCTCTCTTAGACAGAGTCTCTAATATTATTTTGCTTTACTATTTCCACTAGCGTTGGAGCAAGATTGGAAATGGGATTAGACTGTACGAATAAAATTTCTATCTAATTCCACAAATTTTTCAAACACTCGCAACATCAAATAGTAGTCATTTCATCGTCCCGCGACCCATATTTTCTGTTTGTCGCACCGGCAAATCAGGATTATGTGTGAATTTGTAAACTATGTAAAATATTTCATTTAGAAAGTGAAAGATTGGACGTATTCCTCTTATAGGATCTGTTTTCTAAGCAGTAGAGGCTACTATTAATTTGCAGTCCGAACTTACCCCTCGGTGATAAATATCTTATCATGATCACAAAATATAAAGATTACTTTGGTAAATGTCTACAAAAACTATTAGAACAGTCAAAAGTCACACCTACATTATGTATATCCGTTAAGAAACGTATCTATATTATAACGATCTGACATAAATTGATGTCTAGAAAATGAATAAACCGCAAGACTATGCTAACTAGTCAAAAATCCGTCCGGTATTACCACAACGCACTTTATGCATAATAGATAATATTAGTTTCTGTTTGTCTGTCCAAAACAGTTTCTGTTCATGTAGGCTAAAAAATTAATGTAAAGAAACGTTACAAGATTTGAGTATTTATTTAACATAGCAATCAGGTGAGGAGACTGATTTTACGCTTGAGTGTACCTCAGCATCAAACCTGTCATTAAACATTGTACTTTTTTTTTTATAATTGTTTAAGCATGAGTAGCAATAAGTTTTTAATCCCCCTGTCGGTGAATGGTGTCCGTTGCTTGTGGATATTGGCGACATCCATTTAATACCATATATTTATAGACACCCCTTTTTACCCGACTGAAAGAAGGGTTAAGTTTCTCGAGCGTATCTTGTATGTTTGTAAATTTATTTATGCTCACGTGTCTTTCAAACGGCTAGATTGATGTTTACAATTAAGATATTGTTAGTTTCGTCTTAGTCACCAAAGTGTATACTGTTTTATTTACATAGTGATTTGTTACCTGTTGATTTTCAATAGTCGGTTTAATTTAAAATTATTATATTTTTTCCATGTTGACATTCACAAGGTCTGTGTCGAAACGAAATTCCATGACCTGCACGTCCACGGTTGTAATGATCGTAAAAATCGGACGGATTGATGTTTTATATCAGGGTTTATCAACATTTTTCTAATTTTTAACACGATTTCAGGGGTATTCCCCAAAACTACTTTCCATTTCAACTTATCTCTCTCCACGTTCATTTAAATAACCCTAGCTTGAAATCGCTTCCCTTCTCACTAAGCCCCCGGTCCCGTATAGTTTGTCCACCTCTAACATAAACATGAAGCCTGGCTTCATAAATAGACACGAGCCAAACTAAATATTACTCGATTGATATTGATACTGCGCCGTTGTTGTCTTTGCTGTTTTAATTCGATTAAAACTCGATGATTTAATTGATGAATGATTCTGAACGAATACTCTGTGTCACAGTATTAATAATAATTTTATCGAAATTATATTATTCAATGTCCCAATTCCAGTATGTAATTGATAAATTCCAGTTTGTTATTGATAAAAGCAAACGTATAAATCTAAATGCTTAGTCAAATTGCTTCGAATTCAAATGACATCCGAGTAATTATTCACAAGTTAAATTAAGTTTCGATAACATGAACTCATTTACGTAAGTCAGTCGTAACATAAGTCACAAGAAATGCTATGCAATTTTGAATGCAACGTAACACAATGAAGCGCAACGCAACGAAATGCAACACAAAGCAACATCATCATCCACGGCCTTCTCTATCCCAATGCTGGGTATAGGCCTCTTTTCTCATGCCATTTTCCTCGATCCTGTGGTATCGAGTCCAGATTTGACTCGAGATGGAAACGATATCGTAACATTACATACGCAACGTAACGACAAGCAACGGAACGGGACGTTCACAGTACAACGTAAATCAGCGAAACCCAACAAAACGCGACGCTCAAAACCATAACAGATACTTCCAGAGAAATTACAGGACTTAGTGGTATAATATCTTAGGTCTCTGGGTGACAAGCGCCGTGCAGTGCTAGGTAATGACTTGGACTCTTGATGATCCAATAGCTGCGTGTCACTCTCCTGTTATGTGGTAGGCATGTTTTTTACCATCAGGCACATGTCCTGCACGTCTCGTCACTCCATACCATAAAAAAATAACACGATGCAACATAACTCAACGCTACGGAATGCAACGAAACACAACGGAACGCAAGGGAACGCGACACAGCACAACGCAACGCAACGCAAGTCAATGTAACACAGCATCACGACTTAAACATATTTACCGCACGCGCATTGCGCACATTTGAAAATCCATGTCTTTTCTCTTCAAATGATTACAAGCTGTTCTTTTTAAGTATTTAGTTTCTATAAAACAAAAAATATATCAAGAAGCCTTTTTCCCCGTTAGTATTTCCGCTAGAGGCTCCGCCGCGAGCCCCCGAGAGTTAAATGATTAAAACAACTTGTATAAACACCTCACTTTAATCACCGGCGCAGCTCCGTGGGGCCATTAAATTCGCTGTATTCCTCTTGCTCTGCAATTTTTTTTATGTAAACGAGCAAAACATTTGTGCCTGGCGGTAAGCAACATGCCTGCCTATAACATCATAGTGTCACGGAGTTATGGAACAAACAAGTTGAAAACATTATTTAACACTGCACAGCTCTTGTTACCCAAAGATATAAGTACCTTGTCATTTATGGAGAATTATTTCCCTTCAAACCGTAATACAGTGATGTTTGCACATTACCACCACCGCCCCCACCTCGTAATCGTATTATTATAATATTAATCATAAAATATAGCCTGTTTAGCAGAGCTCCAAGTCACGCATTAAAAATAAGTCTAAGTGGAATAAGATCATGTAGATCAGAAACACACTTACTAACATGTATCCGATTAAAACCGACAAAGTAGTAATTTTACGCCGAAGTTCACGATTTGGATTTTTTCTTTTGTCGAACTAGAGCATCTTTGCCAATGAACCTCTTGGCACGTCTCTCGATTGGGTTTCGTGTGAAGAACAACACTTGACCACCACATCGACAAGATGTGTGCTAACGTAAGCAGTGCGTGCTTTGCACTAAGACGGGTATCCCGAGTGGTGTCTGCAATTGACATTGTTCATTACAATTGTAATAAGTACATATATTTTAATTTTTGACACTTATTTGTACGATACCTATTATCGTACAATATAAAGTTCAATTTAAACTTTAAAAATGCATACTCTTTGTATGCTCTTATTTTGTTTTTTTATAAAATTGACGTGTAAATTGTACATTTATCAATAAAGAACTTTGACTTTGACTTTGACTTGCTTGCTTGTTGCTCAAATACCACATTCATGCCATTATAGGGACTGTCGACAGCAGTGAAACCTTTTAACTTAAAATTCTAGCAATAAATAACAGTAATGCTGTACATTACGTCACCTATATAGATAATGCTGCGCAATGACGTCACAAGATATAATTAATCTATCCGAAAAGTGTTTCATACGCACTTCACGCTACGCTGCACCATCGCCGCTCTGACGCTACATTAGGTTAGGTTAGTTTCGATTATTCGAAATAGTAATAATTCTATTAATATTAGGATATTTGGTTGTTTGTTGCTCAATCAAACTCAGATGATCTTGTTGAAATTTGGAACACAGTTAGTTTATAGTTTGGAAAAATAAACACATAAACTACGTTTCATCCCGGGAAAAACCGAAATGAGGACTACGCGGGTAAAACCATGGGCGCTACTACTAGGGACTTATAAAATATTTTGTTTTTGAATAGTATTTTATTGCGTCACCAGTTTAGTGGCCCCGCTCCCGCCATATTGGCCCAAACTCAGTATCAACCATACTTAACGTTATTATCTCACTTCGGCCCACTTTGAATTAGGCATTGTCTGAAGTTTGCGCCCTCTCCCGGCACAACTTGCGAACTAATTACCGAGGATATTATGCACTGTCGCAGCACCACACATTCTACGCCTTTGTGTTGAAACAACTGAAACACACATTGTAGCTTACTGCCTTGTTGTGAGTCACACTTTATATGGAGCTGCTCAATTTATTACTAAGTAGTGAAGCTTTTCTATATTTTTTTAATGTACAGTTACAGCTGGTCTAGTCGGGAGACTGGTAACCGGGGATACGCAGCCCCTGGATTGAATCCACGTGCACCGACGTCATTTCAAACTCATGAGCGTAAAAGCGCTAACTTAAACACGATGAAGAAAAACATTGTGAGGGTACTGACATGTACCTAGAATCTTTCGAGGTCATGCCTCGTACGAACTCAAACTGGGCACTTGGTGGTGGTCGTCGTATGCCAAATATTTGCAAAAGGTTTACGAGAGCCAAAATCTGTAAAAAAAAATGCAAATAGTTTTGTTTGTATTATTGAGATAAAACGAGTTCAGAATGAGAAGCTCACTTTATGTTTCTACTTGCGATGCTCAGGGTCTTCTCTCACAAATTAATCAAATCAAGACATAATCCTCTAACATAATTCTACTCGCATAATAACAAGACATAAGTAGTATTTCTTTGTATTGTGACATAAGTCTGCTCACTAACTAACTGTGGGGTAGGGATGATGCACGCCCTTGAAAGATTCAATGGTATTGAAGTATTGACACGCACAGGCTTTACCTCGTTTGGGTACCAATGCAGTTCCTGATGAATTAAGACATAAAAAATAACATTTCTACGAATTGAGAACAACATATTGTTCCATGACCACAGGATGTTTAAACATGGCAACGCGTAAAATTAAATAAAAAAAAAACAATACCTACTTTACTTATTTATAACTTATTAACTAAATTAAACTACTAATTAATAAAAGTTTAGGATTGTAGTTTCTCAAAACATAAGAATCACCAAAATTAATGATTTACATCGCAGATTTTTTGATTATAGATAAATATTGGTGGACAATTCACACACAACAATAGATTAGAGATAATTAGATTGCAATAGAATTTGTTCAAATTGTCAGTGTTAGACAGACACCATCCTTCATAATATTTCTGAATTATTAAAATGGTAAATTATAATATTATTAAACTATCAGACAGAAAATACAGCTACAACCTGCAATCTGTAATATTAACCAAACCTATCTTTCCATAGAAAAAAAATTAAAAACAGAGTGTAATATACGTGAAGTGAGACTGCTGCTATTTATTTCCGTGCTCCGTCTCAACCTCCATAAAAACTCAACAGAGCGCTTGAAGCCGTCGCACGAGCGTACTGCTAATCGATCACAACAAGCAATACATAAAAACTCGATATTTATGTTTTACGGCGGTCGGGAGCAGCCCGGCGTAATACCGGATCACCGGGCCGGCCAACGGGCCGGCGGCCGGAGAGCGCGGCAGGCCGGTCGACGGTCGTTGCTTTTATGACCATCCGTTCGCCCTCTACTCAACGGGTTATCATAAATCATCATTTTTATTTTTCTACTCCGATAGACGGAGGTATATCTCGATATAGGGTTGATGGAAGGGTGTGTGAGAAAGGAAATAAATTATATTTATATTTCCATAATATCTTAGTTCCAAAGCAATTGCTTCACGTTTTTCAGACGTAATCGAACGCATCGCTTCGAAAAAATAAGAAAGGAAATAATTTTTCATGTACTCATATTATATTTATAGCTAGTCTCTTTTTTAAATACTGCACTTCATGTAGATAGATTCCTTCGCGTCAATAAAATACACAACGGTTCAATTACACTAATACGACAGAATACTTATCGTAGTTAATTTATATGATGTGAGTCCCCGATAGTTGGAAGCATTTACATGCACCATGTTCACTAAATAGCATAATAATTAGTACAAAAACGTGATGGCTTAAAACCATCGATATAATTAAAGAAACAAAGATGACGTATGCCATAATCTAAAGACAACATAACGTGGCGAAAATTTGTTTGAAAAATTTAAAAAATTGAATTGTCAGCGAACGTACACAATTGTCAGCGAACGTACACAACTCCTTGTTGCGACTGAGACTAAATCAGGAGACGTCACCTGATTTTGCATCGCCATAGTAGAAGCGCGTTTGCCGCTTCTGCGTTTTTAAGAGTTCGATGCTTAAAACAATATTTTAATCATAATCATAATCATAATCATAATCATAATCATAATCATAATCTTTATTGGTCTGTGAAATTAGGTGGTATGTACATATTAGGTATACATAGATTTAGTGTAAACTGTGTCAATATTGTTATTATAGAAAACAGACCAAAGAGAAAAGATTGAGTTTAGTCAACTTTTGTAACGTCTTCTGCCGCGTAACAATCAAAGAAATACCCGTTGTTTCGTAAAGCAGAAATAGTTAAGTGATCAAGGTAATGTGTAACCTAAACTATTTCGAATCAGATTACTCCAAATCATAGATTTTTTGCATCATAGATTACATACACAATTTCATAGATCATAAGCATAAGTAAGCAACAAAGTCAGGTAAGCCCCAGCAACGCGAAATTTAAATTGAATATTCCAACTGCGGAGAATCGAGGCTTTCTCTCGCAAGGAGAGAGTTAAGGTCACAATCCACAGCAATGGCACTATGCGGTTTGGTGGATTAGGCATGGCCTACAGCCTAAAACTGTCTTAGCTTTGATATTCCTATATCTTTTATTTTCACTTGACATGGTAGAGACAGCAAAAGCAAAGCCAAAGAAGGTTTAGCTAGGCGGTAGAAGGAAGGGCAACAGTGATTGAAAACATCGCGAGGAAACCGAAATTTCCCTAGATTCTTTCGAGGTCATGAGTCATCCACCAACTCACACTGGGCCAGCGTGGCGGGTTATAGCCTTGAGTTTTTCTTTGCGAAAGAAGGCCCCAAGTCTCAGCCTTGAAGATATTTGGACTGAGTATGCTGACTGCTATGTGTAAGTGAAATTATTTTTATATCTTTTTATTGACATAGCACCCAGTTCCTAGCGGACGGCGCGTCCGTCGTCGGCCGGGCGGGAGAGTTCGCACCGGTTCCGGTTCATTTCCCGACAGACCGGACCGGCAACTAGCCACAGACCGGACAAAAACTGACAAATTAGCAGGAACTACAGTCCCCAGTCTCGATATAGTGAATAGTCCAAAAATATACCACATTTAGAAAATATTCGTGTTCCATTTTGGACGACCTCCTCGTTTACTGAGAGGTGTGCTAGTACATAAATGTCTTATTTTAGTTTGAAAATATAGAAAAGAAAACGCAGGTTTTATGGTGCACTAGTCTATCGTGTATGTACTAGTAGTAGCTACCGTATTCGCCTGCGTACGAGTATTAGTATGCAAGAAAGGACTATTACATGCATAAGCACAAGCAGACTACTAAATGTTCGCACTGCTGGAATCTGGGGTCTTATATCGCAGAGAAACAAGGCCATGATCCGCCACGCTGGCCCAGTGCAGATTGGTGATTCCAGACTTATTTCTGTAGCGGAATGACTCTTTTCAAGTCAAGTTTTGGAAAGAGTCAGTTCTCTTAGCTCAAACTTACGGCAGATATTAAGTTCTACGGCGACGCAATAATTTGCAAACATTTATCTTAAATCTCCGGATAACGAGTGCAGTGCAGTTCAAATAACCACTCAGAACTTTCTAATTATGAGTAGGGGCGCATACTACCATGCTAGCGTGCTGCTCATCTCTTTAACTCTCACTCTATTTAATAAATACATATCATACTCAAAGTGAATGTAGATATTTCAGAAATGTAAAAAAAGTACCTAGAATTTTAGTAGTACTATTGTTGCGCCATGCGCCAACTGTGTAGCTAACGATATAATGACGCTATTACGCTTATTAGTGATGTGAATTCATAATATTTCATCGCATCTTATACTACACCATTACGGTGGGTGCCATTTAAAACACAATTTTTTTTCCTAATTTACTTTGTCATAATGAATGAATATATTTTATGGTGTCATAATGTAACTTTTACATAATAGTTTTATGGCATAATGAGTTTTTAAGGATAATAATCTATTGTACTACATTCAATTCGACTATTGATGAGACGCATAATAGTATTTAGGTATATTGATGAATATTGATTGATGATACGAATAGTCTTTAAGAATTTTTAAATATTTGTTGTGCTACTAAATAAAGACCCAGATTCCATAGGACCCAGATCCAACTCGGAGCACCCCGACCCCACCTAGTCTGATCGCTACTACCCTTAGAGTGTATACAAAAAATTCGGGAGCCAGAAGCTCAAGGGAAGTTCTGAGTTTAGCGAGCCATGCGAGGCCAAGCGCAGCGAAAGGGGGTGGTGGCGAGCGAAGCGAGACGGCGACCTCCGCAGTGGAGCACAGATCGAGTATGGAGAAGCGACACTCAGAGTTGACCGCAAAGGTTCTGGCACGAGCCCACTCGAAGTCAAAATCCGCACTATATTTCTTAGGTGTACCGTCTCCTTTCTCAATGTATGCCTTTGAAAATTATGCCAAGTTATCTTTATGCTATATATGGTTACGTGTTTAACAAATATGGTTATGCTAGTTAACATTATGCAAAAAACAGTTATGCGTTTAGTTGTTATGGTAAATTATCATTAGTCATAAAAACGTTAAACCTTCTTAAATTAATACAAAAAAATGTAAATTGGTACATATTAACCCTATTACGATATTATCCGATAATAATTTCCCTTATTGATTAATAATAACATTTACCTCGCAATGCAGTACCGAGATAAAATGTAGCGTTTGTGTTCTTCCAGATTATAATTTGATTGTGTTCCATATGTCATCTCGATCCGTTCAGACGTTACGATGTGATTGAGCAATAAATATCCAAAATTTTAATAGGAGTAAGAGGCTTTCATTCTCAAAAATCTTTATTTATTACGTTTTAAAAACACTGCCTTCCACATTATCAGTGGTAATAGAATTTTACCGCAATAAAGAAGCAACATCCCGCCGGCGCGCTCCTGCAAGTGCCGCCCAATCGAATAAAACAGCAATTGTAGACAATCAGACGCGTCGCGAACTGCGGCAATCAGGGGCAATCAATTGCCGGCCCCGGGGGTCAGCCGGCTCGCTGCCGGCCGGTAGTCCGGCCCGGTAATACCTGGAGGCTCATTTTTAAAATCACACGTCTGTAAGTAACTATTGCAATTTCTGCTTTCTTTTTTTCCAGAAATTACTGGGCATCAATATAAATTCTCGTGTATCTTTGGGGGACGACCGTACTGCAGGCAGTGCTTGGTAACGATTTGGACTCTTTGTGTTCCAATAACTGTGAATCCTATTATATCCGAGTAATCTTGGCAAAGGATTGCGAATAAAAAACACTCGTTATAAACAAAGTAGTTTTTAAACAATATTAGGTTTTCACTTGACATGTTTTTGACAGCTATTTCGCTTGATGTTAAACGACGATATGTTTTGCGATGAAGCATACTTATCTAGGAGAAACCAATTTGCTGTCGACTGAAAGATACCCAGAATATATTGCGTCCATCCAGAAAAACTCACTCATGCAACTTATGGCACAGTCTAGACCTGGATGTGGAGTCAAACCTCCTCATTTCAGTATTTATCAGAAGGAAGGAAAATCTATTTCTTTTATCTTTGAAAATTTAGGTGCGCGAGTATGATGTGTATTCTCTTGCTCATCTTATTTTAAAATCACGGCTGGTCTAGTCGTGCGAACGGCGACTGCCGATCGGGGCCTCTGGTTCAAATCCCACGCGTACCACAGTCTTTTCGAAGTCATATATTATGCGTTAAGTCGCCAACTTAAAAATAGCAAAGGAAAACATCGTGAGGAAACTGAAACTTTCTAGAATTTTTCGAAGTCATGTATTATCAAATCGCACTTGTCCATCATGGTGAATTATGGTCTTAGCTCTCTCTTTACGAGTCAAAGCACTGAGTCCCAACTGTGTGCTATTTAACAAACATTATGCTGCTCATTTTGTTGACTAATCGTCGAGAAAATTGTACAGGTATAAATAAATTACTTTGACATCGCCAGAGTGAAAACAAATTGTGTAGTAGTGTGAGTTGAAAAATCAGACCCCTGGCCGTTTTAAAACGCCATTAAAAAGTCGTCGGCCGGTGATCAGTCGGATTTTTATTGAGGCATCCGTTGATAGGGAAGCGGCGGAATGTCCGATAATTTACGGAGGCTTTATTTCACGCCGTTTGTCTGTTGTCGACAACAGGTACGCTGGAGATTGTCAGCGGCCTTTGAATAGGCTATTAGGCCAAACGACATTCTATTTTGGTACTTGCTTGATTTAAACTTTTTTTTTGTAGAATACAATGTTTATCTACGTTTTATTTAGCACACATTCGTAATACAAAGTGGTGCAAAGGACGAGGTTTGAGCAAAATATTTTCATTGGATTTGCTCTGTAAGAGCGAAGCAAACATTTAAATAATTTTTTAACAGCATCTCGCGTTTTTATCTGTTTTGTTCCTGTCCCCGTTATTTTCGCGTGATAAAAAGTAGCGTATGTGTTATTACAGACTATAATCTGATTGCGTTTCAAATTTAAGCTCGATGCGTTCTGCCGTTTCATCGTTATTGATCCAATTCAAACATTGACTTTTGAAATAATGGTTTTGAATGACGATTTAAGCAATACAAGTTTTTGCTCGGCAATCTCAATCTCGTGGTTTATAGGCACTGCTACTGCTGGTAAGCTACAGCTGCTGTAGTCGGGAAAACGGAAACTGCCGAATCGGAGGCCCCGGTTCAAATCCCAAGCACAGCACTGTTTTTTCGAAGTCACGGGCGTAATGCTGCTAACTTTAAAACGGTGAAAGAAAACATTGTGAGGAAGTCGACATGTGCCTAGAATCTTTCGAGACCATTTGTGTCATGCAACTCGCGCTTGGCCAGCGTAGTGAAATATGGGCTTGACTCTTTCTTTGTGAGAGAAGACCTCGAGTCCCACCAGTGGGAACATTTAGTGTCTGTTTATGCTAAATCTGCTGCTACTAACTACTCCTCGAGTGCAGGGAGCTAGGTCGTAAACTGAAAGAGTTCCGCTCCCGAGGTGCGGAGCCGCTCAGCACTCAACAAGTTATTAAGAGTGATCGCGCCGGACCAAGCCTTCCTAGCACTGGCTCTGCTCACTTACTTACCATGCTGCTTCCCTGCCACAGGGTAACTAATACAGTACTCTAATTCTTGAACATTGGCTTTTTTTTTTTTTTTTTTTTTTTTATTTAAATTAGCCACTCCACAGACTCCGGGGTCCGTGATCTTTGTCATTACAATTATATATTATTAATTTTACACATATTTTGGATAAGGAGAAGAAGAGGAAAATAGGAGGAGTTGGGTACATTTAATATCTAATTCTAGTGTTGTTGTAGAGCCGATCACTACCGGCTGGGATTCCGCTAGTAATCGACTCGACATCGAGTGTTTGCCTAATTGCCTTTTGCCATTTGCCTAAGCTGCCTCCTCCCGGCCCAGAGCCTCCACAATGGCCGCATTTCTGTCCCTGATGGCCATCTGTAGGTTGAAATCTCGGATGGTCTTTGGTGATGCAGCCCACGCTCGCCGCACGAAACGACCGATGGCGTCGTCGGTGTCGTCAGCGTAGTATGTGAAGGTCCCCGTGTGCCGTGAGATTGCAACAACCGCATGGGGTACGCTCGTGCAGCTTCATGTTTGCCTTGGTTTTGATTGCGATTACCGACTCGTATGTTAGTCCCTGAGCTTCATGGATGGTAAGGATGCGTGACCCGGTGCCTGACCCATAACCCTGGTTTGTCAGGGTCTCCTTCTCCTCTTGAGTGTGAACCAAGAAGAGGGTGTTTGGTATGTTGTTGGGTATTTGCGCGCCCCTTATATCTTCTCTGCTCTAGGGACTTTATTCGGGGCGCTGAGGAGTACATACCGGAGTATATTTCCTCAGCGCATATGCGACGTCCATTGGGTTTCGATGTGTGCAGAGCAACTCCTGGCTGATCTTTGTTACCAGGTTCGGGCGATGATACCTCATTTCGAAGAGATTTTCCCTGTCGATATAAGGCAACTGATTGACGTCTCCAATGAGGACAATTTCACCAACACCAGACAGCCTTGAAGCCATCACAATGGCTCCAAAATGGTTCATGAGAGCTTCGTCCACCATGAGGCGGCTGAAACTTTCTCTACCGAAACCATTTACCAGAGCAGAAGCCATGGTTCGCACCTGGTTTTGACCAGGTTTCCGATTCGGTGCGATAGCTTTTCTCTTAGATCTTTTGCTGCCTCAGTTGTTGTAGTGATGATGGCGTCCTTGTCCACGTCGAAGTGTCTAATCACCCATGTTGTTTTTCCACATCCTGAACCCGTTGACCCACTGTATTCTCGGTACCTCCCAATTTTCCCAACCTGCTTTGACGTTTCCGTTCCCTTCGATGGTCTTGGCCATCTCTAGGATCTTATCGTCCAGCATAATCTTGGTGCATCGGGCAGTAACTACAATTGGGTCGTTTGGTGGTGTCGCATAAACAGGCACTCCCGCGCGCTCTGTCTCTCTCTCGTTCAGTGTCACGAAGCCATTTTCTGCACTGTAAGCTGCCATATACTGTCCTGTCATGGTTCCCTTGATGACCCGGGAAGTGACATTATTGTAAATGGCTGCTTCGGCCTCCTCGAGTTTCGCCTTTAAAAGGCTTTCACTTCCTAGCCTATAGGACTGCATGATGTTTTCGCAGGTCTTGAGGTTGACTTGTCGTGTCGCGCTCAGTGTGGCTATGAATTCGATGAAGGCGTTACGTGCATGGTTCGCGGCTCCGAAGCCGTGACATAGCGGGGCGGTTCCACCTGTCCCATGTCGGCTCGTTCGGCTCATTTGTTGCTGTGAAGCTGCTTTGGGGTCTTTGACGTCAAGGGGGTGATGAATGGGATGTGATTCGAGTACGCCCTTGCTGCTGCGTTGAAGGCAGTCACGAACGCCGTGTTGGTGCCTCGGCTGCCAGTTAGATTGGCTGAGGCTTTTTCCGCGGCTGCCTTCTGCTGTGCTCTTTCGGAGCCGGTTTGATGGTCGAACTAGGAACAGGATGTCCCCAGCTATCGGTTGCATTTGTTTGGTCGTGCGAAGGGGCTCTGAGGAAGCTCAGATTTTCTCCCCTGTCTTCGTATACGACAATCTCATGATGTTTAGAGGCCTCAATGCAACCCAGCCGGTCTGCGACTCTTGCTCTTGAATATTCGATTGCCATCGCATCCACGCTTATCACCCGGGTGCTTCACCCGCATTTCTGCTCAGATGTGCGAGTAGCGCACTTGCCTGTGTGAAAGGCGTCCGACCTTCCGAGCACTCTATTAGTGCAATCGTTTTGTTTTTCGATCGCACCAACCGAAATCGGTGGCCGTCTACCTCGCACACCGGCATGGCGTCGTAGGTTTTCCGCTTCATTGTGACTTTGCGGTACTCCCATTGAGCAGGCAAGACAATCCAGGTGACAAACGGGCTCGTTTCCGTTCCCAGGCGAAGCAAAAGCTTATTCCGAATCTTTCTTTGTTGCTGTCCATGAAGAGAGCCACCCGCGGATACGGATCCCTGCTTCTCCTCGGTCTGCGTTCTCCAGTAGTTGTTTGACGGAGATGCTCTTCGAGGAGTTATGTTGGCGGAAACCGCATGCCACGTGGCGTCTACAGACAGCGGGGCAGGGTGTGGTGGCGATGGAGGGCGCGTATTTGAGTTAGTGGAGTTTCTCATGGCCGCTATGCGGAATGAGCTCTCCATGAAGGACAGGAGCCGTGTTCTGTTGTCTGGATCTACTAAGATGTTGTGAGATCCGAGACAACCAGCCTTCTGTCGATCATAGATTCGAGCTCATGTCTTGCGACCATGAATCGGGGACAATCGACAGCACGTGCCAGACCGTTTCGGGTTGGTCGGGGTCACACTCGCATGCCGGACTGTTCTTGAGCTTAAATCTGTACAGGTAATCTGCTATTCCTCCGTGTCCCGTCAACGCTTGTACCTGGAGGGAGTCAGTTTCGTGGTTCTCATCACCCGATATGCGTTTGCTATATCGGGGAGGAACGTCTGGGTGACTTTTCCGGTGTCCGAGGTCTCATATCGATCCTGCCATTTCTTGACCGATTCTTCACGGATTTTCCTTTTGACGTAGGACAAGGGATCCCCTCGTAGTCCCTGGGTGACTCCGTGAGTGCCGCCGATTTGGCCAGTTCGTCGGCTCTTTCGTTGCCGACGGTGCCAACATGCGCTCTCACCCAGAAAAGACGAAGAGATCTCCTTCAGCATTTATCTGTCCAATGTTTTCCTTTACGCACTTAACCAAGGGGTGGCTCGTTTTGGGTTACTTAGCAGTTCGAGTGAAGATCGGGAGTCACTCAGGACATTGACTTCGGGTCCTTGCTCTTTAACGCCATTTGAGTTGCCCGGTAAAGAGCATAAAGTTCCGATTGAAAGACTGTGCATTCGGAGTGGAGCTTGAAGGTCGAGTTCTTGACCTCTGCCATTCTCCCACCATGTTAGAGCAGCTCCGACTTTACCTTCAATTTTACTGCCATCAGTATAAATTTGAGGCCCTTGTGGAAGATTGAGGTGTCTTCTAGGAGCTCGTACTCTACGGAAAACTGCGTTGACGGATGAGGTTGGTCCAGGCAGTTAACATTCCGTTCGAGTTCCACTTCTGGTGGGAGGTAGTCTTGGGAGAGGTTTTTTTTTACTCTGTACAAATTTGCCGCTTCCTGTATTCTCAGATCCAGGGAAGCAGTCCGAAAGAGCAAGTGCTGCTTTCAGAGAAACAGTACGGTAAGACTTACAGATTTTTTGGGCAAAACCTCTTGGATAGCGTTCAACTGAGACTTGTTTTCCTCGAAGTCTGCCGCTTGCGCCCATACACTTGAGGCATACATGATGATAGGTTCCACCACAGCGACGTAGATAGTTCTCGTGATTTCGCCATTTAATCCCCAGGTCACCTTCGCTGCACATGCTAGCTGTTTATAAATGTTCGCCACTTTTTTACATTGGGCGGTCACATGTGCTTTAAAGTTGAGCCGTCGGTCGATCAGTAGGCCTAGCAGTTTGACTTCCTCGACCAGGTTGAGCCGGACGCCAGACATGACTATGTTTGGAGGTTCGTACTTCAACTTTTTTGTGAAAAGCATCGCGTTGGTTTTATGCGCTGCAAAGTTGAGTTTGTTGATTTTACCCCATTCCACTGTCATGCTCAGCGCCCTGCCCGCTTGCTGTTCGATGATGTTCGGACTGCCTGTAAATACGAGAACGACGTCGTCCGCGAATGCTTGACAGTATACTCCCTCAGCTTCTAGCATTCGCAGTAACGAGTCTAGGATCACATTCCAAAAGGTTGGTCCACAGATGGACCCTTGGACGCATCCCTTGGTTGTTTCCTTCTCATAGACTGCTCTTGCATAGTTGACCTTGATTTTACGGCCGCTGAGGTATGAGTTTACCATGTCGTAGAGGTTTGTTGGGCACCTCTTCTTCGCTAATTGATTTTTGAGGGCGGGCCACCATGCATTGTCGAAAGCGCCTTCTATATCCAGGGAGATTAGGAGTACGGTGTCTTTACTGTCTACTCCTTTTTTGATGTGCTCTACCAGATCATAGAGGGCGTCCTCGGTGCCTCTTTGGGGCATGAAGCCGTACTGTTTCCTACTGATGGTTGGGAGGAGATGCCATTGAGTCGGTTTGCCAGAAGCTTTTCCACGATTTTTCCGGGAACGGACAGAAGACCTATGGGGCGGTAAGATTTTGGATGTGTAATCTGTCTTACCGGGTTTTCGTAATATGACCACGTGCGCCTCTTTCCATTGCTTGGGAAGTGTTTCAGTGACAAGCATTTGTTTGCTATCGCCAAGAAAACCTCCCATTCGCAACGTATGGTTGCTGCGCAAATATCAGCGGTTAGCCCGTCTGTACCGGGGGCTTTTTTCGGTTTCAGAGTTCTCAATACTGATTCCAGTTCCGCTGATGTGAATGGTGGATCATTTTCCGGTAAGCCTATAGGCGTTTCCATCGTTTGCTCCCGTAGCTCTGCATGACACGGTTGGTCTGTGCTCTCAGAGTCGTCGGGATAGAAAGTTTTGGCAAGTAGTTCTGCTGATAGTTGCGGGGATAGAGTGTTACCTTCGGTATCTCTTAGAGTATTTCTTCCTGTCTCGTCGAAGTTTTTCTCATCACTCTGTAGATCTTGTCCCACATACTTTCTTTTTCTCCTGATTCGTGCAGAACTCCTTCCAACTTTCCGTCTGAGCTTGTTTGACTTTTTCCTTGTAGTCTTGCCGAGCAATTTGGTACTCTTCGACTACAAGTTCAACTCTGTCAGGGGCGGCATTCCTGATCCTTTCTTTCTTCTGAGAACTTCTTTCTTCAGATTTTCGAGCGTTTTGGTATACCATGGGGGTTGGATTTCCTTCGGCGAGCTTACTAATGGAATAGTGTGTTCGCAGGCTTCGTGTATACTAGATGTGTAGCTCGTAATCATCGACTCGAGTTCTAGAGGACTTTCACATTTCCCCACTGACTCCGGCGTGATGTTTCTTTCTTTAAGGGAAGATTTTAGTCGTGACATAAAGTTTGGCCACTTTGCCTTCTTGGTGTTGTATTTGCGTGTTGTTATTGGCCTCTGTTGTTCGAGAGCCTTAACTAGACGCAAAGTGAAGGTGATTGCGTTGTGGTCCGATGTTGTGATACTTTTGTCAACCTCCCATCCTCGATTTTTCCCAGGAGAGACACGCTGCACGTTGTTACATCTACTACACTTGTGCAGAGTTTGCCTTCCTGACGATCTCAAAGGTTGGTGTATCGCCGGAGTTGAGAATGTACAAGTCCATTTCGTTGAAGAAAGAGCTTACGGCTTCTCCTCTCTCATTTTGAGACGTACTTCCCACCAGTGGGACCATGCATTCACGTCACCAGCAACAATAAGGTCTTTTGTAGCTAGTTTTCGCTGAATGCTTTGATCCTGCTGAGGTAGGGGTCGACTTTTGGTCTCCTTCTAAGTAGACAGAAATCACTCCCAATTTTAGGCCTGTACCGACCAATAGGACAGCCACTTCCGTTTCGGTAACAATCTGGGGTCATGGATTACCCCATCATGTCGCCGAAGACTATTATGGCTGCCTTAACTGGTTTTTGCCTATTCAAACTGCACTGAATAATGCGAGTTCCAGGATATTGTTTCATCACGCCTTTGTTTCCCACATAGGGTTCTTGTACAAGGGCAACTGAAACTCCCTTTCTCTCGCGACCTTCAGGAGTTCTGTCGTTGCATTCTGGGAGCGCTGCAGGTTTGCTTGGATGAAACGCAAACCTAGTTTGCCTACTCTTTGGGAGATTGAGCCATGTTCCTCATGAGTGCCCTTAGCAATAAGATATTCGGGACCGCGCTATGCCATCCCATTTTACCCTTTCAGGGCACTCGCGACTAAAAGCGTTGTGAGCGAGTTCTCTGTTGGGGCTGTTTGGATGAGCATTCGCGCAGTTTTTGCATTTGGGTGGCAGATCTTCTTTTCTTGCCTTGCATTGGGTCCAGGAGTGGGGTTTTCCGCAATGACTGCAGCATTCATCCCTTTCCCGACAGATCGCTTTTGTGTGACCGAAACCTAAGCACTTGGTGCACTGCACCAAAGGCGAGTGGTCTGCCACTGGTCTCCTCTGGAGCCCAATGTAGACCTTTTCGGCGTCCAAAAACGTTTCTGTGAATGCGAGGTGAGACCTCGATCACTGGATGGCACTCATGCTGGTTACGCGCTTTTTCCTGTACCGCACTCTCATCGTGCTTTCTTGCAAATCAACCCCTGAAGCAGATGTTTATTCTGCGCCAAAAGGTTTTCCACAATCTCGTTGTCTTTGTGGTAAGACAGAACGTCTCGGATGATGATTAGTGGATTACCCGCTTTGCGGTCTCCACCTTCAGAGACTTGTCCTGCTGCACACGATTTCTAACCAGACCAAGGTCTTCCTCTGTGCTGCAACTCAGGATAACTTTCCTGTTTCGACCTTTTCGCACTCGGTCAACCCTTGCTCCAGTCTTCTTCGTGTCCAGTGCTACCGCTATCCTCTCTATTAGATTTTCGGCAGTAGTGGGAGATGTGGTGTTCGCCGTTGTCACGATGAGAGTGTGGTTTGGTTTTGGCACGATTGGCTTAGCCGCTATTTTTGCGTAGTTGGGCTTAGATGGCTTGCCCGTCTCCGCTTGGCTGATTTCGGCCTCGATACTTAGGGCTGGTAGGGGAAGAATTAATTTTCCTGCCGCATCGTCCGGAGTTCTGACGATACAGCTTCTAACCGTTCTGTGATAGGTAGCACGTGCTCGTCAATATTTATTTTAATTGGGGCGGAGGATGGTGGTGGCGTTTGTTTCGTCAGCATTTTTCTGTAAGTATTTTTCTATTTTGTTAAGACTATCCGAATAATTTGGGGAGTAGCAGGTGGAGGAGTCGAGGCGAGCTCTTGCAACATGTCTGTGTTTCGATTAAGGACTTCGGCGGCTTGTTCACTATGTGTGTTGGAGTGTCTCGGAATTCGTCGACCTGCCTCTGAAGAATTTCTATCCCAGTTTTATGCCGAGACAATCATTCCTCAGCGGCGTTAGGTTGACAGTGGTATTTTCACACGGTACAGATTTTAGGTAACTGCCGATGTCCCTCACCGCTTCCGCTGTTGCTTTTATGTGCTGGTGGGGCTCTCTCGACTCGAAGCTCTGCCAGTCTCTAACGGCTTTAGTCTCTTTTGTAATTCCGCTAGTTGTTCTCTGGCCAGAGCTACCTCCTTTGTAAGATCTAGAATATTTTTTTGTGTTGCTTTTGTGTGAGCCCTTTCCACTGAGAGCAGCTCCATGGCGTGTCGAGCCCTTCTTTTTCGAGCGAGGCGATGTGACGATGTCTGGACTCCGACAGGAAAGGACGATCTCGTAAAGCGTTTGTAAGCTTTCAATCGCCGTTTGCCTTATATCGCGCCTCACATTATGAGACGACTCGAGCGCGTCTGCCCCGGAGCAGCGCGTCGTTTGCCACTTTCGTAGCGCTGTCCATTTCGACCCCGTCCGCTTTGCGCAATCTCCGATCAGCATGCTGACCCTTGTGCTGCGGGCGGAGGTCGGAAAGACAACTCGACACGCTGTCCGTCTCGTCATCGGTCCTCAGCTCTTTAGGCGGTGATATCCCGCATTGCTTCCAGTTCTCGATTCTGTCCACCGCCGCCACTTGTTCTGAGCTCGTTTCGGGCACCGAGGTCGCCGGGGCCGAAGTCTCACTAGCTGTTTCTGACTGTGGCGGCGACGGCACATTGCCGAGAGACTGAACGCGACCGGAATCTACTACGGGAATATCTATGGCCTCACTGGGGCTCTCCCCATGTTGCCGCGTCGGCTGCATCACTTCTGACCCGCCGGCCTTAACATTTTTTTTTAAGATTGAACATTGGCTCGAAATGATGTCGTTAACTATTTTTTATATACCATACTTTCCGTTCTATTTTCTTACTCATTATCCGGGACAAAATGTAATCTATGTGGAAATTCCAGATTATTTAATCCAACTATACATATCAGGAAACATTGTAAAATTGTAAATTCACCTTTGACTTATTTAATATGTGTACTGTTGGTGTTTCTTTAAATAAATAAATAAACTATTTTCCATATTAATTTCATCTCGATTTGTTCAGACGTTTTGACGTGATTAAGCTCTAACTTTCGCATTTATATTATTAGTAGGATTATTTTCCTTGAGTGCTACAGTAACACGACCTGTCTCCGTTTGTTTTCCATTGCTTGATCGATCATGTCGAAATATGTACTGGCAAATTCATGCTATCCCTAAGTAGTAGACAGGCTCATTCTTAAATATTAATATATACTTCCATATTTGAAGTGAAATTTATTTTGGCGCACCACACGCAAATTTTGCATGGCTGTGAACGACGACGCTCAGCGTCACGCTCGGAAAGAAAGCTCGGTTCGGGTGAATTCGGGATCTCCAAGTATGTAAGAGCGAGAAAATAGTCAACTGGTGCAATTTGTCTTTCATTTAATTTATTCTTGACCATGGATACTAGATAACCTAGTCTTCAGGTTAGTCAAGCTTTAGTAAGAAATTCTTGGTTACGTGTACATCATTGAACATAACGTTGCTTTCTATCAAAACTAAATCCTTATCCTTAAACCAGAATAAATATTACACACCTTGTGTTCGTGACCAAATGATCGTTTCACATCTTAGTATAAAGTAGTTCTACTGCAATCTCCGCACTGCCCCGTTCCCAGACGCGGTGTCTAAAGTCGCCGATGTTTTATTAAAGCCACCCCGCACGTGTCATGAATACCGCCCCCTCGTTCATCACCCCTGCTGCTGTAACCGACCCACTAATTATCTCTAGTTTAAATTCTACTCACTGTAAACCTTAGTTTCGGCCGCATCCCGGAAATGTTTGCAACGCCTGGCATCGCAAAGGAAACTGCAAGAACAGACTTAAGATTTGCATGAACATTGTCATCATCACATTAATCTATTGCTAGATACAAACCTTCTCCAGGATACTCCACTACGCTCGATCTTCGGTATTTGCTTTAAAATACAAATTTTAAATTTTTAACGCATTTCCCATTTCTGTTGTGATCTTTTAATTACAGTTGTAATATTGTCTGTTTTTTCATTGACAACCAGAGCCCATATCAATAAAACTAAATTATTACTATAAAGTCAGTCAGTCCAATCCAACTGAAGTTTCGATCGCGTCCGGCGATTTTTTTCAAAGATAGTGATCGCGCGTGTCGCAGCTCGTTTAACACTAAGTTCATACAATAAAACTAAATAACAAGTAATACCTTCTTAACTACTTACACTAAACACATTTGAATTCCCCATAACCCGATGAAGACCTAGAAGTAATCAATTGAAAGCAACTATTACTACCAAATTATAACTTAGGTACGTGAACAAGGGACGATAAACATATTATTACACAATTTACACAAAACAAGATTTTTTCAAGAACAATGATTTGCAAACAACTCTTACTTCTTATGTTATTGAATAGCCTAAAAAAAGAAAAATCGCAATAAACCTGACATTGATCTTAAGATCACGCTTTATTCTCATCATAAATATTAATGTGCACAAATATGCGTATCTGATTTCTGACATAAACATTAATGAAATTTTAGTTAGATGAGATAACAGTCACCAAAAAATACCTTATCATGTGCAATCTTTAAAAACAAACTATACCAAAATCATACCTACCTCAGGCAGACGAGAGCGGTTCAGCGTGCATAGTTTGACTGACTTTGTGGCTTATTAGGTATAGTAAGCTTGCCTGCAGAACCCTAGGTCGTGGGTTCACTTTGAAAGAGAGATGGGAAAAATTCAAGATGGGAACTTGAAAGTGCTTTTTAAGATTGAGAACTCTGCGAAGATTCCAACAAGTAAATTAATTTAGAATAATTACTTCGATGTCATGGGCTGGTTTTTTGAAAATAATGTATTTACCGTACAAAAGATAAAGTAACCTGTGAAAGTAAATGTCTGTTAGGTGTGAGTGAAGGCTCGCTCCGGACGCGACCGGGGCGGGGCGTGCGGGGAAGGGTCCGTCAGTTCTCATCAGCTGCTAACAGCGCAGGGCTTCTTTTTGTTTCGCTTTTCGTAGATCGTCTATTTTCATGCCTAGAAATTTCAAAGCAATAAGTTGTTTTTGAAGTGGAATAAACCTAAATAAAACAAAGATAATTCTTATTTTTGAGAATATCTATAAAACAAAACATCTGACGCCACTTTCAGCGAAATTGATAACTATAAAAATAACTTTTCCATGCTGAATATGCTTATTCTTAAAATAAGTATCAATTTTTCCCACTGCTGAGATTCGGATCTTTTTTTTGTCAAGAGAGGTTCAAGGTCATAATCCACCATATCGACTTATTCGTGGGCCATGTCCTCGAAAGATGTTTTTCTTGAAAATTATTATTTCTAGGTGCAGACGGGATTACAACTTACAACCCCATGATTTGTGTCAGACGTTCTCGACGCTAGGCCACCACGGCTTAAATTTTCCAAGAACAAATTAGAATTTATTGATGCATCTGTTTTTCTTTCCAAATTTATTGTCGTTTTAAAGGTTTAGACTTGACCGCCATCTCGCCTGGCAAAAATGACAATGTCTACGATGGAGCGCGATCACTTAGAAGAAACCGATAAATTCTCGATTTGAAGACATCAAGATTATAAACATCTGTTTAAAACCTATTCAAACAACCCATTCCACAGTCTAAATGTTGTTATCACAAAAGTAGAGTCAAACCTTTTCATCCGAGTCTTTAGAGCGGCAACCATGAAACGACGTCATTTTTTCGAGCTACGAACGTTTCGAAAAAGAAGGGCAAGGTATTAATAATATCATGCAGATCAGTTGCACACTCTCTCAAATTATTTATAGGAAATTATATTGGTCCTGTATAATTACAGACACAATAGCAAAGCACAGGCTGCAGAAATAACAACCGATGTCCCAATCAACGGAATGGACACCAACTCACGAGACCAACAAAAAACTCGCTGTAACAAATGGCGGGATCCATAAACAGGCGCGGGTTATTGCGTGACATAACTTCACACACTCATAAAACGTCGAGCGAACCCACTGAAGGATAACACAAAGGGACGGCTTGAAATATTAAAAGGGAACCATCACGCCTAATAGAGAGATGGACGTCAATTTGAGACCCACTTCACCGCCGCGCCGCGTCGGGCGGACAACTACACCGAAACTCTTTGTAATCATTTCGGATTGAACGCATTTTTTGAATTAATGGCTGGAAATAAAGTGATGGTACGAGTAGCTTTGTTGAAATAAGAACACATTAACTGCCGATCACTTTTTGGTAGAAGAAAATCTTATGGGCTCCCGTCACCAGCATGTTATTGTTAATTGTATATCTGTACTAAACTACAGACTCATAAATTGACAACATAACGACGAGGGTACTACAGACACTGGACTGTTATCAGACTTGCGCATGTACATACCACGCGTGTACACCTATTTTCCTTCAAGATATATGGAAAAAAGCTAAATTTTAAATTAAAAAAGATATACACATGCGTATTGGCCTGTGATACATGTATCCAAGATTTAACTATAAGATTTTTTTAAACTTTCTTTTGCGAAAAAAATGTATTTCTTTACGATGTTTGCTGTAGAAAAAATATCAACTACAGGTATTAATATCAATTTTCAGTACTCGTCAACATACCAACAAATCGATTTATATATCACGATTATATAAAACAAATGATTTCGCCTTCCGATGTCCGAACTAAATGAAAATTCGCCAGAAAATTTTTGGGTCCTAAAACAGGAGCTTGAAGGACTAACAAACTTTAATTCACGATTAACGACCGCTAATATTTACCCGCGTTCAAATGACGCCGACCAATCGGTGCTGTTTCCTTTCATGGCCACCACCTAGGCACCCACACTACACAACACCAACGGCTTTTCCAAACCATTCGAAATCCATTGCGCGATAAGTTTCAGAGCTTAAATATAACGCTCGAAAGTATTGAGTGATGGTTCATTGATTACAAATATGATCGTGCCAAATAATATAGGAGATTGTGATTGGTGTGCGGTAGCGATTGAGACGTACAAATGTTTGGCGTAGGATTACTTTTGAATTGAAACGTGCCTACGAAGACAGCGCCGGCTCCATTTATTTGAGTTCCAATTATCGGCGGGCGCGAGCAAATACGCGGGATTGGGTTACTGTATGCATATTAGCGCGCTGATCCCTTTATTTTATGCGATTTAGTTTTGTCTGCGTTTTCGGGTGGAACTATGCGGTGTTCGGGTGAGCGGGATTACGTACCAATACATAATTTAGCGAGGTTAAATGATGGAGTAAATCCCTTTTATTTCGATGCAGTTTCAAATACCATCGCCACGGGTAAACTGGCGAATCGCAGAAGTTAAAGAAAGAAGAAGAATAAAAGTTTCTAGTCACGGGCGACATATTGACCTACCCTCTCTTTTAGTCTTTTGGGGCGACTGCTACTGTTAGTTGAAGTGGAAATTAAATCTCGACAAAACAAACTCACTACACTGTTTTTGTTGTTTGGGAGACAATTTAGACGTGTATTTTTATTTCAATATATTCAAACACATGATTCTACGCACGAGTCTGTAACTTTCTTCTCTGTTGAAATTCCGATATTTTGAAATTTGACTAGGGTCTTCTGTCACGAAAAGAAAGACTCATGACTTCTTTTTTCATTCATTTTTCAAACATTGTAAACATGTAATACTCGTATTTTCAATATGAGTTCAAACGGCTAAAGTTTAAACACTACATATACATATAATGTTTATAATGTAAAGGACTTAATTAGAGCTTTGATTAAAACTATTTTTGCTAACTTATCGGTATAATAATGGATCTACTACTTTTTTTAATCTCTAAAATAAACTCTTTCTTTTCCGTTTCTCAATAGCTCCGTGCACTGAGGCAGTTCAGTCGTCCTGCTACTTACAAGCTATATCCCGTAAAGAGGTACCTACAGTACCGGTCCGGTGCGCAGCCGGGCGCACAGTACACATCTGTCGCGTTCCACAGAGGCTGTCGCGGACACCGGGCCAGGCCTCGCCGGACTGCGTTTGCTTTCGCGAATACAAGGATATTGTAGCGTCAGACTGCCTTTTATGAAGAAACAAGGCTTCTGGAGGAAATATCTGGAGGAAAAACGATTTGATATTGTTTTAAGTTATCACGTTTCACTATTTTATAATACCTTGCATTACTCTACGGTTTTAGTGGCATTTTTACTGTTCCACACACATTATAACTATCTGTAACTTATTCGTATTCTAAATCAATATGATAAGATAAGAAAACTCTTTATTAAAAGCCACAACACAAAAAAAAATACAAAAGAGGCTAAGAACTATTACAGGATAGGATAGGATAAATGAATATGCCGTAACTAATAATAGTATCCCGTATCAATACTATTTTACACTTACTTATAGGTATTTCATCATCATCAGCTTGTTTGCAACCACTGCTGTACAATGTCCATAAGCACCTCCCATAATAATATCATCATCATCATCAGCCTATCTTAGTCCACTGCTGGACATAGGATCTCCCATGGCTCGCCACTGAGCCTTATCCTCAGCTATACGTCTCCATCCATTGCCTGCCCTCTTCCGTATATCGTCACTCCATCTAGTCTCAGGGTGTCCTACACTACGTTTGCCGATTCGTGGTCTCCACTCAAGAACACGTCTACTCCAACGGTTATCGGTTCTGCGACAGATATGACCGGCCCATTGCCACTTCATAATAATATACCATTCAGCTAATTCTTCAGTCAAACTTTTCCACACCACACAACTTCCTTTCATCTCTTCTTCCAATCTCAGAACGTATTTTCATTTTATGTTAGATTATTTTAGATATTGCTGTCGACAGTGACCGATCACGTCTTTGCATCACGGGTTCTAGTTTTTCGCTTTGCACAGTTTAGGCAAAAACCACGCGCTGCAGGCATCGTCGCACCGCCCACACGGGTGCGAGTGATGTAGCAACATGAACATGCTCACATGAAATCGTTGTACCTACTACTTTATGGGATGCTGGTATTCAAAAAAATGGCAGATAAAAAAGAAAAGAACGGAGAATGTTGCACCTTTCAGAATATGAATACGCGTATAAGAAACCTTGAATCTATTTTCATGAATAAACCTGTGGTGACCAAGTGGGTAGAATGTGCAATTCACAATCATGAGGTCATAGGATCCAACCCCGTCTGTTCTTCTGAATATTTTTCCATGTGCAAATTTACGAGTTTATCGTCACCATTAGCTTTAACATCATCATCTGCAGCCTGCAGACGTCCACTGCTGGACATAGGCCTCCCCCAATGATTTCCAAAATGAGCTATCTTGTGCCGCCTCCATCCACCAACTTCCCGCGACCGAGACAATATCATCGGTCCATCGTGTGGGCGGCCGTCCTACACTGCGTCTGCCGGTTCGTGGTCGCCATTCGAGAACCTTTACTCCCCAGCGGCTATCGGTTCTGCGAGCTATATGGCCTGCCCATTGCCACTTCAACTTGCTAATTTTAAGAGCTATGTCGGTGACCTTCGTTCTTCTGCGGATTTCCTCGTTTCGGATTTTGTCACGCAGTGAAATTCCGAGCATAGCTCTCTCCATTGCCCGTTGCGCAACTTTGAGCTTGCATATCATGCCAATAGTTAGCGACCACGGCTCAGTGCCATATGTCATCACTGGAAACACACACTGATTATAGACTTTTTATTAGCTTTAACGCTGAAAGAAAACATCGTGAAGAAACCGCCACGTTCTAAGAATCTTTCGACATGTGTCACCCGCCAATAGACACTGGGCTAGAGTGGTGGTCACGGGCTTGGCTTTCTTCTTATAAGAGAACGGCCTAAGTAAGTCCCAGCACTGGGAACATTTGATGGGCAAATGTGAATTACGCTAAATGTGATTAAACATCTGTTAACATGATTATTTCATAATTCAATTCCGGTCATATCCCAATTATCCCTTACCAGGCTATCGCCGTACCGTCCCCGTTTCGTGCCGGTTTCATGCCGGCTCGGTCCCGGCATACACCATTGTGATTCCACAGCAATTCGTTCTATCTAGATTCAGTTGCATTTGCTAACTGACAGAGGGATTCTATTGTTATTGATTTAGGGTTCTTGAAAGTATCGATCTGTTAAGCAACGAGGGACATATTTTTGGGGTTGAACAAACAAAAATTGTAAACACATGACAATTTAGCCTTACAAAAATTTCACAGACTGCAGTCTAGGTGTTTTCAATAAATACTAAATACTAATTTTTATCCCGGTAAAATGACGGTAATAGGAACTTCACAGGTAGAACCGCTAAGCGCTGCTAGTTATTAGTACAAGCTGATGATAAAACACGTGTAAAACAAAATATCGGACTGAACGTTTCATCCCGTCGTGCCAGGGAACCGTACTAGCATTGTAAGCGAATATATTCCCAGTGTATGGAACGTGCGGCAGTAAAAACGCGGGGAGCACTGAGGTGGGGGGCAACGGGGTGGAATGCTATAAATTGGCTGAATATTTTATTGAGCAACGTTCGGCCCTGCCCTCGCATCTTGGAAGCTTTAAAATCTACCCGGGTCGTGAGGCAGCGCGGCTATTGATCCCGTTGTGTAAACTTACTACCAACAACTTTCCTGCGACTCAGTCGAACCAGAAAACTAAAGTATACATTACAATGAAAATGTAAAAATTACAGCAATAAATGCTAAAACTTAGGTCTCACTTATGAATTAAAAAAATAAGTAAATATTCGTGGACAAATCACACACAACACCATCTGACCCCAAACTAACCAAAGCTTGTAATATGGCGGCCAGATAGCTGATATAATACTTACATGGTTGTAAATACATACTTATTATACATACAAACACCCAGACCAAGTACAAATATTTGAATTCATCACACAAATATTTGCACTGGGTGGGAATCGAACCCATGACCTTCGGGTTCGCAGGCTGAGTAACCTACTAAGCCATATGTTTGAAAGTTTGATACAATTCTAATAATTATTTCGGTAGACGGGTTCTGGAGTGGAGGTCGCGAATCAGCAAACAGTGTAGGATGTTCTGAGAATATCTATATGACTATTTTCAAGTACTACCTACTACTTGCCAAAACAAAACAATAAGTTATGTAAAACAGTTTTTTCTAAAATTAAACAATTGTACTGAAATATTAAGAAAAATATTTTTAAATGTTAATTAATCATAATTATCCTGGACTGAAATTTTTTAGGCAACCCATTTGCTATATATTTGTTGACATATAAAATTACATTTAAAATACTTTTCATCCAATAACCTTTGCCAGTTATTCTACCGCCAAGCATTAATGTGAAAACATCACTGTGTTCCGGTTTGAAGGGCAATGTTTCCAGAGAAATTACAGGGCTTAGAGATATAAGATCTTAGATCTCTGGGTGACGAGCGCAGTGCAGAGCTAGGTAATGATTTGGACTCTTCATGTTCCAATAGCTGCGTGTCACTGTGCTGTTATGTGTCAGGCATGTTGCTTACTATCAGGCACATGTCCTGATCGTCTCGTCACTCTTTATTAAAAATAAAACTGCTCGGTGAAGGTCGTTGTATAGCGGGATCTCTACTATATTCGTTGGAAGCGTAAAACCGAGGATCGTCCTGAGTGATGTATTATTGGACGAGGATAACTATGGCGAAGATAATGTGCGAAATAAAAGCAAATAGGTACCCATTATGCGATAAAGATCTGGACAGAGCTAACTAAAGAAATGTCAGCTTTGAAAACGATTGAACCGATTGAGACGAACATAACTAAAGAAATCTTCAGAATAATTTACCTTGTAAATAAAACAAAACCGAAATCGAGGAAAGACAGACACGACAATAATGATAGCACACCGTCATTTTTACATCTGGGACTAAAAACTTAAATTGCGAAACGCTATAATACGATTTAAGATTAATTGAATTATTGAATTAATATTAAATAGAATAAATAGGACTAGCAGCACTTCCATGGTCGTTATTCTCGATTTTGTTAATATTCCGGTATTAAAAGTAGCTTAGGTTATGTTATTTTACACTTTCACGATTTGAACACACAATGTTTTTTTTTTTTTTAAATAAAGAGTGACGGGACGATCAGGACATGTGCCTGATGGTAAGCAACATGCCTGACGCATAACAGCACAGTGACACGCAGCTATTGGAACATTATATTGTAACTTAACTTAAAACTTTGTACACACTTTTTTGGAGGTATCAGAAGTAACCTAAACTAATGTTTATATTGTAAGGGGCTTAATCACGATATAATATTATTTAATTACCTCAATGTTTCCGCAGCGTCACAACCGGCGGGGTCCCGAGAAGTCTTCTCGTAACCACGGCGGTTAAAACGTCGAGGTATTAAACATTGTTTAATTATTAGCTTCGGTTACTTCTCACACCTCCAAGAATGTGTGTACAATGATTCAAGTCGATAGGTTAAGTAATTTTGGCGTGAAAGCGTAAATCAAACTTACATTCACATTTATACAGACAGACAGACAGAAACTCTTTATTATGCACACCAGAAAATTACAAACACAAACACAATAACTTAATATCTAGTGCCATAAATGGAGGCCTTATCGCTAAAAGCGATCTCTTCCAGGCAACCATTAACAGCAGGAAAGTATGTCAATAAGAATACAGTGAGGATAGAGTGCAAAAAATAATAACAATGTGACGTCGTGTAAAAACAGAAACAAACAGAAATAAAAAAAAAAACTTAATAGACTACTTAACAATATTTTACACATATAATTTAGATATTAAAAATAAAAATACATATAATAATAAAATAAAAATAAACATACATAAATAAACATCCAATCATAGTGATTATTCAGGAAACAACTAAGAAGTAAGATGAATCAAGAGAATAATTCAGAGAGATAGTGTTTCTTAATCTGAGCCTTGAAGGAGTCTAAGCTCTGCGCACGCCTATTATAATGTTTGAGATTAAGTTTTGAACTCAACGTGAGCGTAAAAACAGGTGAAAATTTCGGGCTTAAATAAAATCCTATCTATAATAACAAACGGCAAAGGAATTAAACACTATATTTGGGACTGTCCCAGAGTTAAACCATACTTAACTAATCTGTAGTGTCCATCTCGCGACGCGGCGCGACATTAAACGCTAAAAGCAAAGTTTTTAGCGATCTTAAAATAGAAGATGAGCCAGATGGGACCTAGTCCCGCACTTCAAGGCGGAATGTTATCTTATCTTAGTATAAGATAAATCTATCCTCAAATCATAGATAGAGTTTGAGATATCAGACAGTTTTTGAAGTATTTTGGCGCAGTGTTGCCTAACTATAAATACTACTTAACGACGCTTTTGTACCAAGTCAGTGTAATAAAATACACAGGCATTAATAAACTTCAGAAACATGTTTTTTTTTAATTGAGAAGTGGAGAGACTAGTAGGGCATGTGCCTGATGGTAAGCAACATGCCTGCCACATAACAGCAAAGTGACACGCAGCTATTGGAACATGAAGAGTCCAAATCATGACCTAGCACTGCACTGCACTCATCACCCAGAGATCTAAGATGTTATATCTCCAAGCCCTGTAATTTATCTGGAAATATTGCCCTTCAAACTGGAACACAGTAATGATTTCACATTAATGTTTGGCGGTAGAATAACTGGCAAAGGTGTGGTACTTCCCCGGACGGACTCTGTTAGGAGTCCTACCACCACAAAAATGTAGTAGAAATAAAACGTTTTCGACTCGTACAGAAGTATCATTTATACACAGATACTGAAGTTTTTAACCATATTTACTTACTTATATTTTACAATGTGTAAATACGGATTATTTGTTAATAGATGAGTAGAATGAAAGAGTGAATATACAATGAGTACACAATGAATATACCTACGCATATGAGTATACATTTCTGTAATATAACATTATCTGCCCACTTCTCTTTCCCATGGTTGACTCGGAACCAAGGCGAGAGACAAGAGAGTCAAGTCAGACAACTGTAATATTAATCAGTAAATCAAATATAATATTCCTTTACAGAATTATTCCTTCCCAAATTCCGTGTACAGAGTATTCCGGTTGAGGTATTCCGGCTAGGTGCTGCGCCCGTTAACTTCATTAGTTAACCTCGGAAATTTATCAACTGACAGCGCCAAGTTGCAGGCGCCCTCTACACGGGCGCGGTACTTAGTTCTACACAAATGAGCCACAGCTAACAGGCGCAGAAGGGAAACCTCAAGGTAACGAATGTCTTAAAAGAATTTCAAAAACATTTAGCGCCTTTATCTTCTAATACTTAATCTTGTCTCAAAACTTACACAGTTTTTAGGATTGGGTAAGTAAATGTTTGAAATACTACCTACTACTAGGTATTTCCCGACTGGTGAAGTACTACCCTTTTGTCAGTTATTCTACGCCCAAGCAGTATTTTGTGTGAGCATCAATGTGTTCCGGTTTTTCCAGAGAAATTACAGAGCATAGAAAAAAAATCACCTCACGTCTCTCGGTGACGGGCGCAGTGCTAGGTAATGATTAGGACTCTTGTCGTATCTCTATGGGTACTATAAAATTACTCCACAAAATCGGCCCACACGTTTCAGAGATTAATCAGAACAACTTAAAAAAAAGAAATAACGCATACAGACAACATTAAAAAAAAATCTATCTAAATACCGTAATAAGCGTTTATTGCCCGTGTTACTACCTGTCTTACTACCAGTAGTAACTCGGATAATTATTTTTGCCCGTGTTATGACAGTGCCACGGATCGGCTTCACTTACCTATGAAGTACCTACCTACCAACCCACCTACCTACCAACCCACCTACCTACCTTGAGGTACCTACTACCTTATTAATAAAAACCTGTGGACGGTGCGCCACATAAGATTTTCACTTCAACAAACTAAAAAAATAATGGCCATCTTCCAGCGGCATCATCAGACCCTGGTTACCATCTAGCACCAAAGTGACTTCTCATCAAAACGAATAAAACGAGCCCAAGCTCGATGAGGTTGTCGTTTCATTGCTAAGTTCATTTGGCGATCTTTTAGCTCCATCATTAGATCAGCACCACGTCGGCATAATGCTGGAGTGAAGTTATTGAAAAACACGGGGAAGCACTTGCAGTATATCTGTCTATCTGTAGTCAGTATACCTGTAGTCCACAGTATATCTCTGTAGTCTGGATATCTCGAAGGCTTTTGATAGGGTTTGGCATGATGGTCTTATTCAAGTAATGATGTCATTCTGTAGCTTAAGTAAAAGAGGTGCCTATCTGAAAATGGCTATAGTAGTACGACGGGCCAAAACAAATGACCCGTCGTACTACTGGACCTGTTGGTAGTAACACAGGCAAAAATAATTGCCCGTGTTACTACTGGTAGTAAGACGGGCAATAAGCCGTAATAAGTACTTACTATCATACTTTATTATAAATAGACACTTAAATTTAATTGGTTTACATATGATGTACAAATCACTAGCGGTGCTCACGCGGTTTGACTTGCGTTGTTCCCGTTCCCGATACTTTTCTGCAATACAAAGTAGCCTATGCATATTCCTGACTGTATTCTATGTTCTAAAATTAAATTCGCGGTTCCGTAGCTCCGACGTGCAAATATCCAATTATTCGCGTTTATAAAATCACTAGCGACCCGCCCCGTCTCCGCACGAGTGCAATGCTGATACTAAAAACACGAATAAAAATGGTTATTGTGGGATATTCCTAAGAGATAGACATTATACCATGGGTGACTTTTTTGCAGACCTTATTAAGAGGTACAATACTGAAGTAAATTATTTTGACCCATCTCGTAGGATCCAGCCAGCGTTTGCCAAGTAAGCGCAAAAAAATGTGTTTGTTTATGACATCACATCAGAAACCTTTAAAATTATTAGTGTTTCACTTTTTTTAAATTTAAAAACCCCGCATCAAAATCTGTTTGATAGTTTTAAAGAGTTAAGCATACAAAGGGATATAGGGACAGAGAAGGCGCCTTTATTATATACTATGTATTGATTTGAGTTTCTATTTTTAACCCCCGACCAAAAAAAAAAGGGCTGTTATAAGTTTGACGTCGATGTTTATCTGTCTGTCTGTGTGTGTGTCTGTCTGTGGCACCGTAGAGCTCTAACGGATGGGCCGATTTCGATGTGGTTTTTTTATTTGTAAGTTAATATCCGTGTGGATGTTCTTAGCTATGTTTGGTTAATATCGATTTAAGATGGCCGCCGCCACAAAATGGCGGACAAAATATTTCTTCACAACCTACCTCAATATGGGTATCAAACAAAAGGGCTTGACTAGTAAAATACTATACACTATAAAAAAAATCAAATCCGAGATGGCCGCCACCACAAAATGGCGAATCATATTATTTTTTTCACTACTACCTCAATATGGGTATCAAACGAAATTTGTAAAAAAGGCTTGATTAGTAGAATACACTATGACAAATTTTAAATCCAAGATGGCCGCTTCCACAAAATACATGTATTTTTTCACAACTCGCTTAATATGGGTCTCAAATGAAAGGGCTTGACTAGTAGAATGTTGTACAGATAACAAATCTGAGGTAGTCGGGGGATAATCAAAATTTTTAATTTTGTTCTTGTTAATGTCTAGAACACAACGGTTGAATTTAAAAGTAAGGATTATCATTTGTAAGCTATTTAATACACGAATATATTAATTTTTTCGCATCGAAGGAAGTATAGTATAAGGAACGCACAGAACATCCCTTACTGTAGTTACCGGCTGTCCTGGGCGCCATACAGAGACCGAAGTCGTGTTTTCAGAGAAACTACAGGATAAAAGATGATCAACTAATATGTATTTCTGGGTTACGAGCGCAGTGCAGTGAATTAGATTGATAAATAATTTGGCTTTGTCATTATAACTAGGCACTGTGCCTACCTACCTACACACAGTAAAATAAAGTGGTACACAGTAACTATGTAATAGGCCTTGTTGCAGAAATATATTTTCGTAGCCATTTCTAAATTAGATGGTTTCAGGCTTTAAAAACTGCGGTGGTCTAGTGACAAGAACGTACATCGTACAACTCACAATAGTGACGTGAGTTCAAATCGAAACTTCAGCAAATATCCAAGTTTACCATAACCACCGACGGTAAAGAAAACTATCTCAAAATATAGACATTATCCAAACAATAGATCGTTCGACGACATGCTTATTCTTCGAAGTGCAGCCACGTGAAGCCAAATTCGATTTTTTTCAGGAGAAAATCTTGCTAATGTCATTAATGTAAATTTTGAATATTTGTTGCTCAATCACGTCAAAATGTCTGAACGGATTGGGTTGAAATTCGGAACACAGATAGTAAGTAAGTAAGTAGCCTTGAACAATACTTAGGCTACTTTTTATCCCGGCAAAATAACGGGAACGGGAACTAAGCGGGTAGCATCACGGGGCTTTGCTAGTAATAGGTATTAAATTAGTACGAAGTAGAATGTTTGGATATTTTTTGCTCAATCACGTTGTAACGTCTGACTAACCTAACGGAAAATAACGGGAACTAAGTGGGTAAAACCGCGAAGCACTGGTAGTTCATAATTCCTGAGATAAAAAGGCCTATTAATATTTCCGTAGTAAGACAACTAATAGACAAATTAACTAAAAACTCACTCAGCAACAATGATACGCAAACAATACTCGTATCTATGGTTAAAGTTGTTTGTCAGATGTAATTATATTCGTTAGGTTCCCGACGTGACGCGAACAACGGAAGCCACGATGAGACGCGGCGGGGTCGGGCCACACATACTCATAACATTAACACTAAAACAAAACAACATTAAACTCAAACCTTGAGCCTTTTTACAACTATAATAATATTATACTAAGAAATTGTTAAAGCAAATATTTATTTCTTTTCTTAGCTTTAAGTTTATTCAGTATTTACGTATATCTTTATTTCCTTAAGTCTAAGTTTTTACAATATTTATATAAAATAACATAAAAACATTATAAAAACCTAAACCTAGTTTGCCGCCAGCAGCGGGGCAGGGCCCAAGCTACCGGTGGTTAGGGCTGCAGACTGAGGAACCTCCTGACGATGCGCGCCGTGTCGAGGATGACCGCCTTCTGCATCTGACCCTTAATCCAACCGTCTAGCGAAAGTCTCTTGAGATGTTGGTCGAGACTTTTCGCTACAAGGCCGTTTGCCGACACAACTATTGGGACTATGATCGTCGAATCAACATCCCACATGGCGGTAACCTCATGAGCCAAGTCAAAGTACTTGCTAAGCTTGTCCTTCTCAGCTTTCACGAGGTTCTCGTCATGTGGTATGGTGATATCGACGATCACAGCCCGACGCTGAGACCGGTCTACCAGCACGATATCAGGCTTATTGGCGACAATAGTCCTGTCCGTGATGATAGAGCGGTCCCAGTAGAGCAACGCACGACCATTCTCGAGAACTGGCAGAGGTGCGTACTTATAGTAGGGCACCTCGGACTCGACAAGGCCGTATCGAAGAGCAAGCTGCTGGTGGATGATCCTGGCTACTAGGTATTTTCAGTATTTTATTATTAAAAACAAAACAAGCAATATGATATATAAAAACCTAAACCTAAATCTGTGCCACCGGCAGCAGGATAAGACCGACTACTAGTGGTCAGGGCTGCAGAGTGAGGAATCTCCTGACTCCACCCTGTTTCCAGGATGACCCCCGCATTCATCTGACCCTTGTTCATCCAACCGCAAACAGAAAGTATTTTAAGATGTTGGTCGAGGAGACACAGCGACGGTTCTAGGACCTGAAACAGAAGCATCATCCTGCAGTACGCGATTAGGTTGATTTTTCTCTCTGTAGCGTTGTAACAGGCGCGCGTGCAGTTCAAGAAAATTATTATTAAATGGATACAAAAGATCATAAGTAATTTGCTTGCGTTTTTGGGCAATGTTTTTCTCAATTTGACAATAAAAATACCTTTATCCCTAAATTTAACCTTTCTACCACTAACTGTATTGTTAATAGATGAGAAGTTAGTAATGTAGTAAATATTTTTCACATTTTTAATAATAGAACAACTTTAATATGCTCATATCAGAGCAGAGAATAATTTCTAAGTTATATATTACGAGTAAATGACACATCTTCATTGTAACTAGTTTTTTTACCATTCAGTGAGTGGTTTTATAACCGTAAACCTACATGATCAAAAACATGGTACTGGTCATTTCTACGATCTTCAGCCACCGCGCCTTGTTTTTGGACTTATTACAACGCTATAGCAGAATGTAGCAGCCTTTTGTCGTCCACAGTTGCACTTTCGGCGCATGCACATGTTGTATCATAGAAGACAGCACTGATACGGCTCACTTCTAGTCCCCACTACTGGGACTGGCAGTTTCTATTTAAAAAAGGTCTAAAATAGAATCAAGGCGCTGGCACCTACTATTAATTTTACGTAATCGCTACTAGAACTTTCTAAACGTATATTCAGCGCCTCAAAGCGAGAATCTTTTAAAAGACATCAATTCACAAATCAAATAAACGTGACAATAAAGTATCCAAGAAAATATAATCGTGCCTCATTAAAATACAAAAGGTGGAGACGAGACCAGCGCCATGTTCCCATTACGCCCACAAATAAGATATTTGCTAATATCTAAACTGATAACATGAACAAAATTAAAAATTTTGATTAACCCCTTTAGATTACTTACTTACTTAGATTTGTTATTTGTACAACATTCTACTAGTCAAGCCCTTTAATTTGATACCCATATTAAGGGAGTTGTGAAAAAATAAATGTAATTCGCCATTTTGTGGTAGCGGCCATCTTGGATTTGAAATTGGTAATAGTGCAAAGTATTCTACTAGTCAAGCCCTTTCGTTTGATACCCATATTGCGGTAGTAGTGAAAAAAAATATGTATTTCGCCATTTTGTGGTGGCGGCCATCTTGAATTTGAAATTTGTTATATCGTATAGTACTCTGCTAGTCAAGCCCTTTCATTTGATATCCATATAGAGGTAGGTTGTGAAGAAATATTTTGTCCGCCATTTTGTGGAGGCGGCCATTTTGAATCGATATTAACCAAACATAGCTAAGAACACCCGCACGGATATTAACTTTCAAATAAAAAAAACACATTGAAATCGACCCATCCGTTTGAGCTCTACGGTGCCACAGACAGAGACACACACAGACAGACAGACAGACAGACAGACAGACAGACAGACAGACAGGCAGGCAGACAGACAGACAGACAGACAGACAGACAGACAGACAGACAGACAGACAGGCAGGCAGACAGACAGACAGACAGACAGACAGACAGACAGACATACAGACAGACAGACATCGACGTCAAACTTATAACACCCCTTTTTTTGGTCGGGGGTTAAAAATGAAACTATTCTTGTCAAACATTACATCGACATTCAACGTAATTATTAATAAGTACTATTTAAAGTGTTTTGATCACGCGGAGTGCCCGTTATTATTTTCCATGTACTCCGAATTTTCGAGATTTGCTCTATCAAACAACTTAGATACTTAAATATTCCGTAATTGATGAGATTAGTGTGGTGAATAACTGTAATAGCTTCGATACACCGGTAAACAAAACTTTCAAACTCTGTGGCATTCGATTCCCACCCAGTGCAAATATTTATGTGATGAATTCAAATATTTGTACTGTGTCTGGGTGTTTCTATGTATAATAAGTGTGTATTTAAAACTATATAAGTATTATATCACCTATCTGGCAAAGATCTCAATACACAGATGTGCCCTCCCATACTTCAGGGCGCACGGAATCATGTCATTGTTGGGAAGAGTGAGCTCACTCATTCCGTTCCAGTCGGTTGCAGGAAGCGGTGAACGCCGGATGTTTTTACTTATCACTATTCGTTGTCAACAACCAAAATAAGTAGAACCACAGCATTTCGCGCCGCTAGCGATTTTAGGGGTCAAGTAGATTGGTTATGTGTAAACTACTTACGACACACATAGAGACGCAGTTTATTACCAATTTCAAGTTACTCAGGGCACATCCATTGGTTTATATCGATGCTATCTGGCCGCCATAGTACAAGCATTGCTTAGTTTGGGGTCATGTGGCGTTATTGTGTGAGAATTGTCTACCAATATTTATTTATTCACATAACTAACTATAGGCACCCGGCGCTCAAAAGACAACGATGACGTTGTGATACAAATACAACAGATTTACCATACGTATATTAATACTTGGAACTGAAGACTGGTTTACGAACCCATGGGGGGTTATTTTGAAGGTCATTTGAAGTTATATTCGTTTGTATGTTACTGTTTATTAGATAGGCTTCAAAGGGACAAATTACTAATAGTAAAAACATTTTTATTTAGTATTTTTAGTTTATTTAGTTTACATTTTTAAACTGTAAGGAGTAATATTTCTATCATTATAAGATGAAATATAAATTACTCCTTAGTTCTGGACCATATCATTATGATATGAAAAATAAATTACTCCTTGGTTTTGGATCAAATATTTTGTTTCCTAATTAAATTAATATCTACATTTTCTATTTTGGCTCAGAAAAACTTATAAAGTGAAATTTAATAAATTTCAGGTAAATAAAAAAATCTACATTTATCACTAAGAATCAGTTTTCTTTGAAACAAAACTAGTTAGTTTTTTTTTGAAAAAAATATCTTAACTGGACAAAATTAAACACAAATCCCAGTGTGGCCCGGCAGTGAGGGGAATGAGCCGAATGAATGTAGTAGAAAAAGTAGCGAATGTATTATGCAGCAGGCGGCTCAGGTGTCTAAATTAAATTCGGGCCTTGCGACGTCAGTCAGAAGTCGCGCGCGAATTACGTCGCTCCTCGGCGCAGGAGGGGGGAGTACTCTGGGAGGAGAGGAAGACCAGAAACTAGACGATAAAGAGACTAGAGTGTACAACTTCGTCATGAACATTTATGTACATCTTATACGTCTAACCTAGCAGCCCGTTCTGGCTTCGCTCAACTTGACAATACTAGTATAGAGTATAGACAAGCTACTGTTTGATCACAACCCACCTGATGCAAGGTGGTGATGTGATCTAAGATGCCGAATGCCTGGTCACCTGGACACACGGTACCAGTTCACTCTAACTCTAATCTTGTAAGCATCATGAGTAAATCGCCATGTTGCAAGACTATTTCGAGTTATACGTCACCCAATAACATTCTCTGGTGGATCATGGCCTTTGTCTTGAGAGAAGAAGCCCCGTGTCTGTTTTTTTTTATTAAGTATAGGTTTCATCAAGGTTTTATAGGTTTCAATTAAGTATAGGTGATCATCATCTTGCCTGATATTAAATAACGATGAGGTCTACGATGGAGCATGCACGCCTAGAAGAAACTGATTCGCTCTCGGATTTAAGACACCAAGATTTTAGCCATCGAGAAAAAATCACTCAGGGGAGTATTCCACAGCCTACACTTCTAATCACAAAAGTAGAATCAGATTTAGCAGTGGGAACATTTAATAGGCTGTTTATTGTGCAATAAGTACGCTCCACTGTAAATTGCATGACCACCTAATATCATGAAAAATAATGATCAGGAATAATGAAATGGGCCAAGGAAATAAAAAAATGTGCTGTATGTAGTTCCACTTGTGCTCTAACTAGTGTTCACTGATGTTCTCGAATAACTAGAATTAACGTTTACGTGGGCAATTAAAACTTTTAACGATAATTAATCGATTCTTGATAGTTTAGATTGGTGGCCGTGATCATTTTCCCTTCTGTTCATGACTAAGTTTTAACTTTCAATAATTTTATTGTGAGTTGATTATGACGAATAACTTACCCATCTAAAGTTGAAAATGCAAAAGCTTGGATGTTTTTTGTTGTATCACGTCGGAGCTGCAGTTTCTTAATTGCAACGCAGATAGAATACAGTTGAGAACAGCGCATTTTCCTACTTTTACTGCGGGCAACACGAGTGTAAAATCGTGTGGCACTTCTAGTGGATCATAGTTTCCTGTTTCACGAGCATTGCGACCCTACCCCATGATTCCTCGTCTCTCACCGCACAGTTTTTTTCATTTCGTCTCGAATGTAAATGACGCGTCATCGCGGAATTATGCGCGCCATCACTCGCGGAAACAAACCGCCAGCCGACTCGTATCGCAATCAGCGCCCGCCGCACTTCTAATAGAATGCTAATGAAAAGTCATCTTATTATTTCTGAGACTGAGATGCTGCGCTGATCGTCAATTATACATAATGGAACTGAGCATCCTGACGAGAGTAAACCCATATATTATCATAAAGCGCTTTATTTCAACAGAAAATGAAAAAACAAAACAGTTTGATACTCCTACTGACTGACTGAGCTCCTACTAACCACTAGCAGCAGTGCCCTGGTGTTTTACCCACGTAGTTTCCGTTTCCGTATTTTTCTGGAATAAAAAGTAGCCTATGTGTTTGTACGGACTCCAAAATTTAATTGTGTTCTAAATTTCAACCAGATCCATTCAAAAGTACGACGTGATTGCGCAACAAACATGGATGTGGGACGATAGCATTCTTAAGTTCAGTTTTAACAGATGAACAACAGTAGATATTTTGTAAATATTTTATCTTTCATTTGTAAGTGCTGTTGTTTACAAAGTTAAATTACTGGGAAATAAAAGATCATATACAAAAAAAATCTATGGCAGCTAACCTCAAAAGACCTCTACTGTATATCAAACGTTGAACTAACGCAAAAGATGCAAGACTCCTTAACAAAATAGTTACGAGGATAGTTAGTTTATTGCAGTAGAGCACGCAGTCGTGGCTTTATCTCAGCACACTGGGACTTTTGTCTATTACACCGATGATGTGGAGGATGATGCGATTTGTCATATTGTGTTGCGAACGTCGACCGCGCCGCCGAATGCCATCATATACTATAACTTTCAGATGGCCATAAAAGATCGAAATGCAGTGATGGCGGAGACTTTGGACCGGGTGGAAACTTTTATAAAAAGATTAATAAAAACAATGTTTCCTTGGCACCGGAATACTTGATGGATGTATATTTATGATGTAGGATGATGTCTTATGGAACTGAGACGTGGTCCGTCACTGTGGGCCTCATAACGACGCTCAAAGTCACACAGCGAGCTATGGAGAGAGCTATGCTCGGAGTCTCTTTGCGCGACAGAATCCGTAATGAGGATATTCGCAAAAGAACGAAAGTGGCCGACATAGCTCAAAGAGTAAGCAAGCTGAAGTGGCAATGGGCAGGCCACATCGCTCGCAGAACTGACAACCGATGGGGAAGAAAGGTTCTCGAGTGGCGACCACGAACTGGAAGACGCAGCGTTGGACGGCCTCCCACTAGATGGACAGATGACTGCACAAAGGTCGCTGGAAACCGCTGGTTGCAGGTTGCGCAGGACCGTTCGTTATGGAAATCTAGGGGGAGGCCTATGTACAACAGTGGAGGTCTTGCGGCTGATGATGATGATGATGTATATTTATACAAAAATTTAAAATAAAATTAAAATTATCCAAAATATATATATACATTTCGGGAAATAAAAAGTTTTGACTTAATTATCTCTAAGAGCGATCTCTGAAAATCTTTTATCCTAAGGAAATTACTAGCAATTGATTGAACGGTAGCATGACCTACTTAGATAATTATCTCCTATCTGGACATACAATCCAGATACTCCCTACGAGGCGGAAGCATACTGGCCGCATTCCCACGCTTCAAATCGGATTAAAATGTTCATCGAAGTTACATTATTGTCTGTAATACGAGTAGCACATACGCCAATTTTTATTACACGGAATAACTACGGAAACGGGAGTTAAGCGGCTAAACCCGAGCGGAGGTGCTTGTTCTACTAATATTATAATTGTGAAAGTGTGAACATTCGGATGTCTGTCATTGGAATGTAGGAATGTCCAAACGGATCGGATTGAAATTTAAAACACCGTCATATCATATCACAAACGTTTATTACGAAACGGAAATTATGCGGAAAATATTACGAAGTGTTGCTAGTTTAATTATAAATGTGCCCTAAAATGCATATTCCAGTGTACACAAAAAGACTACATTCAAATGCAGCGCGACATGATCTAAAGCTGCGTTCACAAACAAACAACAAATACAAATCCAAAGGCTCATAAGTCGCGCTCACACGGCCGTAACTTCAGCGCATGACACCGGAACCGCTCTTTTTAATCCTACCTTATGTGTTAACCCTTACCTTTCGTTAGCGCATTGAAATTCGAACCGTATCTCACGACGTATAGAAATGGCTTTCGGTTGTACTACTTTGATGTTAAATGCGGTTATACACAGTATGGGAACACGCAGTCGCGAATGTTATAACCATATTTTGATAGTACTTTTTTTTAGTCTCCTAGAATAGTGATATATTGTGAATATATATGTATAGTGAGAATATGACCGTGTGATGAGCAAAGTTGTATTTTATTATTCTTTGTCATACTACAGTAAATTGTAATCAATAACTGCTCAGCTGCTACAATGCAATTGTTTTGTGTTAGAAACAAGAATAAAATTAAAAATTTTGACTAACTACGACTACCTCGGATTTGTTATCTGTACAACATTCTACTAGTCAAGAACTTTTTAACCCCCGACCAAAAAAAGGGGTGTTATAAGTTTGACGTCGATGTCTATCTGTCTGTGTGTGTGTCTGTCTGTGGCACCGTATAGCTCAAACGGATGGGCCGGTTTCGATTCGGTTTTTTTATTTGAAAGTTAATATCCGTGCCGATGTTCTTAGCTATGTTTGGTTAATATCGATTCAAGATGGCCGCCGCTACAAAATGGCGGTTAAAATATTTCTTCATAACCTACCTCAATATGGATATCAAATAAAAGGCAAAAAAAGGCATAAAAATCGAAGATGGCCGCCACCACAAAATGGTGAATTATATTATTCAGACAGACATCGACGTCAAACTTATAACACCCCTTTTTTTGGTCGGGGCTTAAAATAACAAAAAAAAATGGAACCATATTGGAACCGTAAACGTAGACGATTTCTATTCTTAAAAATCTCGTTAGCTGTTTAGCATCACGTCAAACTTGCACAATTTTTGGGAGTGGGGGGGGGGAAGGTAAAAGCTAATAGTTCGTATTTTTTAGTTTACCTATATATAAGGTTAGTTCTCCAATATTTCAGGATCAAGGCTTTGTAACCTTATATCGCGGTTCTAAAGATTTAATCTACTAATCCAACGCCTTTGTAGATTTTAATAATCTTTTGAACTCAAAGTTAGGCCGCAATAGCAATTTCAATATTTAAATGTTGTAGCAACATAATCTACCTAAGTTAATTGGCCGTGAGACTAGACGATCGAGTGTCCATATAAGACAGCAGGCAATGAAAAGACTGCTGAGAATTCGGCGATGAACCGTAAGAGATACCTATGTGCAGTAGTAATTTAGGATAATTGTGCTCAAGATGACAATGACGGTCACTTACGCGCAATTATTCACGTTAACATGACTTGATTTTGACATTTTACTTGGTCGGTAAATTCAAATCACATAAACATCGTTCGAAAAGCCAGCAAGTTAATTAAAACCACGAGTAGAACGACTGATGTTTTCTATACCTACCCTCGCCACGAAAAGTGTGCCTAGATCTCTACAGCATGTTTATCCTAGCAAAATTTTGTAAACAAAACACATTGTACATTTGTGATTGAACTTTGACAGTTTATATTGATATATTTTTATTTATGCTGATTTTGACATAATTTGCTGTTTTTTTTTTACATTTTGGACTTATTAACCTTGACAATGAACTGAATTAAGTACTGTAAATTACTTTAAATATTATTCAGAAACTTATCTTTGTATCTGAGTTGCCTAATAATGTAACGCAGCATGGCTATAAGGTCAATCAAGAATCTGAACCGGAAAATAGAAAAGATTGTATCCTACTTGATATATATAATACTCGTAAATGTGAACATCTGGATATTTGTCGCTAACTCATTTCGGTACAGCTGTACAGATTGCATTGAAATTTCAAACAAAGTGAAATTATAATCTGCACAGTGGCATATTCATATCACGTACATTTTACGTGTAGTTTAGTTCTCGTCATTTTCACACAATGAAAAATACTGTGAAAAAACTGATGTGCTATTCGTGAATTGACAATTTCCTCTTTGTTTGAAGTCGGTTAAAATACATCCGATTTAAGAGCCTCTACCTTTTTTTAAATCGTCTAAAAATACGAGTACAATAGTTCAGTCACCGTAAAATTACAAAACCCGTCAGATTATAATCTAACGACATTTTACAAACTAACCTTCCCCACAGTGAGATTACAATCTAGCAAGGCTGGCCTGGTGACTTAGTTGGTAATAAGTCTGCCTGCGAAGCCGTGGGTCGTGGGTTCGATCCCCACCCAGTACAAATGTTTGTGTGATGAATTCAAATATTTGTACTGTGTTTGAGTGTTTTCTATAAATAATAAGTATGTATTTAAAAATATATAAGTAGAATTATATCAGCTATCTGGCATCCATAGTACAAGCTTTGCTAATAGTCCAAGATCCCAGAGCCGCCAGACGTCACGTATTTTGTGATGGATGAAATGTGGACGATTGAGTAGAATTATTTCGTACTAAGAACACATGTTTACCAGCTAACTTGCTTAGACGGCCAATTTTGAGATATGGGGTCCAAAAGATACATTGCTTACTTCACGTATTTTCTGATAATTGATTTTCACGTACATATGTTATTGGCAATATCTTTAAAACTAAGGTTCCAATAGTCGCAGACGCTTTTTTTAACTATTATTTTGGGAGTTTTAAAACGCCTGTTAAGCTAAACGGCCGACGGAAATTGTCTGGGTGTATTGGGGCCTTATTTTTAAAGATATTGCCTAACGTATAACATACGTGAAAATCAGTTATCAGAAAATACGTAAAGTAAGTAATAGAGTCTTCTGGACCCCATATCTCAAACTTTGCCGTCTAAGCAAGTTAGCGGGTAAGCATGTGTTCTTAGTACGTACCACAGATTTCTAAAACAAAAGGCAGATGGAACGTGCGGAACACAGATCCTTAGGTCCGGAAAGCAAATATCAAACGCCAAAGCAAATACAAACTCCAGTCAGTACGAAACTGACTTCCGTCTCGTACGGGAGTCCCGTGTGATTTTGTGTTTTGTTTAAGATTATGCCGCCTTGTGTCATCAAACATTGCAAACATTGTTTCCAAAAATAAAAAAAGGAAATTTCATAGGAAAGTTACAATATTTTTACTAGTATTTATATAATTTAGACGATTTTATTTCGATTGATGAATAGAAACACAACACCTCAACGAAAATAGGTCAGTGTTGCTATACTAAATTGAAATTATTTTCCCTGAAGTTAAGGTAAAATATAGATTCTAATTTTGTTTTGAAGATACTGTACACCAAATTATTGATGAACATTGTATAATTCAATTTTAAACCCTATTTTTATAATCGTTATTTTAATTTGAATCGATGCCATGAACAAATCCTCGCCGTTACTAGGGCTAATAAAAACACTAATAGTGTTGATGAAAACTATAGTTATGAAACGAGTTTTTAATACTTCTGTGTACTATGGAGTTTAAAAGGTTTAATTTCAGTAATATGTGGCCAAAGCAAATACAAACTCCTGTCAGTACGACACAAACTTCATCTTGTACAGGACTGTCCATACGTGTTCATCCTGTGTGATTATAAGTTTTGTTTTAAATAATGCCGTCTTGTGTATTCAAACATTGCAAACATAGTTCCCAAAAACAAAAAAAGGAAGGAGGAATATCATTTCATAGGTAAGTTTGAATATTTTTACTGCTATTATGTTATTTAGGCGATTTCATTATGGTAACAAATAGGAACACGTGTGGCTATCCCAAACTGAAATAGTTTTCTCTGAAGTGAAGGCAAAATATAGATTATAATTTTTGTTTTGAAGGTATTATTAAGGTATTAGTATAGGTATTAGTATAAGGTATTCCTATTATTCAATTTTAAGCCCTATTTTACTATGTTTTTTATATTTATAATGTGAATTGATCCTAGCAGTGATCCACGCCGTTACTAGTGTTAGTAAAATTACTAATAGTGTTGATGAAAACTGTAGTTATGAAGCGAGTTTTTAATACTTGTATGTTCTGTGGAGTTTTCAAAAATACATAATGCTTACATTATAATAATATTATACGAGTAGAATAGAGTGTTATATAATGCCAGCAGTAGGTCTCAGAATATTATCATTTGATAGTAGCAGTTTTTGAATATTATACAATTACTTGGTTTAAAAGTGAGGTTTTGTAAAAAAAACAGTGAAGCATTAGTGAATCGTTTAATCCATTATTTGTTTCTTTTTTTTTTTGGTTTGTTGTTTGGCCCTATAAAAGGTAGCCCATATGCATTTTATCAAAACTTGTTTTTGTGGTAAAGATGATTGTTTTGGTTTTTGTTTAAACTATCTAAGCGAGCAAATCATACTAATTAATATTTTCGATTCAAGTTGATTTTTGGTTGCTTGTAAAATCAAAATTCTTAACATCATAAAATGGAAATAAGATTTCTTGTTATTTTAACAAGAAATCCTTGCATTATGTATTATCGGTGTAATAATAAATTATTTTAAAATAATGTTTATGTGTTTATTATACGTGAACATTTCCAAAGCTTAAGACAACAATAGTGGGACTTTTTTCTTAAGACTGGGAACATTACATGCACACCAACGTGAGTAATTTGACAACGTCGGTGAGACCTGTCACGCACACATAACTAATGACTGGCCTCACAGTGTCGTTCACGAAGGTTTCATCTGTTTAGAAATCTGTGGTACGTACTAGCTCTACTCAATCGTTCATATTTCATCCATCAAAAAATTCGTGACGTCTGGCCGTCCTGGGATAAAACTCTATTACTTTTTGGTCAGATGGTGATGTGTGTAAAATGTCCACAGTATTTAAAAAATAAATTTAAAAATCTCACTACTGAGATTGATAAATAACGGTTTTGACAATGTTACGGCGACAGTTCCAACAATGAAGCGAGGACTTTAGAACGTTAGAACTAAGTGGAAGTAAGTAAAAAGTTGTTTGAGCTGAACTGACTGAACTGAAGTTGTTTTCGTTTTTCATTTTCGATATTTCTACTTGGTCGCTTCACTTACCAACTGGATAAACCTCAGCAATAAGTTCCCGGCCGGTCCCTGATTCCTGGTTCCTGGTTCCGTCCCACGCACAATCTTTACGAAGTTAAATTCAAAACCGTAACTGCGGAAATTCCAATCTTTTCAAACGAACGCTATTTTTTTGCAAAAGCATTCATGTCTGAATGGATTTCAAGTGAATGAGGCTCAATTTTATTTGCTCGAATCGCTCTCCATTGCGGCGGATACTTAGAGTTATTAATTCTTCTTGTTATCGGCGAAACATCTGGTCGTTTCTGCGGCGTTTTTCAGCATTAATGTATTCACGGTCGGAAAAAATCATAAAAGTATCCGATGATTAAATTGATAAGGGGCTTTCTGTAATAGATTGGCCCAGGCGAGGCGAGCCTTATCGGGCAAAGCCTTTTGGAGGGTCCTATAGAGAGCTTAGATGGAAACCCTTTCAGGAAGAAAGATCAATGTTAGGAGAGAGGGGCCAAGTTGGAAGAAAACTATTCAGGATAGGTCATCGAAGTCTTGTTCAATGGATACCTTTTTACTGGTTTTGTAAAGTTTATTGATGAATGAGCGCGAATGTGTCAAAGCATGAGAAAGGAATGAGGTTACACTCTGTAAGGCAAGGCTATATAAAATTATACAAAACCAAGCTTTAAACAGATGTTATATTTTTTATCAAATTAAGTTACAAACATAATGGAATATACTTTTGAAATTTAAATAAACAGAATTTCCATTTTGAACTGAAATTGATATCGAACGTTAAGTGAGTTAGCAAAAAATGCTAAAAAAAAATGAACTTGGCTACGAGTCTTAATTCTTAGTCAAAATTCTAATACTTATTCAAATAGGTACGTAAGATTGAAACGAATACTCAAACGGTCAATAATTATTTACGTCTGAGAGATTACAGCCAAATAATGTTTTTTTAAATTGATTAGTTCAAGAGCTCTAAAATTGTATTACTGTACAATATTTAATTTATACGACTATTATTTTTATTGTTTTCTTAATCAGGTTAGCTTTTTATTAGAAGAAATAAAAAGCGTTTTACTGCCATGACAATAGGAGATGTAGCCTAAGTATTTTCTGAATAAAATACAAACCGATAGATTGTTACGAATCTCAGTATCATCATCATCATCACCAGCCTGTGGTCGTCCACTGCTAGACATAAGCCTTTCCAGTGTTGCGTCACCAAATCCGGTCCTCGGCTCTCGGAATCCTTCCGCTTCCCGCCATCCTCTTCGGGTCGTCAGTCCACCGAGCGAGAGGCCGACCCACAAGGCGTCCACTCCAGAACCCGTTTAACCCAACGTCCATCGGCTCTGCGAAATATGTGGCGCGCCCACTGCCATTTGAGAGTAAGCAATCTCAGTATACATCCTAATAATATTACAATAACGAAACTTTGAGAATTCGTTGCTTAATTACGTGGAATCGGCTGAACCAATTGGTTTGAACTTTGGATCACAGTTTGATTATTGTCTGATACATCATAAGATTCTGTCATAACATCTATATAGACTACAAAAACTGTAAATACAAAAAATAGTAAATACGAATTTTTGTTCCATGTCTAAACTATTTTACTAAATATTTTAATTATTGAACTATTAAACCTTTGCTTAGTTTGGAGTTTGAATCCTAAGTTAAATTTAGTAAGAGTCGACCAATATTTATTAATAGATAGTATTGCGATTGTAGATCCTCTAAATCTGTACCATCCGTAAGAAGTATTTTGTGATCGCCATCAGTTTACTCCTTGCCTCCGAACGACAGATATCAGATATGCGTTTGCGAATAAAATCCCAACAAAGTGAAAAGCCGACGGAACTCACGCGAGTGTCGAGAGGAGCTAATGTCGCCGGTACACTCGCGACACTTGATTTATGGCTTCATCGCGAACCTTCTATTTGCATGAGATTTGTTGCTGCTATTAGACAATCTGCATCTTTTCTGTGCAAGACTGTGTTTGACGGTTCATTAATGTTAATTAATGTGAGTTCAATATTATTGAAGATAAAACCATGAAACTTTGTATCTAGACACTTGAAATGGAGTCGATAAACGTTTGTTCCAGCAATTTTATAATTTCCAACTATACGGGGATACTTATATTATTTGATTTTGATTAAGTAAAACGGCTGTCCATGATAGTAGTATTTAAACTTGGAAAACTCGGTCATTTAACAGGTTGTTACAAGATATATGAGATACACCACTTATAGGAGCATTTAAGCACAATATAAAGAAATACTTAGACTGTGATGTAAGCATCAAAAACCGGACACAGGACCAGAAAGCCTGCTTTCTACAGTTTCGATGATGTTTGCAAGCTGGATAGTTAGTTTTTCCTGCAAACTAGTCCTTAGTTATGTTTGTTAAGGTCTTATTTATATTTATTTGTTCTGTGCTAGTAAACAATAATCGGAATAGGTAAGTGTGCTAGTTAATATTTTCATAATTATGAACTAAACCACTAGTGGCTGTCTTATTGTTGCGACCAATATTTTCTGGGCAAACAACCTATTAGAGAAAAATGCCTCCATAAATATATAACTTGCTGTAATACCAAAAGCATAGCATAAACAGCCCACTAAATGTTCCCACTGCTGGGACTCGGCGCCTTCTCTCGCTAGGAGAGAAAACTGACTTCATAAATCACCAGAGTTTATTTACAAGCAGTAAAACAATTATTGTTTAACAATAAAAAAATGTCTATCTATAGAACTTAAAAAAGCAAAACTAAATTCAAAAACATTTTTCCGCAAATTCTCTGTGAGTTGCGCCAGGTTGCAGTGATAACTGTTGATGAATTTTAAAGGTTAATTAACTAGTGGAACGACTTCAATGACGATGATGCTAAATTTGAAATATATTGCAAAATCCGAATACTTTACAGCAGTGAATTCCGCAGCCACTATATCCATTGATAAAAAGACTTTTCCCTATCAGATTTACAGCATAAAGTGAAAACTGACTTCATAAATCACCAGAGTTTATTACGATCCTTATGAATAATCAAAAGACTATTCAAACGCCATTTCTCTCTGAATACGCGTTACAAAAAGGTTATAACTTTTTTACAACGACGTAAATAAGTTCGTCAATATCGGAGCCAACATCACTTCTAGTAGCAGTGTATTGATAGGATTGCAGAAGCAGACATTTTATTTTCTCTTTGATGGGTTCCAGAGTATCTTTACACAAGGAGTAAGGGAGGACCATAACACACCACGCTAACCAGATGTCAAATCTATGATCCACCACGCTGGTCGAGCGTCAAAGCCATAATCCACCGCACTAACCAAGTGTCAAAGCTGTAATCTACCACGCTGGGCAATGTCACAGCCACAACTCACTTCCCAATTCAATCACATTCACCAAATGTAAAAGTCGTAGTCAACCGCGTTGCCCAAGTGGCAAAGGCATAATCTACTACACTTTCCAGGTATCTATGGCAGAACCAAAAGCGCTGGCCAAGTGTCACAGCCATATAAAGCCATCCACAATGGTAGCTTATCTTGAAGTGTGATGATTTTTCTCATTATGTTTTATCAAATCTAAAGTTAATGAATGACACTAAACTTGATACGTGGAAAAATGAAACTAGTTTAAACTTGTTTTGCCATCTATTATTATCACTGTGTGGTCAACGTGTGTGCACCAGTGTAGTCACTTTAGATAGGCACTGGCTACGTGAACCAATTCGTTGAATCTTGTTAAAAGGGCAATGTTTCTTGTAAATTACAGGGCTTAGAGATATAACATCTTGGATCTCTGAGTGATGAGCGCAGTGCAGTGCTAGGTAATGATTTGGACTCTTCATGTTCCAATAGCTGCGTGTCACTGTACTGTTATGTGGCAGGCATGTTGTTTACCATCAGGCACGTGTCTTTCTCGCCTCGTCACTCTATATAAAAAAAGAAATGAGCCAAACGAGCCTCTGTTTAAAAATTGTAGGCATTTTGCTATTTCATAAGAGAATATGACGAAGATGATGTTTTGATGAAAAATCAATTCCATAAAGTGGATCAAGTAAACCGCTTGTTATTAAAGTCTTAACTATTCAACACACATGAAACATATTCCAATTAACATCCAATAACATCTTGATCAATATTTCCATTAGCGAAGCTCAAATATGGTGCAAATATAGCGGAATTCCAGATAGGCGAGCTTGCGGCAATTACCTATCAAAACTTAGGTCTAGCTCAACTAATATTGGAAACCTTCTTTTGATATGTTTCAATTAATGTTTCGATCAGTTTCGGTTCCAATGTAAGTTTCTGTTTAAAATTCGATTCGGTTCTGATTGGTCGGTCGGTCGGCCGTCGGCCGGCGTCTGTTGCGATAACGCGCTGTTTGTTTTATTTTTAAGCTAATGGAGAATTCCGTTTCATTGCAACTTTAATTATTCTCATTCGTGTTCCATTTTGCAAAAAAATGAACAATTTATTATTCACAACTGATTCTAGAGAAATGAGAGACATGATAATTATTTGAAGTTTATTACGTGTCCTTTTGAAATATTCATAGTCTGTCATTCTTATTTTAGTATTAAAATTAACGTGGTTGTTACACATATTTAATGCCACCAAATTTAACTTCAACCAATTTAATTTCAGTGCCAAACGGGCAGCCACCGCGCGTGTGCACTCGCCTTGAAAAAGGCCGCCGGACGCGGCCGAAACTCGAGTCGGTTTGACCGACCGTTTATACGTGAGTGTCCCGTTATCCAATTAAATCTGTCATTCTTATCCTAGGGAGTAATGTTCAAACATGACTATTATCGGGTTTGAAGGAAAATGTTTTCAGTGAAATGACAGGACATAGAGATAAAACATATTATATCTCTGGATGACGAGCGCAGTGCACTGCTAAGTAATGATTGGAACACTTTATTTTCCAGCAGCTGCGTGTCACTGTGCTGTTATGTGGCAACCATGTTGTTTACCATCAGGCACACGTCCTGCTCGTCCCGTAACTTAAACTATAACAAATAAAGGAAGCTTACCTAAATTGTATGTTGAGTGAGGGTTTTATCGGATTTCGCTCCGATGATGTAAGATCGTTCCGCATTATTCTTTCTCTTAAGGCTTGTTCGCATTAGGTTGGTATATTAGTCTTGTCGCGAGAAACTTAGTAGCTAAAATACTCGCTACTGTTCAAAAATCGTTCGCACCGTGCTTTAGTACAGTTCACAAGTGAGTAGCGTAGCCTAGAACGCAATAAAACAAATGAATGATTAAGCTAACCGTAATGGCTATTTTAGAAGAGGTGTATGAGGAAATTTGTGTGATCAATGAAAGAAGGTTATACCACAGACAATTTCGTATTTAGAAATAAATTTTGAAGATATTTTTTCGCTCCGGGTTAATTCGACAGGTTCGGACCTGTTTAGTCGATGAACCAATGAGTGCACCGCTCGCTACAAACGCGACGCGTGACTCGACTAAATCACTTGCTAAACTACTCGACTAAATTTTCAGTGTTCAGACGCATTTAGTCACTAAATTCCTCGCTACTAGACTAATATACTAGCCTAATGCGAACAAGCCTGGGGCCAGTGCTGGGGCCGCACTTGACTGATAGATCTTTATTTGTCTAACATCTATGACAAACATAGATCCCTCGGATTTTCTTTCACATTTAGAGTACAAGACTGTTTGTATCACTGTTTGAAAAAATGTAAGCGGTACGCGTCACAGATTCGTAAAATATTTATATTGCACTAACTAACCACTTACCAACTACCTACCTAAATTCGAACGACGCAATAGAAATTTCATCCAAAATGCAATAGCAAAAACCACCGCTAAATCCCTGACCAACACAAAAACATAAGCTTTTTTAGACCACATACTGTTCTTAAAAAATGCATTGTCATCAAATGTAGGTACATTTTAAAACTCATTAAAACAACACTGTAATCGTATATGTATAGTATAGTATAAGTTATGTGATATACCTACTACATTAGTAAAATCACACGAAAACTTAAAGCTTGTAATACCTATGTACTTAAACGATTTAAAAAAAATGGATTGTCGTTTTATCAAAAAATCTTTAACAATTGTCAAAACTTTTATCTAAAAAGTACGACCGACTAACTTACTAACAGAATACCCGTTTAAACAGCAAAAACTCGAAATTCAGAAAACATCTTGTTTGTGCATTTTTTTACATCTTTGTTTATATGTACACGAATAAATGAATAATATAAGTAGTTTAAATGAGCGTGGTGTCGTGGGTAGGTGAGCGCGGCAAACAGCAAGTCTCCGAGAGACGCCGCGCGCGCCCGGGGTTAACTATTCATGTGGGTAATGGCGGCAATTTGTATAATAGGCCAGTTCCACGAGACACAGAACAAAACGACGCAGTAGTTCCACTCGTCCGTTCATCTAAGCCCGTTGTCATCATAATCTTGAGAACGTTAGTTCTAATTTTTTAAACCTTATATTAGAATTTTAATTTTGCAATGATAGAATAGCCGGTAGCAATGTCCTGCTCGGCTTGTCACTTTTCAATGTAACAATATAGATTTTGGGAAATCTTCCTAAAACTACACTACTAAATTTATATATGTTGATATCTTTTACTTTTTCAAGTAACTTCTACTAAAGACAGCTTGATAAATTCTATCATTCATAATTTTGGACATAATATGTACAATCCAATTATCCAAGAAATGTGTAAAAAATAAATATATAATTGTAATGACAAAGATCACGGACCCCGGAGTCTGTGGAGTGGCTAATTTAATAATTTTGAATAAATAAATAAATATTGGTAGACAATTCACACACAACATCATCTGACCCCAAACTAAGCAAAGCTTGTGTGATGGCAGCCAGATAGCTGATATAATACTTATATAGTTTTAAATAAATACTTATTATACATAGAAACACCCAGACACAGTGCAAACATTTGAATTCATCACACAAATATTTGCACTGGGTGGGGATCGAACCCACGACCCTCGGCTTCGCAGGCAGAGCTACTACCAACTAAGCCACTAGGGCAGCACTAGGAAAGAGTAACAAGCATACATCCATTCTCACAAACGTTCGCATTTATAATATTAGCTAGATATCTGTAATTAACTAATATCCGAGGCTTGTCATCCCACTGCAGCCTGGCCGCACTGTGTCGTGTTCGCGGGAACAATGTTATGGGGCGGGTTGTTTGAACAACCTGTGTGCTCTAATTGTTGAAATAATATCGAATGAATGTTTGTCTCTTATTAATAGACATTGATTTTGTATCCTTATTATTCCGTTATTATAATAAATGCGTAAAGTACAATTTGGCGTAATTGACTGATCTATTGAAAACACGATAGCGTTGGGGTATTTGCGTAATGTCTAGCTTTACCAACATATTGTTTTTAGCCGACTTAAAAAAAGAGGAGTAGTATGTCAATTCCTTTCATATCCTTTTTTCAACTTCAATTCCAAGTTTTGTTTGTGCGTATGTTACGCGATACACGCCAATTATGAATCAATTAAGTATAATGATTTGGTTTTTGTTTGGCCTATCAAAGTTGTAAATAGGTGGTTATATATAAATTTTATTGAAATCAGTGTAGTGGTTTTTGAAATATATCGAAAAAAAAAACTTAATTTTCATGTACTTTCTCTTATCTCTTAATGATTGCTTCTTATGGAATATGGTCGAAGGTCAGAATTAAATTTAAAATTTAAGTCGGTTTTTTATTTTCGGAACAAATATATTTTATTTACTTGAACAATATAAATAACTTTAATACAATTTAATTGTTCGCCCAGCGTTGTTTTGGTAAATTATATTATTGTTAGTTTCAGTAGGAAAGCGTAGGTTATGGGTTTAGATTTCACCCAAAACAAACATTTGTGGGATGAAAATGGATGTTTGTTTTGTTTTACAATTATGTGTGTATCATATCAACTATGTGGTACCTAGAGGTAAAATAAAAGTTAAGTTATCAGGAGTAAGATAGTGTAATGTGTTCAGTTTTACTTAGTCAGTAGATGGTAAGGATATTGTAATGTGAAGATGTCCAGCAATAAATGTGTAAAACTTAACTCTAAAAGATTAATTTATAACTAGCTACCACCCGGGGCGAGTAACAACTCGCGGCTCACCAGTCTTTCATAATAATTTGCACGAAACACAATTCAAATATAAAAAATTACAAACACATGTTTCCTTTAACACAAATTTTGCTAACTAAAAAACAATGGTACGAGTATTTTTTTAGATAGCTTCTAGCTTTCAAAACAACCAAAAATTCGATCTGATATATAACCTAAAAATTCGTCAATTACATTCTTTGTGCATTCTTCAACAGCTGACAATATCAATATAATTCCGGTAACTCATAGTTTCAAGTAATAGCCGAAATTACTCCCACTGGCCATCGCGTGCGAGCACTGACCATTATACCTCTACTGTTTCTAATTTATTTGATTGACAAGAAAATAACCGCATCCCTGTTTAATATGAATTGCAGTCATTTTTCGATTTTGCAGTTCGCAATTCCGTTCTTTTTACACGAGGAACTAGCAAACTCACTGGTACTGAACTTTGAACCTATTCATAGGCAACAGTTCAATACTTGGTTCAAGTACAGTTTAAATATGAAGATAGTATATGTGTTGATGTTAATTAAAATCGTTTTTTGTATTAAACAAGATGAAATTAAACTGTTTCAAGATTATTTTTCGCACAAAAATGCTAAATATGTTTGCTATTTCACGTGTAACAACCAATTTGGTAAGTTTTAAAACCGAACATACATAAATAGATCTGATTTTTTTTTTGATCTTATGACCGTGTTCGCTGTCTGATTTTCTAAGGCATAACTTATGCTTCTCTTACTTGAGAGCAATAATAAGGGTTTGTGAAAAATGTAAAAAAAGTGTCATATTATTCACTTACTCTCTCTCTCCTTCTCTCTTCCCTGCTATGTAATGTATCTCACATCGGCGGCTTTCAAATTGAGTATAGGCGGGTACCCAAGTGCATGTATTGCTTGTCTCGTCACTATATAAATAAACTATTTTCGTAAAAAATTAAACCGACTTCATAACCACAAATTGGCACTCAAAAGCGAAAAATAAACTAAAATCATTATGATAGCGCTACTCACTCATCTATTTGAAGTCGGTGCCAGCCAAATCTAACAGGTAGTGGATAGATATTATTACTTACCTGTGCCTACTTATCATGTGCCTACATAGCATCAATCTACTAACTTTTGACCTCACTGGCACCGACTTCAAATAGATGAGTGAGTAGCGCTTATAATAATGATTTTAGTTTATTTTTCGCTTTTGAGTGCCTATTTGTGGTTTTGAAGTCGGTTTAATTTTTTGTACGAAAATAGTTTATTTTACCCTTTTTAGTGTACAAGAGCAGAATTAAACATTTTGATTAAACCCTGACTACCTCGGATTTGTTATCTGTACAACATTCAACTAGTAAAACCCTTTCATTTGATACCTATATTGAGGTAGGTTGTGAAGAAATATTTTGTCTGCCATTTTGTGGACGCGGCCATCTTGAATCGACATTAACCAAACATAGCTAAGAACATCCGCTCGAGTATTAACCTTGAAATAAAAAAAACCGCATCGAAATCGGCCCATCCGTTTGAGCTCTACGGTGCCACAGACAGACAGACAGACAGACAGACATCGACGTCAAACTTATAACTTGAGTCGACATTAACCAGACATAGCTAAGAACGTTTGATCTCTACTACGGTGCCACAGCAGACAGACAGACAGACATCGACGTCACTTATAACACCCCTTTTTGGTCCGGGGTTAAAACAAGTTTTATTAAAGCATTTACACAATTTTGTATTGACGGGGTCGAGCTTCATAACTTTTGTGAAATCTACAACTACGTCATCCAGAAAATTGTACGCAAATTTTCAGTTTTGGTTCATATTTCAAAACCACTTGACCGATTTCGATAAGATTTATATGGGACCATCCCATCCGAACACAAAAAGAAATTTTAAAATCGGTGCAGAGGTTCTCGAGAAATCAGGTAACATACATAAAAAAAAAACATAGGGGTCGAATTGATAACCTCCTTTTTTTGGAAGTCGGTTAAAGATAAAATGAACCTATAGACTATTACTACTTCACTGATATCATAAATTTGTTTCTATTTTTTTTATTTAATACTTAGATCAAATAATTTTTTTTTAGTTTTAGGGAGTTAACTTACGGTTTGCTTAAGGGTTTTGTAGTACGGTGCTGCCGATGTTATATCTCCAGCTCTGAACTTAGATGAAAAGAAAATGTTGGTTAAGTGGAACTCACAGAGCAAAACTACAAATCATATACATATTATATATACCTACGCGATGAGTGAAGAGCGTAGGTATATATGTCAGGCAGTGATTTTGACTCTCCACGTTCAATAAGCTACGTGGTACTATACTGTTGTAAACAGGGTGTTATTTCACATCAGACACACCTCTTGCTTATTCCGTCATTCTATCCTACTAATGTAATAAATACGAAAGTTTGTATGTATGTTTGTTAGTCTTTCAAGCAAAATCAAATTTATAATTACAGGGTTAAATTTGGTACACAGATAGGTAAACATTTAGAATAGCTACATTTTACCTCAGAAAAATTATGGGATCTGAGATTACGCGGGTCGAACTGCGGGGGTTGTTAGTTTTACCTATATAAATAAGCAATACACATTCACGTAGTATCTTAATAATTAAACATTAGTGACTTTCAGATAACTTACAAACTGTGAGAGCGTTGACAATGATCGGTGCAAGAACTCGTGTCATCCAACTAGATGAAGCTGAAGACTTCGCGGTGGAAATAGTTTTACGGCAGTGGAGAGTCAGTGTTGGAGTCATTCTGGAAGGATCTTGTAATAACACTGCATCTGTATTGGACAAGGTGAAAAAGTGTGAGGGTTCACGCAAGAAATTTTACTTCTATATTTTTATTTTTTGCGCTAATAAGTTAACGCTAATTTACTTCAGTTAGTCTAATTTGGGTGTCGGTGTGCGCGCGCGCATGGAAAATTTACTTTAGTAGTTTTCCTTAACGGGCCAAAAAATATAACTTTAACGCAAGAATTAGATGAATATTAACCAAAGTTAGTTGCGCTAACGCGTTACTAACTGCATAATGTCAAATTTACTAATAATAATAATCTACATACAAAATTACACTCAAATAAAAATAGTCGCAGCTGGTCTAGTCTTCCGACTATGCCGAATTTTCGAATTCATGTGCGTAATCCATCTTTAAACTAAAAATGGTAAAGGCAAACATCGTCAGGAAACCGACATGTACCTACAATCTTTCGAGGTAATGTGTCATCCACCAACCCGCACTGGGCCAGCGTCGTAGATTATATTGCCTTGACTCTCTCTTTGCGAGAGAAGGCCCCGAAGTCCCTGCAGTGTAAACATTTAGTGGGCTGCTTATACTAATGCAAGTAATATTGGAGTTACGAGAACGCCCGATTACAATGCTGAACATCGGCAGAAATTGTGAATATCTACATACTCGCTTGCTAAATCTAATAACTCTGTATGACCTGCCGATCAAAAGCAAAACGCTGTCTCTATAAACATATTTATCCTTTATTAAAATATCTCTCAAAGCATATCGTTAAAATCATTGAAATAAATTGTTTGGGAGTATGGATTGGTATCTATATTTATTTCCATTAATAAATTATTTTGAAATTTAAATTCTTTGAACAGAACATTGAACATGTAAATCCTGCCTGTGGATATGATTGCACAGAATTGTTTCATGTTCTGAGGGCAGGTTTTACAAGTAAAACCATGTTTTGTTTTATGATCGTCATAAATCATGAGCCAGTTATTGAAATTGTATTCTTGTCAACACAATAAACTGTTCGTGTCTGTCTGTATGCCTCACACCAATTGAACTATTTTTAGGTATCAAAAGCGAAACTATTTGACGCCTCGCACTTTTGGTTGGTGACTGCTCCGGAGACCAACAACTCTTCAATATTCATTGAAGAGTATTTCCAAGAACTTAATTTGAGTGCCGATGCAGATGTGGTGGTCGCTACTAAACACGGTAAATACATTGTGTTGATTTTTATCATTTTGGCCTTTGTCGCCGCCGAGGGTCGTGGGTTCGATTCCCACCCAGTGCAAATATTTGTGTGATGAATTCAAATGTTTGCACTGTGTCTGGGTGTTTCTACTCGTATGTATAATAAGTATGTCTTTAAAACTATATAAGTATTATATCAGCTATTTGGCCGCCATATCACAAGCTTTGCTTAGTTTGGGGTCAGATGGTGTGTGTGTGAATTGTCCACCAATATTTATATTTATTTATTTATTTGTTAATATTAAGAAAATATTTTTTTAGATAAACTAGGTATACATATTTTCAAATTGGCCGAAGCTTGTCTTAGTTAATCAGTAAAAGTGAAGGATACAGGAAACACTTTTACCAAGTCGTAGGTGTTATTTTACAACTAAGATTAAAAATTATTATTAATTTATTTACGTGTTTTCAGAATCAGGTTACACGTTCACGGATGTTTTAACTTCGGCAAGCTCCAAGGAAACGCGTTGGAGATGGCTTATCTCGGATCGTGGAGGCCTCAGGACGGTACACGGATATATCTATTTTAATCCCCGACCAAAAAAAGGGGTTATTATAAGTTTGACGCCAATGTCTGTCTGTCTGTGTATGTGGCTGTTTGTTTGCGTGTCTGTCTGCGGCACCGTAGAACTCAAATAGATGGGCCGATTTCGATGCGTTTTTTTTTATTTGAAGGTTAATTTCCGTGTGGATGTTTTTAGTTATGTTTGGTTAAAATAGATTTAAAATGGCCGCCTCCACAAAATGGCGGACAAAATATTTATTCACAACCTACCTCAATACGGGCATCAAATGAAAAAACTTGACCAGTAAAATACTATGCACTGTGACAAATTTCAAATCCAAGATGGCCGCTACCACAAAATGGCGAAACACATTTTTTTTCACAACTCTCTCAATATGGATATCAAATGAAAGGGCTTGACTAGTAGAATACTTTGCACTATGACAAATTTCAAATCCAAGATGGCCGCTACCACAAAATGGCGAAACACATTTCTTTTTTCACAACTCTCTCAATATGGGTATCAAATGAAAGGGCTTGACTAGTAGAATGTTGTACAAATTTTACAAACGCGAGGTAGTCGGGGGTAAATCAAATTTTTTAATTTTGTTCTTATGTACATTCCTTGTCGTACCTACTTATTTAAATGAATTAGGTACTGCTTGTTCAGCAACATGGATTCCCTAGAAGTCTTTCAAAAATGTAGTAGTGCTAACACTGTAGTAGTTTTGGAGTTTTGGTAGTACTTACTGCCTGGACCAGATTCGTACCAATGCAAATTTTTACAAGAAATTTTAGATTGTATAAAAATAAGTAAGATAATAATACTGTAATATTGTTTATATTGTTTGTATTTAAAAACAATCCTTACGGGATAATCAAAGGGTAGGAAGATATTTCAAAATTATATTTTGAACTAAAACCGCTGTGCATGCGCTGTATTTCAATATACTTACTAACTATCAAGCCAGCGACCGCTTCGTCACTCTATTAAATACTACTAAAATATTTCATAGAATGCCTTTTTGAATGTTACTCGTATGCTTAAATTGACTTTTATGATGATGACGCATTTTCAAAATAACACAACATATGTGTGAAAATATATTATGTCTAATTATTTACACAGTCATATTTAAAACAAATTTCTTTAACGAAATTGAAGTAATATTGGCGCTACTTTTGGTGAATTTAAGGAGTATTTTGACCGATAATTTTGGATTCTAAAAACAACCTCATCATTATTTAAAATCTCTTTTCCTAGTGAACAATGTAATCATAATGAATTTTCTTACAAAATAAATAATAACGTTATTTTAAATAATAAATAATAACGTTAATTTCCTAATAATATACGAACACGTAAACGTAACATTATACTTCGTAATTTTTACAGGATTAGATATTTCGTTGAAAGGTTACAAGTACTACCAGCGCTGGGATTTTCACAACATGACTTTGAGGGCGGTATCAGTGGTAAGTAAACCTTTATTATTATAAATGTATTACTTTACTATTAATTTATTAGATGTCAAACAGATTTATTTTAAGAATCTGGAGTCGGAGTCGTGGTGCTCCGAGTCGGCTCAAGGTCCTATGTATCCAGGTTAGAAGCACAACAAAAAAGAAAAAAGCCAATAAAAAAGCCAACAAAACAATAAAAAAGCCTAAAGACTTATTTATTATGTGTCTCATTAATAGTCGAATCGAATGTAGTACAATAGATTGCTACACTTAAAACACATTTTGCCAAAAAACAATTATGCAAAAGGTACATTACGACACTATATATGTTATGCTACATTCAATATGACAAAGTAAATTAGCAAAAAAAATATGCGTTTCAAATGGTACCCATTACAAAAATATCAATGTTGGAATGTTTGTTGCTCATACGTTTCGTCACGACTGAACGGTTGAGGTTGAAATTACATAGAATACGTAGACTATTTTGATCTCGGAAAAATAATGGGAATTGTAACTACGCAAGTAAAACCGCGGAGCTCTTCTAGTTGATATCATGTGTGGCAGTGGTGCAGGAGTATTGTGTTAGATGAGAGGGTGAGGTCACGTCAATGCGTCGTTGCAGATACTGGAGCGGCCCGGGGGCTTCACCCCAGAGCTGCTGTCCGACCTCGGGCACACCCCCGGAGTCGCTGCGATGACAAAAATCACCTCTCAGCTCCTCAACCTTCTGAAAGAACAACATAACTTCAGGTGCTTCCCTTTTGCAACTCACCCATTGTAAAGGATAACTTTATTCAATTTCACCATTTCCCTTGCATATTTCCACAGTAGCGCGGAGCCATTTCCGGACTTCCGAAATTATTTTAATCTCTTCGTTTAGTGTGAAAAACATGTTTGTTTTGATTGATAAAACACCAAGTGAGTCCTGTATTATGAATAGTCTCAAACACTAAATTTAACCTCTTTTTACAGATTGTGACGAAGTAATTTATGCATTAAATTTTATTTATTGGTACGAGTACTCTTTGTTTCAGATTTAATTATACTATAGTTGACAGATGGATTGGTTCACCTCAGCGGAATAGCACCTTGGTATGAATATATATATACTTTTTTCTATTTTACAATATTGTTGTTTCACTTTTTATTACAATGATAATAATTATTTAAAATTTGAAACACGAGTACCTAGGTATACTTTTTTTCTCTAAAACACAGATTGAATATTCACAAGTTAAAAACTCTTGTGTATCTTTGTTATTTGGTGTAGGTAATGTTTGTGCAGCGGATTTACTACGACCTAATTATGCCTTCGGCTTTCACTACAGGACAAGCCGTAAGTCGGCCCAACACAAACATTTTGGATATTCCCAAAATCCGTACAAAACGGTTTGAATCCACTTTTCTCGTATGGTGGTGGTAGGACTCTTCTTTGCAAACTTAACTTGTAGACGTACCACCTTTGCCATTTATTCTATTTCCAAGCAGTAATGTGAGAACAGTGTTACGTTCCGATTTGAAGGGCAATATTTCCACAGAAATTAAAAGGATTAGAGATAAAACATCTTATATATCTGGGTGCCGAGCGAGGTGCAGTGATAGGTAATGATTTGGACTATTTACGTTCCAATGGCTGGGTGACACTATTTTGTTATAGGCAGGTATGTTGCTTATATATCCGTTATGAGGATATTCGCAAAAGAACAAAAGTGGCCGACATAGCTCAAAGAGTAAGCAAGCTGAAGTGGCAATGGGCAGGCCACATCGCTCGCAGAACTGACAACCGATGGGGAAGAAAGGTTCTCGAGTGGCGACTACGAACCGGAAGACGCAGTGTTGGACGGCCTCCCACTATATGTACAGATGACCTCACAAAGGTCGCTGGAAACCGCTGGTTGCAGGTTGCGTAGGACCGTTTGTTGTGGAAATCTAGGGGGGAGGCCTATGTTCAGCAGTGGACGTCTTGCGGCTGATGATGATGAGGTATGTTGCTTACCATCAGGCACATGTCCTGCTCCGCTTATCACTTTTGTACTAAAAAAAACTGATATTCGTCCTAGTAACATGTGGTTCCTCAGGCGGTGACTAACTCCCTGTTCTGGGGCGAGCAGGACATCTCCAGCACGTGCGCACGCATCTTCCCGCGCTGGCTGGCCTGGGTGGACGTCTGCTTCCCGCCCACCACCAGTCTGCAGTAAATACTCACTCCTAGTTCCTTGAATTCTTCGTGACCTATAGTCCTGATACTATTCGAGGATAATTCGTCGTAACTCTTGAAGCCATTAAACCTATAAACTCCAAAAGTCAGTGCAGTAAACTTATAGATGTAGAAAACTTCAGGTTGTAATCTTTGGACAGTATCATTGGACAGCATGAAGATGTAAAGTACAATTTTTTTACCGTATCATTTTACATGGTTTGAGACGAGTATAATACATTACCATTCTAATTTGGCTGGTCTTGTCGCTTAGTTGGCAGTAATGGAGTATGAGAATTTAAGTGAAGTTTAGTCATTATTTTAACAATTTTAAAGCGTATGTTAAGCAAAACGGCCGACGGAAAGTGTCTGGGAGTATAGGGGTCTTATATTTACAGATATTGCATATAACATACTTGAAAATCAGTTATCAGAAAAAACGTGAAGTAAGTAATGTATCTTCTGGACCCCATGTCTCAAAATTGGCCGTCTAAGCAAATTAGCGGGTAAGCACCAACAATTAATCGCCCACATTTCGTTCATCAGAAAATACGTTACGTCTGGCGGCTCTGGGATTTTGGACTATTAATCTAAAACTGATGAACTAATTAGTTTTTAGTCGATTATCCTATTAATGATGAACATTAGATAAGGTCAAATTGTGTAAAAGTTGAGTCAGCAACATTGGTATATCCATCAAGTAATAAGAATTACTTTCATCGCTTACTGTGATGCAACAGTCGATAAACAAGACTTTGATGTGGAATAGACGTTTAGAAAATTGTTTGTAACCGGTTATACCAAAATGATGGGGTGTTATAAGTTAGACGTGTATTTATTATGGATGTGTGTGTGTCTACTTGGGGCATTGTACCTCCAGAATAGGTAAATAGATTTTGATGGAAATAACTCAAGATGGCCACCGCTATGAAATCGGATTACGTATTTTTGTACAACTACCTCAACATGGGTATCAGGGTATCAAATGAAAGGTATTTGACTAGTAAAATACTATACACCAAGACAAATTTAAAATATAACATGTCAACTTTTGCCACTGCTCCTAACTTAAAAACGGTGAAGAAAAAATATGGTGAAGAAATCGACATGTTCCTAGAAACTTTCAAGGTCACAATATGCCATCCAAAACAGAGTGCGCCAAGGTTGTGGATTATGGCCATGTCTCTCTCCTTGCGAGAGAAAGCCCCGAGTCGCAGCAGTGAGAACATTTAGTTGCCTGCTCATGCTAACCGTCATAAAATTGGGTTTTTGTAAATGTTCAATATTCGGTATAGACAGAGTTATGAGACGAACAAGAAGACTAAGGGAAAGTAACACATCTTCATAGCAGCTCAGCGTAGCCCAGTATCCAAACTAAATTATCTCTGCTCGCAGAACGAGGTTCTACTACCTGATGCTGGAACGTGGCGTGGGACAGTACGAGAACCGGTTCCTGAGCCCGCTGTCGGCGGGCGCGTGGGCCGGCGCGGCGGCGGCGGCGGCGGCCTGCGCCGGCGCGCTCGCGGCCGCGGCGAGCCTGGAGGCGCGCCCGAGCCCCGCGGTCTATGGGCTCTTCAGCGCCTGCGCTGCGCTCTTCCAACAAGGTGTACCACCTATACTAAATCCTTTTAGCATCGGCGATCAATGAAATAGTTTCTCTTTTAATATGGTGACTACACATTTCATACCACACACATAAAAACCCTAAACGCAAAGATTGAGACACCTCCAATGTTTCCAGAGAAATTACAGGGCTTAGAGACACAACAGCTTGGATCTCTGGGTGATGAGTGCAGTGCAGTGCTAGGTAATGATTTGGACTCTTCAGGTTTCAATAGCTGCGTATCACTGTTCTGTTATGTGGCTTACCATCAGGCACATGTCCAGCTCGTCTCGTCACTCTTTATTTAAAAAAAAACCTTTCGGAAGTATGACAAAACAGCTGAATAGTTCACTCCGAACACATTCGGATCCGATCTGGTTGCATTATTTACCGTCTGCCGAACACGACTGTGTTGCACTAGATTTTGATGATACAACACCCTGCTATATATGTAGATTATAATAACGCTCCACTGCTGTTTGCAAATGCAAGAAGACGCAAAATCTGGATGCAGTCGTAAAGTCGTCGGCCGATGCCGAAAGTAGCAAGTCTGTGATTTCTCAGAGAACACCCAATTACAAAACGTGCAGGCTGAATCTTGTCTGAATTGTTTAGGCCATGACAATAGAAACTGAATCTTTGAATCTGTTTACAAAGTGCGCTAGAGGAAATACTACCTACACTACTTCAGTGCTAAAAGAGCAGCGAAAACGCGCGCGCACTCTCGAAAAAAATCGCCGGACGCGATCGAACCTTGAGTCGGGCTGAACTGAGTGTATCAAACGTGAATTACCCGTGTATTTATTTAAAATACTTCACTACCTTCTGCACTTATTCTACCCCCGAGCAGTAATTTGCAAACATAATATATTTTCTGTGTTTCAATTTTAAAGGGCAACGTTTTTAGAGAAAATTGGTACTGTTTGAATAGATTAATCACTTGTCTTTCCGCGACAAGCGCAAGGTAGGAGCAGACAGACTCATGTTCGAATAGCTACTTTGTGCAGTGTGCTGGTATATGTAGGCGTGTTGCTTACCATTATGCCCATGCCTAGCTCGTTACGTCAGTTTACGTTGTAAAATTTAAAAACGTATCAATTTGATTGGTCACTCTCTCTTTTGATTTGACACCTCTTGGCTCCCGAAAGCTTTGACTACTTAAATGTTTGGATATGGTCGTAAAATTCCACACAAAAAACTGTAAGTAAAACCATTACTTCTAGTATTATTTACAAATCTTGTCGCGAATTTCAGATTTTGAAGATGGTGTACCGCAAACGAAAATTTCAAGCCAAGGTAATGTATATTTAGAGTAATTGCATTTTACACTTTATTATAATTTGTCGTTCGGCCAATATCATAAGGTCGTGACTGTTATCTTCAAGTTCTCAGGTAATAAACTGAGAATGAATCGGTTTTTTCTAAGTAAGCACGCTCCATCGTAGACCGCATCATCACCATAACATCAGACAGATGGCGGGCAAGTGTAAACCTATAATTATATAAAATACGATATGTGTGGTGTAGGTCGGCGGATGGCGCTGGCAGTGATCGGCGGCACCAGCATGCTGCTGTACAACTACTACACCAGCAGCGTGGTGTCGTGGCTGCTGGCCGGCGCCGCGCCCGCCGTGCGCAGCCTGGAGCGCCTGCTGGCCGCGCGCCTCGAGCTCGTGTTCGAGGACGTCGGCTACACGCGCGGCTGGCTCGAGGTACCGTGACCACACTCTGCAGCTCGTTGCTACACGCGCGGCTGGCTCGGTACCGTGACCACACTCTGCAGCTCGTTGCTACACGCGCGGCTGGCTCGAGGTACCGTGACCACACTCTGCAGCTCGTTGCTACACGCGCGGCTGGCTCGAGGTACCGTGACCACACTCTGCAGCTCGTTGCTACACGCGCGGCTGGCTCGAGGTACCGTGACCACACTCTGCAGCTCGTTGCTACACGCGTGGCTGGCTCGAGGTACCGTGACCACATTCTGCAGCTCGTTGCTACACGCGCGGCTGGCTCGAGGTACCGTGACCACACTCTGCAGCTCGTTGCTACACGCGCGGCTGGCTTGGGGTACCGTGACCACACTCTGCAGCTCGTTGCTACACGCGCAGCTGGCTCGAGGTACCGTGACCACACTCTGCAGCTCGTTGCTACACGCGTGGCTGGCTCGAGGAGGTACCGTGACCACATTCTGCAGCTCGTTGCTACACGCGCGGCTGGCTCGAGGTACCGTGACCACACTCTGCAGCTCGTTGCTACACGCGCGGCTGGCTTGGGGTACCGTGACCACACTCTGCAGCTCGTTGCTACACGCGCAGCTGGCTCGAGTACCGTGACCACACTCTGCAGCTCGTTGCTACACGCGCAGCTGGCTCGAGGTACCGTGACCACACTCTGCAGCTCGTTGCTACACGCGTGGCTGGCTCGGTACCGTGACCACATTCTGCAGCTCGTTGCTACACGCGCGGCTGGCTCGAGGTACCGTGACCACATTCTGCAGCTCGTTGCTACACGCGCGGCTGGCTCGAGGTACCGTGACCACACTCTGCAGCTCGTTGCTACACGCGCGGCTGGCTCGAGGTACCGTGACCACATTCTGCAGCTCGTTGCTACACGCGCGGCTGGCTCGAGGTACCGTGACCACATTCTGCAGCTCGTTGCTACACGCGCGGCTGACTCGAGGTACCGTGACCACACTCTGCAGCTCGTTGCTACACGCGCGGCTGGCTTGGGGTACCGTGACCACACTCTGCAGCTCGTTGCTACACGCGCAGCTGGCTCGAGGTACCGTGACCACACTCTGCAGCTCGTTGCTACACGCGTGGCTGGCTCGAGGTACCGTGACCACTGACCATACCTCAACACACCTTAGACGGTACAATCTCGGGATTCCAACCCATGATCTCGCGATCGGAGCCCAATGTGAGTGAGCAGGCACGTCCCAGACCATCACTAGACATCCAGACATCCCTGATACAAATTATGCAAACCCTTTATTTACGCGGAACGTTGCTTATTTCACTTAACGTTTGTATAAGAATCTGAAGTAATATTATAAGATCAATTTATATTTCAGAACCCAGGTTTTTACTACTTCAGTGGCTACGTGAACCCCATCGAAGACAAGCTGAGAGAAGTCAAGGTTACTAAAGCGAAACGCACCGTGGGCCCCGCTGCAGCCGCTCGCCGTGGGCGTGCAGCTGATGAAGACTGGCTGTTAGTTGGAACCAAGATAATAATCTATGTAATTGAGATGTAATGGAGGATGATATACCTAGTATCTATTTAGATGGCAGATGCTTCATCGCTCAATCAAAAACTGACATCCTCAATATTCCAATCAATGTTTGGGGCCTCCTTCGCGGCTTAACAGACTATTTTTTTTAAAGCTGCACTATTTCAATAACCCTTCAATATAATCTCAAACTGTGATATCTAAATTCTCAATATGAACCTGATCTGATATAATTACCAGTAAGTAGTATATAGTTGTGGAGTCGAAAACGTTGGTGGCAAAAAATTCGACAATTTCGAAAGATCAAATCCAGAGATTCTTGTCGTGTTTACTAATTTATAACATAAAAATAGTAGTCATGACGCAGCGTACGAGTATAAGGGGTGTGTTACGGCAAGAAACCAATACCAAAAAAGGCTTTGAAGTTGATGAAGCACAAAAAAAGCCATAATTATTGTCATCACACACAGTTTTCGTTCGCCCACGCTGGGCGCACTTCTTCCTTGGTCTTATGCTTAGGTTAAATCTTTTCTGACAAACAGGTTCCTTCATGATGTATTTTCGTCACAATTTTAATGTATAAATAAATAAATAAGTTAATTATAACTCGTATGAAGTGTGCATTCGGGCCAGCTGCTGACGCAATACTAACCGATAATTTCAAAACGTATACACATAACGGATACACTCAAGTGAAGATATAACTACGCAAAGATATGTTATTTTTGTTACGAAAGATCTTGCATTAGTTTCAGTTATTAAATCTCATGTAAATGTCGTATTTTTAAATACCAAACGACAGTGATTTCGTACCAAAGGCTCACGATCGGCGGTTGCCATTGTTCCTACTGAAGCAGCTGTATATTTACTAGACCAGCCGTAACTTGCCGACTGAAAGTTCCATCTGAATCAACTCCACGTGGTGTGTCCAGTGTACGCGTACCACACGGAGCCGTACACGGCGTCGCAGCAGATGTCGCGCGCGCTGTCGGAGCGGGAGCTGTGCTCGCTGGGCTCGCTGCCCGTCATGCTGCCCGCGCCCGTCTACGTCATGCTGCAGAGACGGAGCCCCTACAAGGAGTTCTTCACTTGGAGGTGATCACATCCATATCACAGACGACAGTTTATAAGTAACGCATCTACTTGGTTTCCAACACAAGGAATCCTGTGTGGAAACCGCGCAATGAAATTATCTCGTCAGTACCGTCTCGTCTGCATGTTGTTGACGTGGTTTTGGACCGTTCCTAGGCACTGAGCCGCGAAGAGGCGTCATAAAAAATAACAAAAGATGACGTCACGTCGATTATTAGCAGACAGTCGATAGTGACCGGTGCAACAGGTGACTATGAGGCGATGTTTTTCCCTCAAAGTCTGTAATAAAGACAAACTTATGCACTAGATATAATTTAAAATGTAAAGTTGAATAAAACAATTTTTTGTAATAATTATAATTAGTTTACATTGAAATATCAAAAAACATCAAATGACCACTCATTTGTTAATTTAGACGGTCTCACTATTAAGATCCGGTTGTTTCACAGCCGATGGTGGCGGAACCCAAATCCTGAATAGACGCGGTGTGTATTGTTTGCAGTATGCTGCGTGTATCGGAGCGCGGGCACATGTCGGCGGCGCGGCGGCGGTTCGCGGGCGGCATGCCGGCGTGCGCGGGGCGGCGCCGCGCGCTGGCGCTGGGGCAGGCCGCGCCCGCCTTCCTGCTGCTGGCGGGCCTGGGCCTGCTGGCCGGGGCCGTGCTGGCCGCCGAGCGCGCCTGCCACCGGTGAGCGTGCCTGCTAGCGGTCAGTGGGTCTGCCACCGGTCAGTGCGCCAGCTAGCAGTCAGTGGGTCTGCCACCGGTCAGTGCGCCTGCTAGTGGTCAGTGGGTCTGCCACCGGTCAGTGCGCCTGCTAGCGGTCAGTGGGTCTGCCACCGGTCAGTGCGCCAGCTAGCAGTCAGTGGGTCTGCCACCGGTCAGTGCGCCTGCTAGCGGTCAGTGGGTCTGCCACCGGTCAGTGCGCCTGCTAGCGGTCAGTGGGTCTGCCACCGGTCAGTGCGCCTGCTAGCGGTCAGTGGGTCTGCCACCGGTCAGTGCGCCTGCTAGCGGTCAGTGGGTCTGCCACCGGTCAGTGCGCCTGCTAGCGGTCAGTGCACCTACCACCGGTCATTGCGCCTGCTAGCGGTCAGTGCACCTGCCACCGGTGAGGTACCTGCCAGTGGTCAGTGCTCCTGCCACCAGTTGGTAGCATGATTGCTGCGGCCAAGCGCGCCTGCCACCGGTCAATGACATGCCTATTACCGGTCAGTAGGTTCGTGCCAGCCACAGGGGCCAGAGAATGGAAGACAAAAATCACTTGTACGTGACGTTAGCAAACTGTGAATCCACTGGAACAAACACTGTAATTTAATCTAACGACGTAGTTAATTGTATCAGCATGTCCCTTGAATAAAAACTTATTCGAGCAGAAGCTTGAAACGAATACAGCCTTACTATAAATTATACATTAAGGCATGTGACAAGAAAATCCCTTGATTTGATTTCTATTGAGCAAAACAAACACAAAATCTAGAATAAAATGGTAGAAACTGAGATGTTCTCACCAAAACTGCCGATCCGCATTTGGTTGATTTTTTGGAATGGTTTTGATTTGGTCCTCGTGAAAAATTTCTCGGGGTAATAGCCATAGGAACATAATGAAATACCTAAGTGATTTCGATATTAACCCCATTTAACATTCCAGGGTCCACGGCCGCGGCAGACAGGCTGGCGAAAATAAGGCATAAAACCAGCCCCCCAACTCCCCTCCTCGGTCATCTCTCACATAACGCACACGATCGACCTGCCGGGATAATCTCGACGACGGAAAAACAACAAAAAAGAAGAAGACTGACGGCTCTTGCTTCACGCCATAGAATGAAGAAATGCAGTAGGACGATTCAGCACCACTGTAGACTGCTGCTATCATACTGATGTAAAATATTAGTCACGATAACGGCACCATAATTAGTTACATAGTTACCAAAACACATTTTCTTTGGTTTGTCCTTGGTACCTGAGTTAGAGTTCAATCACTACACTGTTTGATGCCAAAGGTTTTCAGAATTGGAAATCTCACATAGTTTGACTCTCCCCCTTGCCGTGTGTCAGTTAGATATGAAATGTCCTTCTCTTAATGTTTTTTTTTTTTGTGAAGAGTAACATGGCCTGAATGGCAAAAATATTGGCAATTTTTTATCGTGCTACTACTCTGATACGCGATCATCTGAGGAAAATCATTTGTATAAAAATTTCGCGTGATAGATGACTTTATTTCTAAAGTTTGTCCCACCTCACAGTGTTGACTTTATTACCTTGTTAGTATTTCATCTTGTTACGAGTGCAAAAATAAACACCGAAATATTTAATTTTGTTTTATTAACTTTCGAGTTTAATTTGGTACTTTTATTCCTCGTCATCATATTACTTGCTTACGTTTGCAGTTTGACATGTATGGAGTTCCAAACACAACAATGCTCAAATAAATATGAATTTCGTATATAGAATTGTCTAAATTACCCGCGATATTTAAAAAAGGGTTTATTTTTGCAGAACATCTAAAAGTCTACTGTATTCTGATTTAATATTATAAAATTAACTGAAAGAATTCGGAAAATGCAAACACCATAAATACAAAACATGTACAAAAAGCAAGATTTCTTAACGTAACGTTTTTTAACGTGCGTCCTAAAGACTTAAATATCAAAAAAACTGTGGTGATTTACGAGTTTACATCTTACTTCATAATCGTGAGGTCGTAAGTGATCTGAGTATCATAATATTGTATCAACTGTAATAAGTCGAAAATAAAAAAGGTCAAGTGCGAGTCGGACTCGCCCATGAAGGCTTTTGTAGCAGCAAGTTACATAATATAAAAGTTCTTGTAGTTTGTTGTTACTTTAATCAGTGTTTTAACAATAGTCAAAAACTACTTACTAGATCTCATTCAAACTAACGTTCGTTGATAGTTTACATGGTAATGTACATCACACACTTTTTTATTTTTGTCATTCTCTTATTTTAGAAGTTACAGAGGGGGACACTATTTGCCACCTTGGAAGAGTCCCTCGCGCAAACTATTCAGTTTAGAAAAAAAAATGTATAGAACCTCAATATCATTTTTGATGACCTATCCATAGATAACCCACAGGTATGGTTTTGATCAAAAAAAATTGTTCAGTTCTAAGTATGGGTCACCCCTAATTTTTTGCCTAATTTAAATAACATCTACTTACCAAGTTTCAATAGTGTAGCTTTTATGGTTTCGGAGAAAAGTGGCTGTGGTATACGGACGGACAAACAGACAGACAGACAGACATGACGAATCTATAGGGGTCCCGTATTTTGCCATTTGGCTACGGAACCCAAAAAACGAGTATTTCATCATCACTGCCGTTGACCGAGAATGAAAATATCGAAGAAAAAGTATTCTGAGAAAGAAATTTATCGAGAACTTGTATGGATGATACACGTTCTCGACCAACTTGCACATAGCTGAAGTGGTTGATTATAGCCTTTACTTACTCCCTGTATAAGAAGGACCTGTGTCCCAGCAGAAAGAATGTAAAGTGGATTGCTTAAGCTACTTCAAATTCTAATTTGCCTATTCCATGTTCGAATCTGGGGACACTCCTCGTTCTTATTGAATATTGTGTCAAGTTGTCCCGCTGCTCTGTGCCCCATGTGTTGAGTAATGGTGAGGAGCATCGGCGAGGCGATCTAAACGCGCTGTTATAAATGATGTGATCAATTCTTGTTTAGCCTCACTAGGGCCGTCCCGCCGCGCCGCCCGCGCGTCGCCGGGGCCGCTAGCACGCTATACCGGGAATATTCACGGAACTACTGCTGTTATTTTGTAATGGTACTCTTTTAGCCTTACTCTTTTTAACATCACTACATCCCAGTTTGAAAGGCAATGTTTCCAGTGAAATTATCGAGGAGAGAGTGAAAACGTCTTACATCACCAGAGTAACAAGCGCAGTGCAGTGCTAGGTAATGATTTAGGCTCTATAAGTTCCAATAACTGCGTGTGGCGGTGCTATTATGGGCAGGCATGTTGGTAACCTTCCTTCCACTCGACACCTCCAAAACGACACCATCGGTGGTGTCGTATGGAATCACTAGTCCATACGACACCGCCGACTAAAAGTGAGGTTACCTACATACAAAGTTGTTGATATGAAAACTCCAATTAAGTTCAAGCAGTTTCATTAATGAGGTATGTCATTTGATAAAGTTTATATTTATCTGTCACTCAAATGGTCATCTTGACATTATTCATTGCAATTTGCATATTATTGTCTTTCCGTCTGAATATTTTAATTTTTCACAATGAACATGGATACTAATACTGACGACATAAAATACATAAAAAACTAATGGCGGAACAGCACATCACTAGAGTGGTGTCGTATGGACTAGAGATTCCATACGACACCACGGATGGTGTCGTTTTGGTGGTGTCGAGTGGAAGTAAGGGTTGGTAACATCAAGCATATGCCTTGTTCGTCTCGTCGTTCTATAATTTAAAAATCAATAAAATAATTGTTGATTACAAGAAGAACCCAAGAACTAAGCTAATTAAAATGTCAGGCCAAAAATACTGCGTAGGCACGTGGTAGGTAGGCGTATCCACTACCTGTTAGACTTGGCCAGCACCGACTTCAAATAGATGAGTGAGTAGCGCTTGTAATAATGATATTAATTTATTTTTCACTTTTGAGTGCCTATTTGTGGTTTTGAAGTCGATTTAACTTTTTATTGTTTTTAAGCTTTCGCGATTTGAACACATAATGTTTATAATGTCGAAACGTCGAGTATTTAAACAATGAATTAAATCGTGATTAAGTCCTGTACATTATAAACATTATGATTTAACTTTTTGTTCGAAAATAGTTTATTTTACCCTTTTAGTGCAAAGCAAGTTTTTATTACTACACTACACTAAAACAGCACAAAAATCTTTCCTACTGCACTGAGATTACTAACAAGAGACGTAAGGATATCGTATGTAGCTCACTGGCACAGACAAAACATGCTTTCACAAGCAGATTTTTTCATTTTTCTTGGTCCAATACTATACAACCGACTAAATAGATTGCTATCTATTTACGACCAAAATGTTTATAACTGTAAACAAACTGTCTGTGAATATTTGCTAACACTGTCGTATGAGGAAACTGAACATTTGATATTAGTTATAAAATAGTAAAGAAATTTCATACCTATCTTTTTAATAGTAGTTCATATATTTACCGATTTTATTGTTTAGTTTTATTATCTTCGATAATGTAACTCTTAGTTAAAATAGGCAATTTTCGCGCCTGAAACACAGGTTCTACCTAGTTCAGGCTGATAAAATTAATATACCTGTGTATAGCTGTAAGAAAATATTGTATAGTTAAGATCTATGTTATTGAAATAAATTTTTATTTTATTTTATTTTATTTTTATTTTATTAATGCATTTACCCAATTTCGTAGTGGCAGGTTCGACTTTCATAACTTTTGTGAAATCTACAATTACGTCATCCAGAAAATTGTATGCAAATTTTGGTTATTTGTTCATATTTCAAATACCACTTGACCGATTTCGATAAGATTTATATGGGACTATTCGGAACTCATACCCACCCGAACATTAAAAAAAAAATTTAAATCGGTAGGGGGTGCTCGAAAAATCAGGTAACAAATATTAAAAAAAAAAATTGGTTGCCTGTAAAGTCGGTATACGGGCGAAAGTTTTACGTGACAACGACTTTGAGTGGTAAAATAATTTTACGGAAGTGACGCGTGCCTTTCACTTTTTATGTCTGTCTCTCTCGCTCTTAGGCGGGCTAACCATGCCCGAGTGGAAGGGACGCGTGCCTCTCACTCGCTCTCGTTGTGAGCGCATAACGTGAGCGGAGCGTAACGCAGTTTCTTGAAGTGTCACCCGGCAAACCAATTTATAAGACGTTGTCACGTCAAAACATAGGGGTCGAATTGGTAACCTCCGCCTTTTTGGAAGTTGGTTAAAAAATAATTTATTGTGTATGTTACTATTGATCATCAGTGGGCTATGGCCCTGACTCCTTGGGAGAGAAGTACTCGAGACCCATAAGTGGGATCATTTAGTGGGCTATTATGCTGCTATATTAAATTTTGAAATATAGTAGACGAAATATATACCTACCTAAATCTTTATCACACTATAGTACACATTATAGAATGAATAGAAAGTATATGAAATAATCACATTAAATAATTGGGCAATTTAAAATTCGTCCAGTAAAAGTAAAGCGGGCAGCATAACGCGCGCCCAAAGTCCCCGGCCCGTGAATAATTCAATGAATCTTCAAATTGTTTCCATTTTTGCGCGCGCAGTGTCTTGTTAACTGGCTTACTTAGCCCATTACCAAAGAATTATTGAAAGAAACTGCTCCCCGTGAAGTGGACTCGCAACTCAAGCCAAATCTACCTCTAAATCTTTAAAGTTAAAGATGAAATTTGAACGCAGAATCTAGGTAGATTCGAACGAAAAATGATCCGACTTTTTTATGGCTTCATCTGTAATAATGTGCTCGTGTAGTCCCATTAGCTACTAATTAGGAGGAAACCTACCTTCCTGACTTATCCCCGGTCCGAATTCGGTTGAAATTCATAATTTAAAGTTACAAGAGCTTTGCGCTTGTAGAAATGCTAATTGAAGGGGTTCGCGTATGAAATAAGTTTTGAAAACTGGAACAAAACGGAATTACCTCCGGACGGAGTCAAGTGCCGTGAATCTGTGTGAGGTATTCATTTGGTGAGCGAGTTTCTGTGATGTTTGTACAGTACCTGCAGTTTCTGTTGTAAAGGCCATTCTTAATTATTTAGAATATGGTTTTTTAATTATTATAGGTTGATATTTAACCCCCTTTTGTCTGACGTTAAGCAACGATGTGGTCTACGGTAGAGCGTATTTACCTGAAAATAAAACCAATCCACTCTTGACTCAACTTCAAGATTGTAACTATCGGGAAATACCCTCTCAGATAACGCATTCCAAACCCTAGACGTTTTGATCACAAATTCACAAATATAGAATCAACTTTGTTCGAGTCTTTGGAACGAACCTTGAAACGATGTCACTTTTTCAAGCTACTAGCAGTGATAGTAGCAGTAGTTCGATAGAAAAAAGAGCAAGATTGAAATGGCAGGGTTGTGATAAAGTAACTGTTGGTAGGTTTTCAGTAGTTCTTTTAGACAATTATCAACGGTGCACGTAATTGCAAAGTAGGAACTTGTTGCAATATACCAGCGGTTGAACCGTGGCCGTGTGTTACACAGCACTTTCAAATTAACCTTTCAAAGACTCTAACGATGGGGTTTAACTGTTTTTTTGTAATCACAACGTCTAGGTTGTGAAATGTGTTGCCTGAGTGGATTTTTCCCAATAGATACGTTCTTGGTGTCTTCGAAAGTGAAACTGTTTCTGTTAGGTAGGCACGTTCTATCGTAGATTATATCGTCGCTTGACATCAGGCTTTGTGGCGATTAAGTGCAAACCTATTGTAATAAAAACATATTTTAAAAATTAGTTTCAATCCGTATAAGTTCCAATACCAGATATTTCTTAGATTTTCCTTTAGATAAATCTTTGCCTATAATATATATATAGGCCGGTATACCTACCGTATTGTGTACCAGTGACGCTTTTCACATTACACTAAATGGCGAAATGTATCATCCTACGTCAGTGATAACGAGCGCAGTGCAGTTGTAAGCAGTGGAACTTGAATAAGAAGAGAAAAAGGTGTCATTACATTGTAACACGCAGCCACGACTAGCGAGGTGCCGCTTGTATCAGTAGCGGGCGTCGAACGAAGACAATATAAATGCAAATTGGCGGCCCGACGTGGACCTAACGAGCTTTTTTAATGACTTTGTTTGCGATTAGCTACCGGCAACTATCTTCCACTTCAGTTTAGGTGAAGTTTGAAGCGACTAGATTTAATAACACGCCGAGTTTAAGGCTCAATTAAAAACTATTTTCTTAGAAATAAAATGAAGTGATTTCACATTCTTCTGACTAAATAGTCAGTTCAAAAGATAATAATTATAACCTGATATTCAGTAAACTTTCGTACCTCTCCCAAAAACCTACCCACCGTATTACGAGTGATCAAAACTTACACGAGAAAAGAATCTATAAAATTTTTGAATAAAGTTAAACCGGTACAAACATTTGTGACGTCAAATTAACTTAAAAAGACATAATTGAATATTCCATTATGCATATATTATGATGGTAAATAATGAATATTATATCATCTATTTGACAATTAAGAACGTGTTAGGATACAACGTAAGGATACGTAATTACTCGCACTTTTCAGGACACTATTGAGATCCGTGATTGAGACGGATGGTCCACAATGTTAATTTTCAATTTGTTCTAAATTGGACGTCGTTAATTTTTGTGCGCCAAGTTCCCGGCTATAAACGCGAGCAGGTCAACTGTTAGTTCCCGAGTAGTGACGAGGGTCGCCAACAAGTCTCATTACCGCGGAACTGCGAACTGCGGCGAGTGCGTCACACCCGCGTGAGTTACGCGCGCGTGAGTTATACCCGCGTGAGTTACGCTGCCGCCGCCGCCCGCGGTAAATCACCCCGCGAGAGGTAAATAGAGCCTTGATCTTGCTGATTACACGGCGGTTACAGTTAAGCCGTGCACTTAAATGACGCTTAACTGGTAACCATTCTTGATGGTTTACTTTACTTTCGAATACAAAGGATTACTTGTTACTTACTCGTTTATTATAAGGAGCCATGGTACTTTCAGAGGTACTTTTGACCTATCTTTAGAAGAATGTAGAAAGTATGAGTAGCATATTTTATGTTCATACTATGATTATCAACAAAACTGAATGATGAGCCTTTAAATAAAATGTTCTTTACAAATGCTGTCAAATTATTATTATCCTATGAAAGGACTCTTTGCCGATTCCGCCTAAGCAAGCACGATACTTTTGTCATTTATTCTACCACCAAGAATTAATTTGTAAACATCACAGTTCTCCAGTTAGAAGGGACATGCTTACGGAGATCTTACAGCGTATAAGGATGGATAATATTATATCTGTGTGTGACAAGTGCAGCGCAGTACTAGGTAAGGATTTGGAATCTTGTTTAAACAGCTGTGTGTTCCTGTTGTTATAGACAGATGTGTTGCGGTAAGCAATGATAAATCAGGTACATGCCCCGGTTATCTTGTCACGCTATACAAAAAAAAATATCCCGCATTCTAAAGATTGCAAACTATGGTGGAAATAGATAGTTTACCTATCTATCTGTAGTAGGTAGAAAGCAAACAATTTATTGGTTTTCTTACTGTTGACAATCTTGTCACGGCTCAGAAACACTGTTCATTTAAATACGTCAGTAGTTCCCAGTATATCAAACATGTACGTACATTCGAATACAAATTGCGAAGCTTATACAATTTTAACGTTCCAATTGTCTCGTAGACATGCTACGCGCATACTCGTAGCATTATATTCGTAGCACGTCTACGGAGCTCTACGGCGTAGACCTATCTCGCATTTCCAAGGCAAAATTTTCAACAAGATATAACTCAATAACTTTACACTTCGTAAAGTTACTAAAAACTATACCGAGAGCGTTGTTGAAAGATAAATTTATTTTCTATAGTGAAACTTACGCGGAGCTATTGTTAAACAGATTAAATTTCAACTCGAACGTATTGTTCTTTTATCCAGCCTTTGTTCGGGATACACTAATAACCTCAAATTTCGACGTTATCCTGATTATAATAATTATGAAATATGCCCTTGGGGTTTATAAATATAGTCTGTCAGTTGGAGCGGGGAGAAATAAACTGGTGGTGTAAATTAATTCATTCTTCTAAGTTTGGTAATTAAATTATTTTTTATTCACAGAATGCTTTCTATGAAACATTTCTTTTACAGTCTATAACAGTATAAAACTTTACCAATGAGCTGGTAATATGACAAGAAGAATATATAGATAAAAATATAGGCTTTAAATACAGTTGGTCAAATCAACTACTTCGCTCGTATTTTAATGTTATTTGCATCCTTGGAAGTTTATTTTTTAACTGACTTCAAACTGACTGACTTTTTTTAACAGAAACATCAAAAAATCAAAACAAAATCAATTTATTTGGAATTTAGAAAGAATGATTATTTATAAAAACATGAGTTCACAAGCCCCGAGCTCGTTAGAACTGTGTTTCGGAAGCCAGTGGCGTCTTCCAAATTGTACATAGAAAAATAGGTTACAAATATTGGAATTAATGGATTGACAATAATTTGTTTAGTAAATATAAAATGAACGAAAGTGAACAGAAAATAATTTAAAACAATCATAAGCATTGAAAATATATAATGATTATACAAATTGAAAATTTAGATGTAAAATATTTACACACACACATATTTACAGATACATAGGTAGATAGGTACCTAGTTCATATTAATCAAAATGTATAAAGTTTAACATATTTATTATGTTGGCAATTATTACATACTAGCTGCGCCCCGCAGTTTTACCCACGTAGTTCCCGTTCCCGTAATTCCGTTTAGCTGTCACAATGTAATTGAGCAACAAACATTGTTCGGATCCAAACATCGACATTTGTTACATTAATAGGATAAATATATTATAAACAAATAAATTTATTAAAAAAATCTGCTAATGTAATGCGGCTTGCTATATTCATTGAGCAACAACCACTCGAACAGGATATTCCATTATTTACAATAACACGACCCCTATTTCATAATACTGGACGTCTGAGTTCAAGTTCTATATAGATATTGATATAATATATTCATATATTTATATCATAAATAGGATCATTATGGACATCTATTGCATATACCAATATTAAATAAGACCAACAAATGTACCATAATCTTAGCAATAAAATGATTGAGTATTGAGTATTAATAATAAGATGAGATAATAGATAAGATAACAGAACCATTTATTGTCTTTAAGAGATATCAATATGATTCACTTATAATAATTTATAGTACATTTATTATAGTTAGAACTATAAATTATTGTATTGATAAATAATAATAAACCAGCTATTTGCTCTCAACGGCAGGTCCCTCGTACACATTTCGCAGTATAGAAACTTGGAGCGTCGTCGAGCGCTAATGTTTCCGTCTTCTACTCGACAAACTAATGGAACTATACAACTATTAAAGGAATATTGTAGTGGCGCCCTCAACTATAGTTCTCATGACTGCCGGCGGCGGAGACAAAACATCTTGTATGCTTAGTACAAGTTTTTGGCAGTTTACAGTACGAAATTTTGCTTGATTACGTTGTATGGAATTTACGACAGTGGTGCTTTAGAAAACGGCAGCACTACCGTAAATTTCTTGAAACTCGGGCGTTTCTTAGTATACTACCAGCAAAGTACCTGCCAGTGAAGTGTGCAATTGTCACAGCACTTAATTCAATCCAACCAGAGTTTGGTTTCCACTCAGTATTGTAGAAATTCATATGAAGACGTATTTTTAGTGAACTTTTGTTATTATATTAAAATGTCTAAGCCGGGGACTTCGTTGCCTGAGTGGGATTTCCCCTATCGTTGTAATCGTGATGTCTTCAAATCGAGATTGAATCGGTCTCATCTCGGTAAGCATACTCCATCATACATCCGTCACTTAACATCAGGTGAGGTGGGGGTCAAGTGTAAAACTTTAGAAGTTAAAAAAAAGTTAAATAAAGGTTGTATTTATTTGATAATAATTTATTAGACGTTGTTAGCAATTTTATTATTTATAAATTGAAAATGTGTAAATTGAGAAGTAAATTTATTTTATTTTCTTAGCTGATTCTACATACATATTTATGTTGGATTATAGGTATTTTATGAGATCACAATTGTGTGGTACTTTTAATTTTGTATATTAATTATATTTCAAAATGAATTTACTTGTTAACTTATTGAATGGAATAAACAACTAACAAATACATTTTGTGTAAGTGTGTCTGTCGGTCGCGCCGGCTGGCGGCCCCGTGCTGTGGCGGGCGGAGGGCGAGCGGCTCCGCGCTAAAAGCGTTGTCTTGTTGCGGTGCCGCCCCCCGCCCCGGCCCGCACCCCGCACCCTGATATCCGGCCTGCGGTGGATTGCTAGAACTAGATGAAATTATTATGTAACTAGCCATTTCTATAATTGGCTATTATTTACTATTTTGTGCACTTCTGTTAAGATTTTGTAGCTTATATGGACTTCACTTTGAATTTAGCTATTAGTAGAAGATTCCACTATACAACGACTTTCACCGAGCTGTTTATTGGATAAAACATATTTTATATTCTCTAATTCTATCTAATATGTTGCAAATGGGTAGTCTGAAAAATTTCAATCCAGAACGATGACCGATTAAATTTTTAACGTTTTTTGAACATTTCACTACATTAATTGAATTAAAAAAAAAGCTCTATGACATAACATAAATGTTGGTAATGCATGCTCAATGCTTAATAAATTCCATATAAATATGTTCAAAGAAGGTCCTTGCATAGCGGTATCTCTTACTATATGAAATGCACATTTCAAACATGACTGAAATATTGAATTCCAATGAAGCTCGCTAGCTTCACGTATATACAGCTAGTACAACATACTAGCTGTGCCTCGCGGTTACACCCGCTGCTCACCAAAACTACTCCCTCAAGGTATTTTTTACAAACTATGAATAGTATATTTATTTATATTATGCACTATGCAATCAAAAGTCAAAAAAATGTGTTTCAAACCACTTGCTCTAGTATGACGATAGTTCCATCGCATTGAAAGGTAGCGTATGCCCTTTTTAATCCCCTACCAAACATATTACATTATAGTGATAGATATGAACGTCCGGCGTTCACCGCTTCCTACAACCGACTAAAACGGAAAGAGTGAGCTCACTTATGCCAACGATAACAAAATTCCGTACGCCTGAAGTTTTGGAGGGCACATCCATTGATTTATCGATATTAAATCAATGATTTATACCCATGGCGGAAGCTACTTCAATAAAATTGTTTACAAACAATGAAACTGGTTTCAATTTATTATGGACGAATCTGTTTACACCTGTAAAATAAGGATATAGTGAAAGATAAAAACAGCTATCAGATGAATCGTTGGTCAATCTCTACCGTATGTGCCACAAAAAACAATATAAAGCCAGAAGGTGTACATTAATTGTCAATCAGATACCCTTTAGGGCGCAGATTGGCCCCGGGCCTCTCCCCCGCCGCCCCGCAGGTTCGAGAGCCCCGTAAAGGTAGCAATTACAGCAGCCCTTTGTGAGTCCGAACGGTAAAAAGTTCCGCCTTGTCGAAACAAACAACTTATTTTGGGCAACACAAAGAAATTCATGAATTTATAATGGCGGGGAAATTAGCTTTTTCTGGTGGCGGGTCGCCCCGGGCGCCGCGCCTAGCGCAGGCCCGCGGCCGCGCCTGCACCGCCGGGCTGTTTGCTATAGCATAAGCGAGTATGATATGATCACTTTATCTTCATTTATATAGGATAATGCAAAGGGCATTTTTTAAATAATGTTATTATTTATTTTGAAGTTGTAAATATAAGAAAAGTAAAGTTTATAGTCATAAAAGAAAATTTAGTAAAGTAATTGAGCATCCAATGTCACTATTTGCAGATGACAGCACAATAACAATAGCATGTCAAGATAAAGCTAATTATGAGGAAGATATCAATGCCGCACTAAATTCATCTATCCATTGGTTAAACATTAATAACTTAAAAATTAATTTAAACAAAACCAATTTCATGCAATTTACTCAAAGAAAAAATTACTTGAGTAACATAAACATAAATTATCAAAATAAAAAAATTGCAGAAGTCACTACAACAAAATTTTTGGGCCTAACAATAGACATGAAATTGAATTGGAAGGCACATGTTGAGATTCTCTGCAAGAAGCTGGGTAGCTCGGCATATGCTCTGCATAGGCTTGCTCCAGTGGTAAAGAAAGAGGCTCTTCTTACATCTTACCATGGATTGGTGGCATCAGTCTTGAGATATGGGATCATTTTTTGGGGGAATTCAACTGATACAGCCCCAGTTTTCAAAACACAAAAACGATGCATTCGTGCTATGTTCGGGATGCAAGTTACAGATAGCTGCCGACAAGTATTCATAGACAACTAAATATTAACCCTGCCATGCCTGTACATATTTGAAGTTATGTGTTTTGTAAGGAATAACCCTCATTATTTTCCTCTATTGAGTGACAAAGTAAAACGTAACCGGCGTGATAAGTGTAGACTGCTTATAGACAAACGCAAAAAAAAGATTATGAGTGAAAGCATTTTTTGTATGGCTCCTCTTTTATATAATAAGCTGCCAAATGCCATAAAAGAACTTAACATAACAATGCTCAAAAGTAAACTAAAAAAAAAGTGCTGATACACAAATGCTATTATACTGTAACTGAATTTTTAAATAATAAGGAAATTAATTGGAATACTAATATTTTAGACATTGTTTAACATGATTTTTTTACAATCTTTAAACCTTATTCCATTAATTTCTCAATAGATATTATTATTCCATGATGAAATTTGACAGTCAACTGACATAAGACCATATAATGATATATTGTATAATGATGAATTAGTTTGTATTGTATTACATTTTGACATTCTTTGAGTATTTACATGAATATTATAATTAACGACATTTTTGATTATATACATTTATCACACTTTATACATTCTTTGACATTCCTCACATGGATGAACTGCAAGATCTACTAATGCAAGACCCTGGATGGATATATTGATCAAACTCAAAAACACAAGACAATATCCTGATGAAACACAAGACGTTGGCGAAATTGTGCTCACCAAACATTTATCTCACACAAATATATATCACAACCAAATAGAAGCCAGAAATTAATCTAAGATGAAGAATCAGATGACATAAATAAAAACCAGAAATTAATAGAAGATGAGGAAGAAGAAGACTTTAATCAGCTGACTATTATTTTTTTTTTTTTTTTATAAATTACTAACAAATTGTCTTGCCAGACATATTGCATGCCTCTCGCAGAGGCCAGTTTGTATGGGGCAACTTTTAAAATGTTTTGTATCATCTTATCTTACCTACAAACAGCAATAAAGATTTTTGTATTTGAGAATTCATAGGTCCATTTAAGAGATGAATCCAAGTAAAATGTTTTCTACATTCGAAAATTCGCAAAATCTTAATAAATTAAAACCCAGTGTCATGATGTCTGTTCCCAGTGAATTCTTCACTAAACGAAATTCACAAAAGTTGGCATTTATGTGTAATTTGGTACAACAGGTGATGGTTTGTTGTGGGTGATTTGGACTCTTCATGTTCCAATAGCTGCGTGTCACTTTGCTGTTATGTGGTTGTGCTGTTCGTCTCGTCACTCTTTATTTAAAATAAAAATATAAAAATACTTGAGTGATAGTTTGGATAGATTATGTTTCGGTTAACGGTTTCAATACTTTATAATCAACAATAAACTGATTGATTACTTTATTATTATTGTGAGTCTAAGCTATAGTTTCTCAGAGTTTTTACTCTGGTTAACTGAAATAACACGGGTGGGTACCAAGTGCTATTCCTGTAATTACGTTGCTATATCAGTATTATCTGCGTCTAACTGCAGGAATTTTCTTACCATTCTGCATGTGTTTAGGATAGCCGCCTTTTGAAGTTGAATAAAAGTTAGTTTGTGTAATTCTAGAGTATTTAAGCTCCAGAACATGTGGTGTGCTGTGGAAGGCGTTGCCTGAGTGGATTTTTCTCGATGGCTAGAATCTTTCTAATCGAAAGTGAATCGCTATGTTTTAGGTAAACACATTCTATTTTCGATTAACTATATTTCATTTCAAATTCAGGCGAGAAGTCGCTTGTGTCGGGTGTGCTCACACTCGACTATTAAACACACTAACAAGAACAAAATTAAAAATTTTGATTAACCCCTGACTACCTCGGATTTGTTATCTGTACTTACGACACGCTACTAGTCAAGCCCTTTCATTTGATACCCATATTAACGGAGTTGTGAAAAAACAAATGCATTTCGCCATTTTGTGGTAGCGGCCATCTTGGATTTGAAATTTGTCATAGTGCAAAGTATTCTACTAGTCAAGCACTTTCGTTTGATACCCATATTGAGGTAGTCTACCAAGTAGCTGTGTATGTCAGAAATAACTTAGACTCATACGACACGCGAGGAGAGAGACATTCGCGCAATATACGTAACGCGGACAAGCTGGATAGTATACCTCACTCTCTCGTGAGATCGGAAAAACTGACTCACATTATGGGACCGGAAGTTTATAACACTCTTCCTAAAATAGTTAAATTAGCACCGAGTTCGTGTAGCTTCAAAAACCGATTAAAAAGCTGGCTTATCGATCAAACTTTTTATAGTTACAGCGAGTTTTTATATCGTGATGGCAAACTCACAATAAAGTTGTAAAAAATTGACATTGTTCATTACAAATGTAATAAGTACATATATTTTAATTTTTGACACTTATTTGTACGAAACCTATTATCGTACAATATAAAGTTCAATTTAAACTTTAAAAATGTATACTCTTTGTATACTCTTATTTTGTTTTTTTATAAAATTGACGTGTAAATTGTACATTTATCAATAAAGAACTTTGACTTTGACTTTGAAGTGAAAATAATAACATAATTCGCCATTTTGTGGTGGCGGTCATCTTGGATTTGAAATATGTTATAGTGTATAGTATTCTACTAATTAAGTTTTTCATTTGATACCCATATTAAGGTAGGTTATGAAGATTTATTTTGTCCGCCATTTTGTGGAGGCGACCATTTTGAATCGATATTAACCAAACATAGCTAAGAACATCCACACGGATATTAACTTTCAAATAAAAAAAAACCGCATCGAAATCGGCCCATTCGTTTGAGCTCTACGGTGCCACAGACAGACACATACACAGACAGACAGACAGACAAACAGACAGACAGACAGACATCGACGTCAAACTTATAACACCCCTTTTTATGGTCGGGGGTTAAAAAGTAAAAAAATACTTATTAAATTTTAGAAATTCGCACCGGTATATGTGAGCTGGTATTTTTGACTTCAAATAATTCAATAAGTTGTGTAAGACATTAAGTTTTTAATTAATTTGAATATGTTCAACCTTTTACATATATTTGAAAAAAATCGACTTAAGAGAACTTTCAGCATAACTTGGAAGTATTTGAGTTAATTAATTAAGCTAACAAACTTTAACTGTTACTGTTATGACATGCAAATCGAGAGATACATCTGTGGTGGCCTAGTGCCAGAACGTCCAACTTCACAGGAGTGAGATTCCGTACTACACCTCTGAATATATTTCCAACTGTAGGTAATAGTTTGTTATCTCCACTGGCTTTAACGGTGACGGTAAACATCACGAGGAAACCAACATGCTCCATGACATACATCTGTATTTCATGATAATAGACTGCAGGCCCGTGAACAAAATTTATGGGTCATATGATACAGCAGGAGACCTATGTAGAATGATAGAAGGGTATAAAGTAATAAGATTGAGCACTATGCCGTCACTTGTAAGCTGTCCAACTGAGTGCAGTTGAAGATGGGGGGTTCTAAACCTCGATCATTTTTCCTTGTCGCATGATTTTTGCACGGCATTGAGAAATAATGTATTAGAAGAGGTATTGAAACTGTATGGAACCAAAGCCGAACACAATCAAATGACCAAACTTACTCTGTAAATCGTCGGAAAATCATTTTTTTTTTTCACAAACTAACCATTAGAACTTTAAAATTTATATTTTTTTTTAGTTTCAATACCTCTTCTAATCTATTATTCCGCAACGCCGTACAAAAATCATGCGACAAGGAGAAATGATCGAGGTTTAGAACCCCCCTTCTTCAACAACACTCAGTTGGACAGCTTACAAGTGACGGCATAGTGCTCAATCTTATTACTTTATACCCTTCTATCATCCTACATAGGTCTCCTGCTGTATCAGATGACCCATAAATTTTGTTCACGGGCCTGCAGTCTATAACATGTTGGTTTCCTCGTAATATTCAATGACATGTGTCACCCGCGACCCGCGACCCCACACTCCACCAGCTCAGTGATAATATGGCTTCGAATTTATGCTAATTAAGGTCTTAAAACTATAGTAAACATTAATTTCGTAAAATCTTCTTCATTACACTTTAAAAAAATGAATTTCTTTAAAAAATATACAATAATGTATATCATTCTAAAATAACTTTTATTAATTGCGCAGGTAGTCATTTGTCATTTCACACCAAATACGTAGTTTACGGTAAGTTTAGCAAAGCTACTATGGTACTATGAGATCCAGATAACTAATCTAAAGTTAATAATCATCTACAAACTCAGACTTTAGGGTTAATAAAAAGACCAAGGCATGGAACAACTTTTTTTATTATATTTTTTTTTATCCCGTTTGGAAAGTGAACCCAATATCTACATGTGTAGAGGTTATACTAACTACCAGCTGAGTCACGAAGCCAGTCTAATGTTCAAATTACATTAAAATATAACTTAAGTTTTTGGTTAAAAAAAGTGTAGCAAAAAGATATCTGTGAGTTCAAACATAATAAGTAGACGAAATTTAGTTGCAATAAAGTTGTTCCACACGCCAGTCAGCGGAACACGTTTCAAAAAACTCGGGCACTGCGAACAAGACTCCGGCATAAACATCCCGCGCGCCACTAAACCAGAGAACTGTCGGCCCGCGACAAGTGCGTGTAAATAAAGGCATGTTTACTGCGAGCGATGCCGCGCGTTAATATTTGATGGTGTTTTTAAGACGGCTGCGTATTTCTGCCGGATCCTGCGATCTCGGCTCCGCCGCACGGATGTCTAATGCTTTAAATATTTGATCTCGCCGCTCCGCTTTGTTTCCGAACGACAATAACATTATTAACATGACACCTAGAATTTTCCGTCTCGTTTCGGGGGTTTTCAAAGTGGAACTAAGTTTGAAAGAGCTCGTCTCTTTTATTCATAAGTAAGCTTTTGTACGTAATGTAATGTAATCTAGGTAATCCCGGCTGCACCTCTGACTATTTTTAGTCTATGGCTACTAATATTATAAAGCTGATGAGGTTTTTTGTTTCAATGCGCTAATCACAGAAATTATTTACTGGACCGATTTAAAAAAGTCTTTTAACATTCTAAATTTGCGTAATCGTGCTATAGGCTACATGATATATACGCCACGGGAGAAACCGGGGCGGACCACTAGTCTATTGATGTAAATTACATATTAATACTAAAAGTACTTGTATAACTTACAAATGAATGGGATAAAGTAAATAAACAAACATACATAAATAACAAGCCAACAATATTGTAGTAGGTACGAGTACAACAGCAAAAGAAAATCTATCTCATAAGAATAAGAGAGAGATGGCAAAGTTCCCATCAAAATGTAAAGAAATAATTTGACATGGGTCAGTACAATTGTATTAAAACCATATTATACTCGTATAATGCTTGACAGTTTTCTGTACAATAATTATTATAATACAGGAAAGTACTCGTAGTCATTTCAAACTTTGAAAATGTATACAATTTGTATGCTCTTTCTTTTGTTTTTGTGTTTTATTAATTGACGTGTAAATTGTACATTTATGAATAAAGTACTTTGACTTAAGAATACAACACAAGACGATACATATGCAAGTGTAACAAGTAAAGTGGTTGTTATCAAATTATTAGATGTTTCGTTGTTTACATGAAGAGTGACGAGACGAGCAGATCATGTGCCTGATGTAAAAGAACATGCCTGCCACGTAACAGCACAGTGACGCGCAGCTAATTGGAACATGAAGAATCCAAATCATTACCTAGCACTGCACTACCCTCGTCACCCAGAGTTCTAAGATGTTATATCTCTAAGCACTGTAATTTCTCTGGAAACATTGCCCTTCAAACCGGCACACAGTTTGTATTAAATAAGTAAAAGTTAGTAAGTACTTACTAAACTATTTGATAGTAAGTCCTACTTAATATTTTTTCTACTTAGTCGGCAAATTCAACATAATGGTCGTTTAATTTTGCTTACGGATTAAGTACGAGTATGCTTCCACTGTGAATGACTACTTAGCGTATAGTAAAACTTTAAATTTCAGCGAAATTTCCTTCCGCGCTATAATTGACTAGTTAAACACGAAAGTAAGCAACTTTTAAGTTACTGAAGTCGTCTTAGAGCGTTTACTCTCTCGTGTGTAATTTCCGGGCTCACTTCTCCCGCGATGCAGACGTCTCCCAATTTTATCGCTTCATCATTTCTCATCATGATAAATGATGATGAAAGTCTCCTGACTACGAAAATAAAATTTTATGAAAAGCATCCCCATAAAATATAAATCATGGAAAGAAATTGTACTCCATCCGCGCTCCTCCCTGCCCTCGCGCTACCTGCCCTCGGAGGGAAGACGGACGGCAGTAGGTACTCCGCGGTACTTGCGCCGAAAACTGTTACAATTTACGCTGCAATATATTTTATGATGCCTAATTCAAGTTAATTTACAAGGCTTTAGTTTAATTTTAAGACAAATTAAATGGGTTTAAATTTTAATTAAAAATTATGTTTTGAATTTCCTACCTTCGATTGAGGGAGCCAATTAAGCATTGATTTCATTACTTTCATACTATGAACATTCATGTGTATTTACTTGAAAATGGAGGTAACCGTATTGTAAAATATTACTCGTAATCAAATACCCTTAGGTTTCAAATTTATAATTTCCATTCATTATAAAGTAAATGCTTATTAGATATTTTTCAAATCTTGCATCCTACGTCATTCTTACTGAGAAAATATAAAACAAAGCCAAATAAGGGAGGGACATTTATTAAACAACTGTTTTACACAACGTGGCCCCGACATTAGCGGGTCTCAGATCTGGTCTGGTCTGGTCTGGGTCTGACGATATGTTACGTATAGACTTACTTCTATTTTTTTAAGCAAACAAAGGAGGTACTCAAGTCTACTTCTTTATTTTTTTATGACCACACATAACTTTTACATACATAGATACTGGCTGGTACTGACTTCAGATAGTTTAGTAACTAGCTCTTTCTTCTACTATATCTCATAAAATATTTATAGACAGAAGAGCAGTAAACAAGGGTTATGTCAAATAAGTAGGTGCAGCTGTAAAAAGACAATCTTATTGTGCAAATAACAAAATTATCACTAAATAACAAGTGGTAGAAAATCGTGTTGTTCATAGCCCGCGCTCTCCTCGGCTCGTGATGGATCGGCCGCCGCCGGCAACCGGCCCGTCGCCCGGCACCCGGCGGCCGGCAGCCGGCCCGGCCCGGCCCGGCGGGATCTGCATCCACTGCACTCTATTTACCCTTCTTATAAATCGCCTTCATCATTCCTCGCTCATTTCAATTATATGAATCCGAGGCTCTTTCATCTACTTCTGCTGCTTGTGGAATTAAACAATATTTCAGTTTTTGCGATTGTAAGCACTGTTACATAACTACAACGTTTCTCGCTTTTATATTCGTGTGCGCAAGAAAAATGCCTATTTTAATGTTTAAGGTATAATAGACCTAATTAATAAATAAAGTATGTATAAATAACAACAAATTGTTCATTAAATAATTTTGTACAATCCAAAGTAATGGACACTATTTTACGTCTTTTAATTACACCAAATATGTGTAAAAAATTGTTTATTTATTGTGTTTCTGTTCTACTATTATTATGTCAATATAACTCAACCAATTCTGATTCAGGAAAGTTACATAAGATAAACGTTTAACGCTAACAATTATGTATAAAAAAATATTAAATTATGTTTTTCTCGTGCACTTTCATGAATACCAAGTAAAAATTTAAAAAAATGGTTTATTTATTATTGTTAACATTCATTAATAAACAGTAATTCTCAATTTACCTCAACTTCCTCATACAACTCTCCAACGTTTCCGCCTCGTGACTACATAGAATTCTAAGTGTCCCGTGTTCCCAAACTCTAACCTGTCCCGACCAGGCGTCTCATCATAGATTCAGGTCTTAGCCGGTCCCCTAGGACGCGGGGGGACCCCGACTGCACGGGGAGGGGGAGGGGTAACCTGTGATCCTGCAGCGTACCCTCCGGCCTTAGATAAATGGACAACAGTAAATTTTGAATTGCATTACGGAGCTGCAGAAAAATATTAGGAGCAAAATATTGCAGTCGACGAATCACAAACTATTTATGGGGGTGTGTTTTAAAGTAGAGATGTTCCTGACGATAAAACGTTGTTTGTCGTTGTCAAACTGTATTTAGAACGGAAATAAAAGTAGAAATAATAATAAGTACAAGCCACAGAGACAGTACATTACGCTTCAATGGACAGGCAGCCTTAGATGTACCAGTTACGAAAAAAATCCATCACTAAAATTGACGCGAACAAATTGTGGGGCAGATGTTAGTAGTATCAAATAAACTTTATCATACGCTGATGTCGCGTAACGGTTCTTTCGTATCTCTCGAAACAGTCGAGGAGGCAGACGGTGGCCACGTGCGTCATACTCGTGGGGGGATACTGCTTGCGGCAGGTTGCGGCTCGTAGCAGAAATAAATGTGAATAGTTTGCTCTATAAGTGTGTCGTGGGGAGAGCGACTTTTGTGCAATTATTAGTAGGGAAGTAACAATAGCTAGTAATTAACTCAAGGACGCAAGACAATGAAGCCAGCCGCCTTAGGTACTGCGTAATCCGTACAGTGCACTGGGGTACGCGGAAAGGATACTAAATTGAAAGGAGGCCATTCGCGAAACTAATAAATGTTAACCAATGATTAGTTCAACGAGATAGGTTTGGACGAGCAAAGATCTAAGCTCGTATTATAATTGAAAAACAAAATCCGCAAGCAAAATTTAAACGTCTGTATTGCGACGTCGATATTAAAATAAAATAAAATTGGTTGCCTGTAAAGTCGGTATACGGGCGAAAGTTTTACGTGACAACGACTTTGAGTGGTAAAATAATTTTACGGAAGGGACGCGTGCCTTTCACTTTTTATGTCTGTCTCTCTCGCTCTTAGGCGGGCTAACCATGCCCGAGTGGAAGGGACGCGTGCCTCTCACTCGCTCTCGTTGTGAGCGCATAACGTGAGCGGAGCGTAACGCAGTTTCTTGAAGTGTCACCCGGCAAACCAATTTATAAGACGTTGTCACGTCAAAAGAAAGAATGGTGATTATTCGTGCACATCGATTGACGATAATGCAATTCACTGACAAGTGATTGCATCAATGCAGTTAGCTGAAGTGTATGGTCGCTAAAGTAGTGCTACAAATTATCATACACACAATCCTACTAATCCTACGTACTCGTATGTATAATATGATATTATATATTACACAATTATTTATATTACATCATAATATTACAAATGTCAACGTATGGATGTTTGAATATTTGGCTGTTTGTTGCTCAATCACGTCGAAATGTCTGAACGGATCGGGCTGAAATTTGGAACATTTTGTTTTAACTTTTATAGGTTTACACTTGACCGCCCTCTCACCTGATGTTAAGCGACGATGCGGTCTATGATGGAGCGTGTTTACCTAGAAGAAACCGATTCACTCTCGATTTGATTCACTCTCGATTGATAACATGGATAGATTATAGTCTGGAAGACCGCATAGGCTATTTTTATCCCGGATATATAACGTGAACGGGAACTACGCGGGTGAAGTCGCGGGGCTCTGTTAGTTAATAATACTAGTGTTACCACCGGCACCGTGATAACTTATTTTTTTAAAGGGATATACGAGTATAGCAGTTGTTTTCAGTTTCATTGTTCTTTACTGTCTACCGAACGTCAGGACTAACGCAGATGGCACTAAACCCTATTAAATCTAATCTTACCGAACTCAACGAGTACTACATCTCATATGCTGATCAATAATTGAAACTGTAGTTAAATATAGCTTATTCAAATCGGCAGTAATGTTGAGTTTAGTGAAAAAAATTTATGTTGGCTTTCATTCAGTGTTATTATTATTTTATGTATTTTTTTCTCTTTTTTACGTTAATAGCATGTAATTAATTATGTCAATAAGTTGCATAAGTACTGTCAACAGCGATCTAGCTTGAAACGTTTCGGAAATTTGAAGGGGCGCCCATTATACAGGCATAGCCTAGTTTGGGGCTCAATGGTACATCTAGTAGATTTATATCAATTTAAGCAATTTCACCATCATGTTAAATGTGCTATATTGTATTATTTTTTAATTTTTTTTGGAAATAAACGATTATTATTATTATATGACGGTTAGCGGAACGGCACCTCAAACGATACGGCCTCGGTTTGTGCTGCTGATAGATGAGAGTATCGGAGAATGCGCCGGTACTTGTTATATAGCGGTCATTGAAATCCATTTAGTTTTAGTTCAGTACCACATAATTCACACACCACAACATACGAAATTACTTACGAAACTGTTTGAAGTCAAACTTCTGAAATAAATACAAAGTAAATAGATACAAGCGGCCAGAGCGGTGCGAGTTGTGTGAGTTCAGGAGTTGCAAAAAACCTTTTATGTGCCAACGCGTCGATATGAGACTACGAAGTGACGGCTAAGGGACGTCGATCACCGATCGGTGACCGTCTTCGGGGTGGTCCGATGCTTCGTGGAACTGCTTGCAACATGGTGGGAATCACGCCACCGCCGCCAATTGAGTAATGTTGAATAACCCGGTAACATGGATTTCGCTGACTAACGAGTTACGTTACGAACAAGTTAGTCAACAACATTCAACTGCTGACTGAAAACATGCGCGGGCGGCGCGGCGCGGGGCGGGAGCGAAACGCGCGCGCAGAAACTAATCGTATCGTAGCTAGGAGCTATCGTAGCTGGCTATCGTAAGGGTCAATTCACACCGAGACGCGACGCGACGCGACGATACTCAAAGAGGCCAATGATTTCGCGCTACGCCGCGCATCGTCGCGAGACGCATCGCAACGTTGCGAGGCGCATCTTAAAATCGTAGTAGGACGACGCCTCGCTGCGCAGCGAGATGCCGCGAGGCGCAGCGGAACGTATCTACTAGCCGCGGGCGCCGCGCGGCCCCGCCCGCGCCTGTGTGATGTCTTATTTTTAATTTTATTTTTGTAAACTTCTTCCTCTTTCTCTTCTGCAAGAAGTCCGATTATAACAAGATCCCAGTCTCATTATATTTTCAATCGAGCACTCGACCGAACTCCATCAATTCTAAACGAAGTCTGAACGGAAATAGTAGAGAAGTCGCCACAGCGGCCTCAGGCTGCGCCTCGCGGCGTCGCGCGGCACCGTGAGACGCAGCACCGCTCTTGCACGCCGCGCGTACCGGCGATGCACCGCTGCGTCACGATACGTCGCGCTACGCCGCGAGGCACCTCGAGGCGCAGTGCTGCGTGGTGCAACGTAATCTGAATTCTCACAATGTAATGTGTATCTTTTCGTGTAGTGAATAAAGTATATTCTGAGTCGCTCTATGAAAAATGTGCGCGCAGCGTCGCGCCGCGTCGCGTCTCGGTGTGAACTGACCCTAACGTAGCATCATGGTAGTGCACCGGCGCCGGCGCCGGCGGCCGATCCCTCGCCGTAGCGCGCGGTTATGCTATGAGAGGTAGCGTTTTGAGCGCGTATTGTTAGTCGCGTGTATCATTATTTATATTGTTGGTAGGTATATATATACATAAATAATAAAAAAAAAATTGTACAGTTAATATATAAATATGTTGATTATGATGTTTGTGTAATAAATAAATTTAAAATAAACATGTAGTTGAAATGTAAATAATATTAAGTTGATTATCATTTACGTTTTTTTTACTTTTATAGGTTTACACTTGACCGCCATCTCGCCTGATGTTGTGACGATGCGGTCTACGACGGAGCGTGTTTACCTAGAAGAAACCGATTTACTTTCGATTTGAAGACACAAAGATTGTAACCATCGGGGAAAACGCTATCAGGCAACGTATTCCACAGCCTTGACGTTCTTATCACAAAAGTAGAGTCAAGTCTCTTCGTTCGTGTCTTTGGAACATCGACCTTGAAACGATGTCGCTTTTTCGAGCTACAAGCATTCCGATAGAAAAAAGGGCAAGGTGGTATCAGATCATGCAAATCAGTCGCACACTCTCCAAAGTGTATCCGATAAAAAACCGATAGGCTGGCAATTTTTTTATTTATGTATGTATAAATAATTAAATATTAGAGGTCCACAAGTGCTTAAAACATGCGTCGTTTCCGCGTCACCCGCCGTAGCGGCACGCAGACAGGTAAGACCGTCCTGGGCGCTCACAGCTCACAGCCCGCTGCCGCTCAATGGAGAAAGATGCGAGACACGATTGTTTCAGAATAACCGGTTTGTTTGCTGAAGTATTATTAAGACGTTATTACTACCGCGGACGTTAGCGGAATATCCACTACAAAATAATTATTATTCTAGAGTTTGGGAGTTTGTTGTAGTAGTACCTCTTGCAACTACTTATAACTGCAATTAATTGACAAAACGTCTTTACAGATGCTTTATTCCTATTAACTGACTTCAAAAAAAAGACGAGTTTGAGTATTCGGCTGTATATTTCTTGATATTGTTTATAATTTTATTTTGTCTAACGTATCATGTGCACAGATTCTTTAGTTGATTCAAATAAATGAGTTGGATTATGCGTTTTTTATAAATAAGTATAAGTTTGGAAGTACCTAAGCCATATAAATAAATAGAAATATACGCTGGTAAGACAGTGCGGGCCATCAGCAGGCAGCACATGTAATAAGGCGGCAGTTAATACCGCAGTCGGCCGACGGCACTCACTCCGCCTGGCAGCTACAAATGTCATAATTTAGCGACCCGTGCGGAACACACGGGCGGAAAACACGGGCTGGTGCAGAGGGATACCGCCCCACAGGGAAACAGAGAAGGCTCTTGAAGATTTAGGAACTTGTGTCCCAAGTTTTTCTTTCAAAATAGTTTTTGTTTGTCAAACACTGCTACTATTATTGTAAAAGTGAAAGGTTAGGTGTATGCTATTCAATGATCTTGGAAAAGTTTAACCGATCTGGTTGGAATTTAGAAAACAGTTAAATTATCTCAATATGAGTTACTTTTCATTGCGAGAAAATAACGGAAACAAGAACGACACGAATAATGCTACGGGCGCTGCCAGTACGATAATAAAATCTACGAGTGAGGCAAAGAACTTCAATAAAAAAGTTTTTCATTTGCAATCTAAATTACAACTAACGAATATAAAAACCATGTCTTAAATATAAAAACACCTTAACTACGGGATTAATTATTTTAAGGCTTAGATAGACAAATACTCCATAACAATGTAAAGAAATAAAATTGATTGTGAAAGATATAGACGTGTTTTTAAAAGAACTTAGTTAAGTTTAAGAATGTATGTGTACTACTTAAGCAAAACTCTGTCGTTAACTATTACTTTAAATAAAAATAAACTATTTTACATGTTTCCGCGCGACATGTTGCCCCGTGAGTAGCGTTGCGCAACAACCGCGCGAGATACGCGCGGCAATCAGCCGGGACGAAACACTGCGCCCTGTCGGAGTCCTAGCGTCACAGCGCAACTTTTTATATTATTATTTTTTCAGTCAAACCTTTTTCGTTCGAGTCTTTGGAACGTCAACCATGAAACGATGTTCTCTTTTTGAGCTACGAGTAGCTGGCATGGTGGCATATTGTCATTGTTCGGGTTCTTAACTTCAAAGACAATAATTGGATTGGTTTATCTTTTATTTCTTGACCAGGTATATCAGATTATAGTATTTTACATTAAGGATAAAATATATCTAGATGCTAGGTGTAGTTTAGGTTGATTGCATTGCCGTGCGCAGCGAGTGCAGGGGCCGCCGGCGTTGGTCCCCCCCCTCTCGGTGTGTGGTCGCCCCCGCTGTCGCCTGCGTGTGCTTCACTACATGCGTAGACATCCATGGCAATGTGGTATTAGATCATGCAGATAAGTCCCACAATCTCCGAAATATACCCTATAAAATATTGACTTTGTTCTATACTTTGATTTATTTAAATGTTAAACTATTTTGTAAATTGATATATTACTTAAATATTTTTGCATAATATGATTGAGTACTACCGAAGTAAACGAAGTTTTGTTGGCCTTCTTGTTTAAAGTTACAATATAATTATACCAATATATTATATTTGTGGCCTTTTTCATTGTTAGCAAGCAGACATGACAAATCATTTTGTAATTATATCTATATATTCTCTTACGACAGTATTTTTGTTTGACATGCCTGTGTTTAGTTTCTATTCTGCAAGTAAGGCTGCGTTTGATCACCAAGCTGTCATTTAAAAAGCAATGATATAGCTAAAGATTATGATTGAATTCATTTGGCATTGTATTCTTACAACACGTTAATTTCATTGTATACGAGTATTGCGGTGTTTTTGGTGTTTTCTTTAACCAAAATTATTCATCAGGTTGCCCGTTAAATAAAATAAGTAAGTGAATTCTACAATGCGAGTTGTCCTACTGGTTAGTGCTTCCACTATGTCAGTCGGTGTCGTCGCTCCAACCATTTGTAATGACATACATGCTCTCCTCTATTAACTCGCTGCCATTTTTCAAGGAATTTTTGTGTTCATTACTTTATCTTGAGGTTATTGTGTGCGGGAGAAAGGGGTAGCGAGGGGGTGGTTGAGGGGAACAAGATGTACAGAGGAAAGGGATATATTTTAACCCCGGGGGATCGCGGCTTTGTTTTTCTTGCTTGCGTTTGTGATGATGAGTGTAGTGGAAATATGAATGGAATTAAACAAGAACCTACATAATACGATTGTAGTCTTTGTAGTTGGTCTGAGGATTGCCGTTGGCGTGCACGTGGCGCTTACCAGTTCAGTTACGTTTGTCAAAATAGCTTAACTTTTTTAAACTTCTTGTATTTGTGGGTCGTTAACTTACGGACCGGTTTTGATTTTATTATTTTAACTGGTACAATCGATGAAGCTCAAAGTCACACAGCAAGCTATGGAGAGACCTATGCTCGGAGTCTCTTTACGCGACAGAATCCGTAATGTGGATATTCGCAAAAGAACAAAAGTGGCCGACATAGCTCAAAGAATTTCCAATGGGCAGTTCTTTCTCCTTGTTTCTTTTTTAGCAGAGTATGGTTTTGTGTTACATGTAAGTGATAGATAGAACATATTTCATTTCATTGTTCTTGAGTACGAACTTTGAGTGTCAGTAAATACTTTAACATACAGTATCAAACGTATTTGTTATGAAAAACTCAATAAGCACCGAGATAAAATTTTAAGATACAAGCAAGACCTGATCGTAAGCCATAGGTCTACTCATAACAGTATATTGCAAACTTGCAATTTGAACATGAATAATTTCAAATTACTGTCTTGCACTGAGCTCGGCTCCAGGAAAGATAAAATAATGTATGTGTTTGCTTGGCTATTTCACTAATCATTTTAAATGCATCTGAGTGATCACTCAGGATATAAATATGTTAGTTAAGTTTTTTAGCCACCGACCAAAAAAGTGGTGTTATAAGTTTGACGTCGATGTCTATCTGTCTGTCTGTCTGTGTGTGTGTGTGTCTGTCTGTGTCACCTTTGAGCTCAAACGGATGGGCCGATTTCGATGCGGTTTTTTTTATCTGAAGGTTAATGAATATCCGTGCGGATGTTCTTAGCTATGTTTGGTTAATATAGATTCAAGATGGCCGCCTCCACAAAATGGCGGACAAAATATTTCTTCACAACCTACCTCAATATGGGTATCAAATGAAAGGACTTGACTAGTAGAATATTATACACTATAACAAATTTCAAATCCAAGATGGCCGCCACCACAAAATGCTAAATTATATTATTTTGTTCACTACTATCTCAATATCATCAAATGAAAGGGCTTGACTAGTAGAATACTTTGCACTATGACAAATTTAAATCCAAGATGGCCGCTACATTTCTTTTTTCACAACTTTCTTAATATAGGTATCAAATGAAAGGGCTTGACTAGTAGAACGTTATACAGATAATCCGAGATCCGAGGTAGTCGGGGGTTAGTCAAAATTTTTAATTTTGTTCTTGTATTTGTTTACCAATGGAAGATTTGTTCTTGACCACCATTTCACTAATGTTAAACGATGCAGCAGTCTACTACGAAGGGTACTTACTTATAGGAAACCGATTCACACTTAATTTAAATAAAACACCAAGACTGTATAACCACCAAGATTAACCCACTCAGGTAACGCATTCCACAGCCGTGACGTTATTTTCACGGAAATTTGAAAACCTCTTCGTGCGAGTCTTTAGGATGTCAACAATGAAACGACGTCGTTTTTTCGAGCGCAGCAGTATAATAAAAAAGGCAAAGTGAATATCACCAAGACTACCGGCACATGCTCCGAAATCCATTAGATAAAAAAAACTGAAAAGCTAGCAACTAGACATGACCTCTAAACTAAGCAAATAGGTACATGTACTACTATGTCACTCAAAAGAGCTGTCGTTGTGTCTGCGACAATAGTAAGGGACAATGAACATCACTGTACTGTTACCCTCTATGCTTCCATTCCGCGAAAATGTTAAAAACCTTGTTTCATAATAATGCTGAATGCCTTTTCTAAGTCTCGTATAAAGTTACTCATCTTCCTGTGAGTGAAAATGAAATTATGAACCATATTTATAGCAGCAACATGCCTATCTCTTCAACATAAAAGCCACAACTTGAAATATGCCAAAATACATTAAACACATTAGCAGTAACCCCCGCGCCGCCTCTCGCAACTTTATCTTCCAAAGCCATTTGACTTAGGTTAACTTAACAATATAAAACGAATAAGTACCTAAACACCTGAAAACACCTCCACGTACTCGAGAAAAACTGGCTCTCCCATGAATACCACCACCCAGCGGAATTCTGCAGTCGCGATGCGTCTTATACTGTACGGTTAGAGTATAAATTAGCTCGAACGAGGTGTACAAAGTTGGAAAAGTAAAGAGTGCATTACACATTCGCGTCGGAGTTGTAAAGTTAGAGTCGTGTACTACATCGGAATGTTAAAATATCTGGTGTCGGTGGGTCGCGGGGTGAGGGCGCGGGGCGCGGTGCTGAATGCAGTTTTGTACTCGTCTGTACGCGGGAAACATTGTGTGTGTACCTGTACTTGTGCATGTGATAGAGCGCTGGATGAATAACCAAACATTTGCCAAACTTTACATTCAAACGAAGCGGAAACGGAAACGAAACAAACAAAAAGGTTTGACTTTGATTTCATATACGCACAGTCAAACATCTAATAGGCCGCTTCGTCACTTAACTTTAGACGAGATGGCAGTCAAGAGTATACGTAAACAAATAATAATTAAATAAGAAAACAATGGAACATATTGCCCGACTTGGTCTTTCCTAATGGAAACAATTTTGATGTCGTCAAATCTTGAGTGAATCAATTTTTTTTTAAGTGAAAACTTCTTTTGCGTACCGCAGACAGATCTTTTATGGGCTGTGAATTGAATTTTAACGTCAAGCTCGGGAATGATAAGAAATTTTCGGGTGTACTCGGAGTCATGACCATGGACATTGGCCATCTAGCAATGCATTTCCTATTGACTGTCCAATGGCCTCCGATTTCACCCGCGTAATTTCTAAAGCGAGTTGTCAAATTCTGAGTTATAAGTTTTCACTTCTATCGGCAGTTCCTATGACTGCCTATTTTTTATATAAGCGTGCTCCTTCTATACAAAAAAAACATGCATATGTAACGTGGAACTCCAGCGTGCGTGCTCACTCCTTCAGTTTGTGTTAGTTTATGTTTTGCGATGTTGTTTTATGTTTTGTAGCAACAAAGCAGCCATAAAACACATATGTAAATAATATGTAAGTTGAAGTAAGACATACATTTATACCTAATAATTAATTAATAACATAGCACAAACCCATAGAAGTACGTAGTTTCGTAGTGAAGTTTCTTTGCAGGTCATGTTCAAGGAATCAACTTCGAAAATAAAATTTAAGAGATTTTAAATATATTTATGGGTAGGTAAGCCGCAGTGGCGTAATGGCTGGAACGTGTGATTCACGTGTAGTCGTAGGTTTGAATCCTACCTGCACCTCTGAGTAGATAGATCCTCACAAAATCATAATCTTCATCCGCACTGAGCTATGGTGGCGAATTATGGTCTTCATTTTTTCACCTGTAAATACATTTTTATTGGTCATAAGTTGTACGTTCAGACGTTTTAACCCCCACCAAAAAAAGGGGTGTTATAAGTTTAACGTCGATGTCTGTTTGTCTGTCTGTCTGTCTGTCTGTCTGTCTGTGGCACCGTAGAGCTTAAACGGATGGGGATTCAAGATGGCCGCCTCCACAAAATAGCGGACAAAATATTTCTTCACAACTTACCTCAATATACCCATATTACTAAGAGAAACGACATTATTCATGGGTAATATAAACATTTATTAAATTAATTTGCATCTACACAAATCCTTGAATGATTATTATTGATCGTCAAGTACAGTGAAAACTTTAAACAGAAGAGTTCAATCACTTGCATGCATTCATTTTAAGATGATCGACGCTCTAATGAAACAATTAAACAATGAAACTTTAGATTTTTATTGAGGGCGGTGAAACGAGTGAAACAATGTGCTCCCTACTCTTTTTGCTTGCCGAATACTTACGGAAGTAACGCAAACTCCTTGAAGAGTTGTTGCTTCTTTGGCTGCTGGAGGCAAAGTGGTGTAAGTACGAGTAGAATCACTACGTACTCTTCACGTTCCGGAAGTGACGTTCGCCGCAAAACGCCCAGGATGCAGCGAAAACAGTGCAGTGTTGCCAGGGCGACAACATTACCATATACTAATATACCTAACCAAATGAAAGGGCTTAACTATAGTCCGTTCCACGAAGAGGTGTAGAAAAGGTAAACAAAGGTGCTACCATAACATAAAAATCATTTAACCTTAGTATTTTTCTAAAACTGTCTTAAAATATTTTTCACAAATATGATTCGACTTTACTGTGATCTTAAATACAACATACTTGGATTTGTTTTGATCAAATAATAATTTATTAGCTTATATTGACAGCTATAAATAGTAATAGTAGAATGTGGTAGATACGGTTTTAAACAGTGGCAATTTGATCTGTGTTTCTCAAACTGAGAATCCCATCAAAACATAAATGTGAAGTGAAAGAGAAGTTCAATATTATGATATTAAAACCAGCCAAGTCAGACTGCTTTTAATAATCATCATAAATTATAAAAACAAATCATATTTTAAGTGTTTAAAACTAGTCTATGTTATTATAAATAGATTTTAGAACTCACCATTTAAGACCATTTAGATCTCTATTCTTTAGTCGTTGAAGTCAACAAACAAGGCATATAATATCATAATACTGAACTTTGATCTCACTTCACTTAAGTATACGCATGTTTCAGATGGGATACCATTACTTTTTGCACATAAATTATAAGACGTTTACCTAATGAACCACCAAATAATGTTTATTTATTCGCAAGAAAATCTACTAATACTTATTATAAGTGCAAAAGTTTGGATGTACGTTGCTCAATCAAGTTGGAACAGCTAAACGGCTCAGGTTTAAACGCGGAACACGGTTAGATTATGGTCTGGAAAGCAAAGGTATAAGTTTATTTTTATGGAGGGAAAATTACGGAAAAGGGATCTAAGCAGGTAAATTTGCGGGACGCTGCTCACATAAGCAACCCACTAAAAATTCTTCTGTGTTGGAGGTGGATGACAAACCTCTCTGACCTCGAAAATTTTTAGGAACATGCCAGTTTGCTCAAGATGTTTTCTTTTACCGTTAGCAGCATTACGCTCATGAATTCGAAAACGCAGAGGTGCGCGTGAGGTTAGAACCAGGTACTGCATCAGCGTATTGGCGTGACAAGACCACCCGAGCCGAGCTATAACTTAATGTTAAAATAATAAATGTAAAAACAACTTAATGTAATAACAGAACGCTCATTAACAAATTTGTTTGGATGAAAAAATCTTATATTAGGATAGATGAAAACACTACCCAGTATTCGATACGTTTTAAAATTAATTGCAACAGCATCCAACGGAGTAGAAATTAATTGCATTTTTGAATGAATTACACCTAGCACTCTTATTAAAAAAATATCTTAGTATTAAAACTATTTGAATCTTCTCAGAATGGGTAGGAATAGTGCCATCAACATCTTTTGTGTGCCACCATTTGTTTTGTCATTTTACTTACCTTATTTGTTTGTTACGGAATCAAGTATAAGGGCCACGTTATTCAGACTGGATTGCATTTTTTAGTTCAAATATAAAACGTAGATCAATAATTATAGCAAGGTATTATAGCAATTTTATAGGTTACCACTTATATAGGTACACCACTTTTCATTAAGACAAAATAATAGCAATGGCAGCTACACAGGTAGTACTAAACTAGTGATGGGATTGTGAAAAAAGTACATCCACGGATACGGATCTGAATGTGGCTACGAGTATCTAAAGCTGCGCTAGTAGGCTCATATCAGATTTGTCTGGGCAGGGAGAGATAAACGTGTAGTGAAGGTGAGTAAATTTCTTTTTTATTGTGTATGCGAAATGACTGACTTTTTAGTAAACTTAAATTTAATGAGCTATATATATATATTTACATCCTACAATATTTTTGGCGTCATGCACGTCGTGCATCATTACGACGTCCTCCGGTTCCTCTTGCTTATTTTAACATCTCTTAATGAATATTGCTTAGTTTTTCGATTTCCAGCTCCGTGGGATACATCGTTTTTTGATAATTTTATTTTTCGCGATATTCCTCTTACGTTCGTGCCGCAACATTTTTGAACCCCGAACCATGGTCATTAATTATAAACGTCCTGGATATATTGATCTTGATTTACCAATGGCATCGACTATTTAGCGTCTGCATTGGATGAACGGCACTTGTGAGTGCGACGTTGCCAGCTAGTTTAGATTTACTTTCTCTTTCTTTTACTTCAATTTCGTAAGATCTATAGTTATACGGATGCCCGATATTTTTATATTCTTTATTATTATCTATCTACAAATTTATTCTCATAATATTAAGGTATTGAAATTGTTATAAGGCGTCTTGTTGTGAACGATCACAGATGAATGAATTGTGATTTTGACAAAGTTTAGTAATAAACAATTACTTAATAAAATAAAAAAAATTAAGCTCCTATTTATGAGATTTTTACACCAATAATCGCAGGTATTATCTAGAATAACAAGCATAAATGTACAGATTAAATTACATTACAAGTACATGTTTGTTTAGTCATATTTTTTTAGCTTTGCTTAGTTTGGGGTCAGGTGGTGTTGTGTGTGAATTGTCCACCAATATTTATTTATTTATTTTTTATTAATTTAAGACAAGTAGGTTTTTTTTTTTAAATAAAGAGTGACGAGACGATCACGACATGTGCCTGATGGTAAGCAACATGCCTGACACATAATAGCACAGTGACACGCAGCTATTGGAACATGAAGAGTCCAAATTATTACCTAGCACTGCACTGCGCTCGTCACCCAGAGATCTAAGATCTTATATCTCTAAGCCCTGTAATTTCTCTGGAAACATTGCCTTTCAAACCGGAACACAGTAATGTTTGGACATTACTGCTTGGCGGTAGAATAACTGGCAAAGGTGTGGTACTTCCCCAGGCGGACTCTGCCAAGAGTCCTACCACTACAATAGGTACGTAATAACCTCATTTGTGGATCAACACAAATGTAAATAAGATTAAAGCGGGATTGTATCCTGACATGGACTGAACCAATATTACATACAGACGTCCAATGTAATATACGGACGTCCAATATGATATACGGACGTCCAATATCTATATACGGACGCCTAATAGTTATATACGGATGTTCAATAGCCTGGCCAATTTAATTATAAAAATACGGCGCTATGTGAAGCAGTTATGTTTGGCAACGAGCTACTGTATGGTAGAAATACTGCTGCCAATCGTGTTGCGCCATACTGGATTATTCCCATTTGTCTCCACACATTTATCCCTAGTAGAAACAAACGGGTGCTGAGTTTCTGAGAGCGGGTGGAAAACGGTTACTTAAAGTCCTTCAGGAGCTGTTCTACTCCGTCATACTTGACGGTAATACACCAGAAGCGTGGAGCTGAAGTGTGGTGGTGCTCTTCTACAAAAAAGGTGACATCACTTTGTTGAAGAAATACATACCCATCTCACTTCTGAGCCACGTTTATAAGTAATCACGAATTGTCTCGCACGCAGGTTTGACGACTTCCAGCCACCCAAACAAGCCGGTTTCCAAAAATATTGGTAGACAATTCACCCACAACACCATCTGACCCCAAATTAAGCAAAGCTTGTACTATGGCGGCCAGATAGCTGATATAATACTTATAAAATTTACTTACTTATAAAATACTATAGTACGAGTACCACAGACCATATCCATACACTTCGGCAGATTATACAGAAAACCAACGAGTATAATCGGCTACTATGTATAGCGTAGGTATATCGAAGTCTTGAAGTGTTTATCCAACAAAGCCACCATGTCTATCCGTCTTCAGGACCAATGCACAAATCCGATCCAAATGCAAAAGGGAGACAGGGAGACGTTATCTCTCGAAACTGTTCACCTCTGCATTGGAGGATATTTTAAGCTTTTAAACTACAACGGATATGGTATCAACATTAATGGCAAATGCATCACCCACCTTCGATTTGCCGACGATATAGTCATTATGACTTTGGCTCAGTGCTCAGAGACCGGTCCATGTTTGAAACGGCAGTATCGAAAGTGGCGACCATTACGCTTATCTAGGTCAGATGATCCAGTTAGGCAGATCAAACTTTGACAAGGAGGTCAGCCGACGAATCCAACTCGGATGGGCAGTGTTTGGCATCACATCTTCTCGCCAAAAATATCACAAACTCTCATGGCGAAAGTTTACAATCAGTGTGTGTTACCAGTGATGATATATGGTACTAAGACGTGGTCGCCAACTATTGCATATTGGCATGATATGCAAACTCAAAGTTGCGCAACGGGCAATGGAGAGAGCTATGCTTGGAATTTCACTGCGTGACAAAACCCGCAACTAGGAAATCCGCAGAAGAATGAAGGTCATCGTCATAGCTTTTAAAATTAGCAAGTTGAAATGGCAATGGGCAGGCTGCAGATAATGATGTATAGCGTATATGGGCTATGAGAAAGCCTTCGATTTCATCGAAACCTGGGCAGTGCTTCAGTTTTTCCAGCGTTGAAGTGTATAACAGCAAAGCCACAATGTCTGTCCGATTACAGGATCAGTGCACAAAACATATCCAGCTACAGAAAGGTGTGAGGCAGGGAGATGTTATATCTCCGAAACTGTTTGCACCTGTACCGGTTATTGTTGGCAATACAACACTCGAAGTTATTGGCGAATACGTTTACTTAGGTCAAAAGATCTAAATAGGTAGATCCAACTTCGACAAAGAGGTCCAGCGAGGGATCCAACTCGGATAGGCAGCGTTCGGGAAACTTCGGCCCAACTTTGAGTCCAAAGTACCCCAATTCCTAAAGACAAAAGTATTTTAAGTAGTGCTTGTTGCCCGTGATGGCTTATGGAACTGAGACGTGGTCCTTAACTGTAGGCCTCAACACGAAACTCAAAGTTACACAGCGAGCTTTGGAGAGAGCTATGTTTAGAGTCTCTCTACGCGACAGAATCCGTAATGAGGATGTTCGCAAAAGAACGAAAGTGGCCGACATAGCTCAGAATAAGAAAGCTGAAGTGGCAATGGGCTGGCTACAACGCTCGCAAAACTGACAACCGATGGGGAAGAAAGTTTCTCGAAAGGCGACCACGAACCGGAAGACGCAGTGTTGGACGGACTCCCACTATTTGGACAGATGACCTCACAAAGGTCGCTGGAAACCGCTGGTTGCAGGTTGCGCAGGACCGTTTGTTGTGGAAATCTAGAGGGGAAGGCTATGTTCAGCAGTGGACGTCTTGCGGCTGATGATGATGAGATGACGAGGGACAAATGGGAATTACTGGCAGTATGAAGAAATATTTTTAAACAACTTCTCTTGACGTCCCCGGTGGGAAAATATCTCACTGGATTTGAATTGGACATCCATATATAGCAATTGGACGTCCGTATACAGCTATTGAGCGTCCGTTTATAGCAATTGGACGTCCGTATATAGCTATTGAGCGTCCGTATATAGTAATTCGACGTCCGTATATAGCTATTGAGCGTCCGTATAATATAGTAATTGAACGTCCGTATGTAGCTATTGAGCGTCCGTATATAGCAATTGGACGTCCGTATATAGCTATTGAGCGTCCGTATATTTCTTCTCTTTATCGTCGACGCTCAATTTTAGCACGTATATTGAGTCTAAGGCTAAATTAGCCACCAAAAACTAGGTATTCTCTCAAAGGTGCGAAGATACCATTCAGATAGACATACAGATTCAATTCTGAACAGTTGCTCACGTTAAATAAAGCACAGATACGCTCCTGTATGGAGTACTGTTCGCACCTTTGGAGTGGATCGGCTAAGCATCAGCTGGAGACTTTGGAATCGATTGAGAGACGTGCCGAAAGGCTCATAGGTAATGACACTCTTGTGCGTTAAAGAATCCAAAGTCTTGATCATCGCCGCAAAATTGCTAGCTTATCGGTTTTATACCGGTTATACTTCGGAGAGTGTGCTAGATCTACATGATCTAATACCATCTTGTCCTTTTTTCTATCAGACTTTTCGTATCTCAAAAAAGCGACATCGTTCCATGGTTGATGTTCCGAAAACACCAACGAAGAGATTTGACTCCAAGTTTGTGACAAGAACGTCTAGGTTGTGGAATGCGTTGCCTCAGTGGGTTTTCCTTATAGTAACAATATTGGTGTCTTCAAATCGAGTGAATCGTTTTCTTCTAGGTAAGCACGCTCCATTGTAGATTGCATCGTCACTTAACATCAGGCGAGATGGTGGTCAAGTGCAAACCTATTAAATAATCAAAAAAATGGCAATTGGACGTCCGTATATAGTCATTGAGCGTCCGTATATGATATTATTTTTCTTCTCCGAAATCCTCGATAATTCATCTTCTATCTACACCTAATACATTCCAATAACACATCATTTATTTTTTGCAACTTTTTGAAAGTTTAAATGAAGTCGGACTTCTAATAATACGCAACGCGTACAACGCCACCTACGGCGAATATAATTTTCTTGATTTCCAGCTCGCAACAATAGATCACATAATATTTATCACGGACTGAAATCAAAAAAATAATATTCGCCGTAGGTGGATTTGTACGCGTTGCGTATTATCAAAAGTCCGACTTTATTTAAACTTTCAAAAAGTTGCAAAAAATAAATGATGTGTTATTGGAATGTATTCGATGTAGATAGAAGATGAATTATCGAGGACTTCGGAGAAGAAAAATAATATCATATACGGACGCTCAATAGCTATATACGGACGTCCAATTGCCATTTTTTATTATTTAATAGGTTTGCACTTGACCACCATCTCGCCTGATGTTAAGTGACGATGCAATCTACAATGGAGCGTGCTTACCTAGAAGAAAACGACCTCCTCTCGATTTGAAGACACCAATATTGTAACTATAAGGGAAAACGATGGAACGATGTCGCTTTTTTGAGATACGAGAAGTCTGATAGAAAAAGGACAAGGTAGTATTAGATCATGTAGATCAATTGCACACTCTCCGAAGTATAACCGGTATAAAACCGATAAGCTAGCAATTTTGCGGCGATGATCAAGACTTTGGAGATGATTTTTAGGGAGTGATGGCAAAGTTCCCATAAAAATGTAAAGAAATGAATTTGACATGGGTCAGTACAATTGTATTTAAACCTTTATTTTATAAAATTTATTATACTCGTATAATGGTTGACAGTTTTCTGTACAATATTTATTATAATACAGCAAAGTAGTAATTTCAAACTTTGAAAATGTATACAATTTGTATGCTCTTTTTTTTTGTTTTTGTTTTTTATTAATTGATGTGTAAATTGTACATTTATGAATAAAGTACTTTGACTTTGACTTTGGAGTCTTTTACGCACAAGAGTGTCATTGCCTATGAGCCTTTCGGCACGTCTCTCAATCGATTCCAAAGTCTCCAGCTGATGCTTAGCCATTCCAAAGGTGCGAACAGTACTCCATACAGGAGCGTATCTATGCTTTATTTAACGTGAGCAACTGTTCAAAATTGAATCTGTATGTCTATCTGAATGGTATCTTCGCATATTTGAAAGAATACCTAGTTTTTGGTGGCTAATTTAGCCTTAGACTCAATATACGCGCTAAAATTGAGCGTCGACAATAAAGAGAAGAAATATACGGACGCTCAATAGCTATATACGGACGTCCAATTGCTATATACGGACGCTCAATAGCTATATACGGACGTTCAATTACTATATACGGACGCTCAATAGCTTTATACGGACGTCGAATTACTATATACGGGCGCTCAATAGCTATATACGGAGGTCCAATTGCTATAAACGGACGCTCAATAGCTGTATACGGACGTCCAATTGCTATATATGGATGTCCAATTGAAATCTAGTGAGATATTTTCCCACCGGGGACGTCAAGAGAAGTTGTTTAAAAATATTTCTTCATACTGCCAGTAATTCCCATTTGTCCCTCGTCATCTCATCATCATCAGTCGCAAGACGTCCACTGCTGAACATAGGTCTCCCCCTAGATTTCCACAACAAACGGTCCTGCGCAACCTGCAACCAGCGGTTTCCAGCGACCTTTGTGAGGTCATCTGTCCATATAGTGGGAGTCCGTCCAACACTGCGTCTTCCGGGTCGTGGTCGCCACTCGAGAAACTTTCTTCCCCATCGGTTGTCAGTTTTGCGAGCGATGTAGCCAGCCAGCCAGCCAGCATTGCCACTTCAGCTTTCTTATTCTGAGCTATGTCGGCCACTTTCGTTCTTTTGCGAACATCCTCATTACGAATTCTGTCGCGTAGAGAGACTCTAAACATATCTCTCTCCAAACCTCGCTGTGTAACTTTAAGCTTCGTGTTGAGGCCCACAGTTAAGGACCACGTCTCAGTTCCATAAGCCATCACGGGCAACAAGCACTACTTAAATACTTTTGTCTTTAGGAATTGGGGTATTTTGGACTCAAAGATGGGCCAAAGTTTCCCGAACGCTGCCCACCCAAGTTGGATCCTTCGCTGGACCTCTTTGTCGAAGTTGGGTCTACCTATTTAGATCTTTTGACCTAGGTAAACGTATTCGCCAATAACTTCGAGTGTTGTATTGCCAACAATAACCGGTACAGGTGTGAACAGTTTCGGAGATATAACATCTCCCTGCCTCACGCCTTTCTGTAGCTGTTATTTATGAGTATTATATCTGGCCGCCATAGTACAAGCTTTGCTTAGTTTGGGGTCAGATGGTGTTGTGTATGAATTGTCTACCAATATTTTCGGAAACTGGCTTGTTTGGGTGGCTGGAAGTCGTCAAACCTGCGTGCGAGACGATTAGTGATTACTTATAAACGTGGCTCAGAAGTGAGATGGGTTCTTCAACAAAGTGAAGTCACCTTTTTTGTAGAAGAGCACCACCACACTTCAGCTCCACGCTTCTGGCGTATTACCGTCAAGTATGACGGAGTAGAACAGCTTCTGAAGGACTTTAATTAACCGTTTTCCACCCGCTCTCAGAAACTCAGCACCCGTTTGTTTCTACTGGGGATAAATGTGTGGAGACAAATGGGAATAATCCAGTATGGCGCAACACGATTGGCAGCAGTATTTCTACCATACAGTAGCTCGTTGCCAAACAAAACTGCTTCACATAGTGCCGTATTTTTATAATTAAAGTGGCCAGGCTATTGAACATCCGTATATAACTATTAGGCGTCCGTATATAGACATTGGACGTCCGTATATCATATTGGACGTCCGTATATTACATTGGACGTCTATATATAATATTGGTTCAGTCCATGGCAGGATACAATCCCGATTTTATCTTATCTACATGTGTGTTGATCCACAAATGAGGTTATTACGTACCTACTTGTCTTAAATTAATAAAAAAATATGACGAAACAAACATGTACATCTACATTTATGCTTTTTATTCTAGATACTACCTGCGATTATTGGTGTAAAAATCTCATAAATAGGAGCTTAATTTTTTTATATTATTATATAATTGTTTACTAAACTTTGTCAAAATCCATTGTTACTAAGTAGTAACAATGGAATGGACACTTACGTGGAAGTGTGACATACATTTATCACACAACATAAATTTGTAGAAAGATAATAATAAAGAATATAAAAATATCGGGCATCCCTATAACTATAGATCTTACGAAATTGAAGTAAAAGAAAGAGAAAGTAAATCTAAACTAGCTGGCAACGTCGCACTCACAAATGCTGTTCATCCTATGCAGACGCTAAATAGTCGATGCCATTGGTAAATGAAGATCAATATATCCAGGACGTTTATAATTAATGACCATGGTTCGGGGCTCAAAAATGTTGCGGCACGAACGTAAGAGGAATATTGCGAAAAATAAAATTATCAGAAAACGATGTATCCCACGGAGCTGGCAATCGAAAAACTAAGCAATATTCATTAAGAGATGTTAAAATAAGCAAGAGGAACCGGAGGACGTCGTAATGATGCACGACGTGCATGACGCCAAAAATATTGTAGGAAAATATATATATATATATATATAAATATATATTAATTATAAACGTCCTGGATATATTGATCTTGATTTTATATATATATATATATATATATATATTATATATATATATCCACTATACTTTTATAGCCATTGCCATTTACGTCCTATCGGTCCTGACTAACCGTAGGACAAATATCGATAGAAGCCAAAAAAACTCTAAAATGGATTGAATAATATATTAAAAAGTTCGTGACGAAATCTCAGCGCAGGTGAGGCGCTGCTGTCGCGCGTATATTCACAGCCGTATAACTCGGAGATTTCCTGACTATGGATCCGCGTATATGGCGTCCGCAACTGCGACGTTGCCAGCTCGCAACAATAGATCACATAATATTTATCACGGACTGAAATCAAAAAAATTATATTCGCCGTAGGTGGGGTTGTACGCGTTGCGTATTATTAGAAGTCCGACTGCATCTAAACTTTCAAAAAGTTGCAAAAAATAAATGATGTGTTATTGGAATGTATTAGGTGTAGATAGAAGATGAATTATCGAGGATTTCGGAGAAGAAAAATAATATCATATACGGACGCTCAATGGCTATATACGGACGTCCAATTGCCATTTTTTTGATTATTTAATAGGTTTCCACTTGACCACCATCTCGCCTGATGTTAAGTGACGATGCAATCTACAATGGAGCGTGCTTACCTAGAAGAAAACGATTCACTCTCGATTTGAAGACACCAATATTGTAACTATAAGGGAAAACTCACTGAGGCAACGCATTCCACAACCTAAACGTTCTTGTCACAAACTTGGAGTCAAATCTCTTCGTTGGTGTTTTCGGAACATCAACCATGGAACGATGTCGCTTTTTTGAGATACGAGAAGGCTGATAGAAAAAAGGACAAGATGGTATTAAATCATGTAGATCAATTGCACACTCTCCGAAGTATAACCGGTATAAAACCGAAAAGCTAGCAATTTTGCGGCGATGATCAAGGCTTTGGATTATTTTACGCACAAGAGTGTCATTACCTATGAGCCTTTCGGCACGTCTCTCAATCGATTCCAAAGTCTCCAGCTGATGCTTAGTCGATCCACTCCAAAGGTGCGAACAGTACTCCATACAGGAGCGTATCTGTGCTTTATTTAACGTGAGCAACTGTTCAGAATTGAATCTGTATGTCTATCTGAATGGTATCTTCGCACCTTTGAGAGAATACCTAGTTTTTGGTGGCTAATTTAGCCTTAGACTCAATATACGTGCTAAAATTGAGCGTCGACGATAAAGAGAAGAAATATACGGACGCTCAATAGCTACATACGGACGTTCAATTACTATATTATACGGACGCTCAATAGCTATATACGGACGCTCAATAGCTATATACGGACGTCCAATTGCTATAAACGGACGCTCAATAGCTGTATACGGACGTCCAATTGCTATATATGGATGTCCAATTCAAATCCAGTGAGATATTTTCCCACCGGGGACGTCAAGAGAAGTTGTTTAAAAATATTTCTTCATACTGCCAGTAATTCCCATTTGTCCCTCGTCATCTCTCATCATCATCAGCCGCAAGACGTCCACTGCTGAACATAGCCCTCCCCTCTAGATTTCCACAACAAACGGTCCTGCGCAACCTGCAACCAGCGGTTTCCAGCGACCTTCCAGGTCATCTGTCCAAATAGTGGGAGTCCGTCCAACACTGCGTCTTCCGGTTCGTAGTCGCCTTTCGAGAAACTTTCTTTCCCCATCGGTTGTCAGTTTTGCGAGCGATGTAGCCAGCCCATTGCCACTTCAGCTTTCTTATTCTGAGCTATGTCGGCCACTTTCGTTCTTTTGCGAACATCCTCATTACGGATTCTGTCGCGTAGAGAGACTCTAAACATAGCTCTCTCCAAAGCTCGCTGTGTAACTTTGAGTTTCGTGTTGAGGCCTACAGTTAAGGACCACGTCTCGGTTCCATAAGCCATCACGGGCAACAAGCACTACTTAAATACTTTTGTCTTTAGGAATTGGGGTATTTTGGACTCAAAGATAGGCCGAAGTTTCCCGAACGCTGCCCATCCGAGTTGAATCCTTCGCTGGACCTCTTTGTCGAAGTTGGATCTACCTATTTAGATCTTTTGACCTAAGTATACGTATTCGCCAATAACTTCGAGTGTTGTATTGCCAACAATAACCGGTACAGGTGCGAACAGTTTCGGAGATATAACATCTCCCTGCCTCACACCTTTCTGTAGCTGGATATGTTTTGTGCACTGATCCTGTAATCGGACAGACATTGTGGCTTTGCTGTTATACACTTCAACGCTGGAAAACTGAAGCACTGCCCAGGTTTCGATGAAATCGAAGGCTTTCTCATAGCCCATATACGCTATACATCATTATCTGCAGCCTGCCCATTGCCATTTCAACTTGCTAATTTTAAAAGCTATGACGATGACCTTCATTCTTCTGCGGATTTCCTAGTTGCGGGTTTTGTCACGCAGTGAAATTCCAAGCATAGCTCTCTCCATTGCCCGTTGCGCAACTTTGAGTTTGCATATCATGCCAATATGCAATAGTTGGCGACCACGTCTTAGTACCATATATCATCACTGGTAACACACACTGATTGTAAACTTTCGCCATGAGAGTTTGTGATATTTCTGGCGAGAAGATGTGATGCCAAACACTGCCCATCCGAGTTGGATTCGTCGGCTGACCTCCTTGTCAAAGTTTGATCTGCCTAACTGGATCATCTGACCTAGATAAGCGTAATGGTCGCCACTTTCGATACTGCCGTTTCAAACATGGACCGGTCTCTGAGCACTGAGCCAAAGTCATAATGACTATATCGTCGGCAAATCGAAGGTGGGTGATGCATTTGCCATTCATGTTGATACCATATCCGTTGTAGTTTAAAAGCTTAAAAATATCCTCCAATGCAGAGGTGAACAGTTTCGGAGAGATAACGTCTCCCTGTCTCCCCTTTTTGCATTTGGATCGGATTTGTGCATTGGTCCTGAAGACGGATAGACATGGTGGCTTTGTTGGATAATCACTTCAACACTTCGATATACCTACGCTAGTAGCCGATTATACTCGTCGGTTTTCTGTATAATCTGCCGAAGTGTATGGATATGGTCTGTGGTACTCGTACTATAGTATTTTATAAGTAAGTAAATTTTATAAGTATTATATCAGCTATCTGGCCGCCATAGTACAAGCTTTGCTTAATTTGGGGTCAGATGGTGTTGTGGGTGAATTGTCTACCAATGTTTTTGGAAACCGGCTTGTTTGGGTGGCTGGAAGTCGTCAAACCTGCGTGCGAGACAATTCGTGATTACTTATAAACGTGGCTCAGAAGTGAGATGGGTATGTATTTCTTCAACAAAGTGATGTCACCTTTTTTGTAGAAGAGCACCACCACACTTCAGCTCCACGCTTCTGGTGTATTACCGTCAAGTATGACGGAGTAGAACAGCTCCTGAAGGACTTTGAGTAACCGTTTTCCACCCGCTCTCAGAAACTCAGCACCCGTTTGTTTCTACTAGGGATAGATGTGTGGAGACAAATGGCGCAACACAATTGGCAGCAGTATTTCTACCATACAGTAGCTCGTTGCCAAACATAACTGCTTCACATAGCGCCGTATTTTTATAATTAAAGTGGCCAGGCTATTGAACATCCGTATATCTGATCAGCAGTATTAATGTGCTTGATTGTTTAGTTTTAGCATTAAGACTGCTGTTAAGTAATTAAAATTTTATTTTATTTTAGCATTTATTATTTTCATGTAGTTTATCCATTAAATCATAGCATAAGTCAATATTGTCAACACCAATTGTAACAATGGAATTGTTTTCTTTCTGGAAACTTAGGAGGGAGCCCAAGATACAGGCTTTGCCTAGTTTGGGGCCCTCGGTTATATGTAGACATATGTTAATTAACAATGAATTTACTGTAATGTTAAAAGTGCTGTAAATATTGTAATTTTTGGAAATAAACTATTTATTATTATTTATTATTATTATACAACTATTAGGCGTCCGTATATAGATATTGGACGTCCGTATATCATATTGGACGTCCGTATATTACATTGGACGTCTGTATATAATATTGGTTCAGTCCATGTCAGGATACAATCCCGATTTTATCTTATTTACATTTGTGTTGATCCACAAATGAGGTTATTACGTACCTATTGTAGTGGTAGGACTCTTGGCAGAGTCCGCCTGGGGAAGTACCACACCTTTGCCAGTTATTCTACCGCCAAGCAGTAATGTCCAAACATTACTGTGTTCCGGTTTGAAGGGCAATGTTTCCAGAGAAATTACAGGGCTTAGAGCTATAAGATCTTAGATCTCTGGGTGACGAGCGCAGTGCAGTGCTAGGTAATAATTTGGACCCTTCATGTTCCAATAGCTTCGTGTCACAGTGCTATTATGTGTCAGGCATGTTGCTTACCATCAGGCACATGTCCTGATCGTCTCGTCACTCTTTATTTAAAAAAAAACCTACTTGTCTTAAATTAATAAAAAATAAATAAATAAATATTGGTGGACAATTCACACACAACACCATCTGACCCCAAACTAAGCAAAGCTAAAAAAATATGACTAAACAAACATGTACTTGTAATGTAATGTAATCTGTACATTTATGCTTGTTATTCTAGATAATACCTGCGATTATTGGTGTAAAAATCTCATAAATAGGAGCTTAATTTTTTTTATCTTATTAAGTAACTGTTTATTACTAAACTTTGTCAAAATGACAATTCATTCATCTGTGATCGTTCACAACAAGACGCCTTATAACAATTTCTGGTTTAAGAATATTTATTAATCTCAAAAGAATTTACAAAAATTCACTTACTGAGATTACACACTCATATACATATTATTATACATTGCTTCAAAACGCAGCGTGCAGACAAATATAAAATGAAAAACACACAAACAAACACTTATTACATATCAATTACAAAAACATCGAAATTACTTCACAACCATCACTAACAAAAGCACTTGAAAAATCAGACTGTTTAATTTTTATTTATTTCTATAATGTAGGGTAGTTTTACTATTCACTGCTGTTACCGGCCGACTTGGACTGGTTTATAACTGACAACAATGAGCTGCGATATAAAGCCCGTGGCACACTGTTTTCTATTGCAGACATTAAAATTAAATATTTATGATTTTAGTATGTTTTTTTTAACATGTCACAACAATGGCCCTGGTACACTTTTACTTAATTTGTTTTATATATTTTATACATATATGTATTATAAATCACATCTTATACCGAAGACTTCAAAGTTATGTTAAGTTATTATTAATGTTAGTTACTATTTTTATGAGTCTTATAATTTCCTGAAAGTATTTATTTTTATTAATTATTTTATTTTATTATAAATATATACATTTTTATTACATAGTTTATACATACGAAGTATCTTTTAACACGTGTAGTTTTAGTAATTTTTAAAGGTAGGAAATGATTTAGCTAGTTTGATATCTTTCGGTAATTTATTGTACAGGTAAGCTCCTTCAAACTTTATATTTTTGATTCCATAGTTTGTTCTAGGATTTTTGGCCAAACATAAGTTATTCGCTCGTCTCGTTAAAACTTTTTGGACGTCCATTTTCTTTGTAAACGTTAATTGTGTATGTATATCCTTCGTCAAAAATTTTCTAATAAGAATACATGTATTGTATTTGTATATTTGGGGTATATTCATAAGTTTAGTTTCCTGATAAATTTTGGTGGTAGGTGTAAGGTAATCGTACTGAAATAGAGATTTGATGATTTTATTTTGGGCTATTTGCAAAATTTCCAGATTCGTTTTAGCTGCCGTTCCCAAACCTCGATTAAGTAATCTAAATGAGGTTTTACCATAGAGTTATATATTATGTACCGTACTCGATTAGGTAGACATCGGCCATACTTGAAGAGCACCTGTTAGAGACGTAAGTTTACTTCTAACATGTTCCAAATGTGGTCTCCACGTTAACTGCTTATCAAGAATTAAACCCAGATACTTTTCTTGACTAATTTCATTTATTGTTTTACCGTGAATTGTTAACTGGTTAAAGGGGCCGATTTTTTTATTTTTCGTACAGAATATTATGTAATTTGTCTTGGAAGTGTTAATAGTTAGCAAATTTGATAATAGCCAAGTGGCAAGCAGATTCAAGTCTCGCTGTGCATTTATAATGATTTGATTGATAGAATTTCCGGAATAGAATAAACTGGTGTCATCTGCGTATAAAGTAATATCCCCCTTAAGTCCAATTTTGTGAATATCATTGATATAGACCAAGAAAAGCAGAGGACCAAGAATAGAACCTTGTGGAACTCCGTATGTAATTAACTGAGGTATACTCTCGGTTTCGTCTATTTTAGTGATCTGATAACGGTTCAATAAGTATGACTCAAAAATTTTGTAGGCGAACCCAGTTAGTCCGATAGATTTTAATTTTGACAAGAGCTTTTTGTGGCTAACTGTGTCAAAAGCTTTTTAAATCGATAAAAATTCCTAAATTTATCAGTTTTTTGTCTATATTCAGTTTTATTGACGTTACTAGATCTACGGCAGCTGCTACAGTACTTGATTTTGGCCGAAAGCCGTATTGCTTTTTATATAAAAAATTTTTGGATTCCAAATATTCAAAAAGCCTATTATGTAGAATTTTTTCGAAAACTTTTGAAAGTATAGGTAACACAGATATCGGCCGATAGTTCCCAGGATCCGTTTTATTACCGGATTTATAAACAGGAGTCACTTTGGCTACTTTTAGAGAATCTGGAAATTGACCTGCAGCCAAACATTTATTTATGCATTTTGTTAAATTTTCAATTAATAGCTCTTTGACACATTTAATCATTTTTGTAGTAATACCGTCTATGCCAGCGCTAATGTTTGAATCTAAGTTATCGATAATTTTGGCTATCTCGTCAGCAGTCGCCGGTTTTAAATCAGTAAGAAAATGGTCATCGCATTGGGAATCGACAACTGGAGTTTGTGTAGTTAAATGATACTCTTTTGGTATTTGATCAGCAAGTTCCGCACCTATGTTAGAGAAAAAAGAGTTGAAACATTCACATATTTGTTTTTTGTCTGAGACCTGGCCACTAGGTGTATTTAGTTTTATAGGTGTTGATTGGTTTTTTGATTTGTTATTAGCCAAATTACTTATCAGTTGCCACATTTTCAACGGATTTTTACTGCAGTTATTAAAAGCATTATAATAGTACTGATTTTAGTTTTCTGTATAGTGGCGTGAACGTTATTTTTCTGTTTCAAAATGTTTGCCTCAAGTTATCATCTTCATGCGATTTCTTCAGATTATGCCACAGCATATTTCTTCGATTAATCAAATCAAGTAGGTTCTTGTTTTTATAATTCAATAATTTCAATACCTTAATATTGTGAGAATAAATTTGTAGATAGATAATAATAAAGAATATAAAAATATCGGGTATCCGTATAACTATAGATCTTACGAAATTGAAGTAAAAAGAAAGAAAGTAAATCTAAACTAGCTGGCAACGTCGCACTCACAAATGCCGTTCATCCTATGCAGACGCTGAATAGTCGATGCCATTGGTAAATCAAGATCAATATATCCAGGACGTTTATAATTAATGACCATGGTTCGGGGTTCAAAAATGTTGCGGCACGAACGTAAGAGGAATATCGCGAAAAATAAAATTATCAGAAAACGATGTATCCCACGGAGCTGGCAATCGAAAAACTAAGCAATATTCATTAAGAGATGTTAAAATAAGCAAGAGGAACCGGAGGACGTCGTAATGATGCACGACGTGCATGACGCCAAAAATATTGTAGGATGTAAATATATATATATATATATGAGACGATCTTCTTAGCAATGTACGTCAGAAAGGGGCCCCTTAAACCTACGCCCGAGTCACAAGTCTCGGGATCTACTCGAGATTTCTCTCTCTGCCACACGAGTCCATACCCGGCACCCGCACGGTGAATCCATGGAAAGCTAAGAAGATCGTCTCATATACATATATATATTTACATCCTTAAATATTTTTGGCGTCATGCACGTCGTGCATCATTACGACGTCCTCCGGTTCCTCTTGCTTATTTTAACATCTCTTAATGAATATTGCTTAGTTTTTCGATTGCCAGCTCCGTGGGATACATCGTTTTCTGATAATTTTATTTTCGCGATATTCCTCTTACGTTCGTGCCGCAACATTTTTGAACCCCGAACCATGGTCATTAATTATAAACGTCCTGGATATATTGATCTTGATTTACCTATGGCACCGACTATTTAGCGTCTGCATAGGATGAACGGCATTTGTGAGTGCGACGTTGCCAGCTAGTTTAGATTAACTTTCTCTTTCTTTTACTTCAATTTCGTAAGATCTATAGTTATACGGATGCCCGATATTTTTATATTCTTTATTATTATCTATCTACAAATTTATTCTCACAATATAAAGGTATTGAAATTGTTATAAGGCGTCTTGTTGTGAACGATCACAGATGAATGAATTGTGATTTTGACAAAGTTTAGTAATAAACAATTACTTAATAAGATACAAAAAATTAAGCTCCTATTTATGAGATTTTTACATCAATAATCGCAGGTATTATCTAGAATAACAAGCATAAATGTACAGATGTACATGTTTGTTTAGTCATATTTTTTTAGCTTTGCTTAGTTTGGGGTCAGATGGTGTTGTTTGTGAATTGTCCACCAACATTTATTTTTTATTAATTTAAGACAAGTAGGTTTTTTTTTTTACATAAAGAGTGACGAGACGATCAGGACATGTGCCTGATGGTAAGCAACATGCCTGACACATAACAGCACAGTGACACGCAGCTATTGTAACATGAAGAGTCCAAATCATTACCTAGCACTGCACTGCGCTCGTCACCCAGAGATCTAAGATCTTATAGCTCTAAGCCCTGTAATTTCTCTGGAAACATTGCCCTTCAAACTGGAACACAGTAATGTTTGCACATTACTGCTTGGCGGTATAATAACTGGCAAAGGTGTGGTACTTCCCCAGGCGGACTCTGCCAAGAGTCCTACCACTACAATAGGTACGTAATAACCTCATTTGTGGATCAACACAAATGTAAATAAGATAAAATCGGGATTGTATCCTGACATGGACTGAACCAATATTATATACAGACGTCCAATGTAATATACGGACGTCCAATATGATATACGGACGTCCAATATCTATATACGGACGCCTAATAGTTATATACGGATGTTCAATAGCCTGGCCACTTTAATTATAAAAATACGGCGCTATGTGAAGCAGTTATCTTTGGCAACGAGCTACTGTATGGTAGAAATACTGCTGCCAATCGTGTTGCGCCATACTGGATTATTCCCATTTGTCTCACACATTTATCCCTAGTAGAAACAAACGGGTGCTGAGTTTCTGAGAGCGGGTGGAAAACGGTTACTTAAAGTCCTTCAGGAGCTGTTCTACTCCGTCATACTTGACGGTAATACGCCAGAAGCGTGGAGCTGAAGTGTGGTGGTGCTCTTCTACAAAAAAGGTGACATCACTTTGTTGAAGAAATACATACCCATCTCACTTCTGAGCCACGTTTATAAGTAATCACGAATTGTCTCGCACGCAGGTTTGACGACTTCCAGCCACCCAAACAAGCCGGTTTCCAAAAATATTGGTAGACAATTCACCCACAACACCATCTGACCCCAAACTAAGCAAAGCTTGTACTATGGCGGCCAGATAGCTGATATAATACTTATAAAATTTACTTACTTATAAAATACTATAGTACGAGTACCACAGACCATATCCGTACACTTCGGCAGATTATACAGAAAACCGACGAGTATAATCGGCTACTATATATAGCGTAGGTATGTCGAAGTGTTGAAGTGTTTATCCAACAAAGCCACCATGTCTATCCGTCTTCAGGACCAATGCACAATTCCGATCCAAATGCAAAAAGGGGAGACAGGGAGACGTTATCTCTCCGAAGCTGTTCACCTCTGCATTGGAGGATATTTTTAAGCTTTTAAACTACAACGGATATGGTATCAACATTAATGGCAAATACATCACCCACCTTCGATTTGCCGACGATATAGTCATTATGACTTTGGCTCAGTGCTCAGAGACCGGTCCATGTTTGAAACGGCAGTATCGAAAGTGGCGACCATTATGCTTATCTAGGTCAGATGATCCAGTTAGGCAGATCAAACTTTGACAAGGAGGTCAGCCGACGAATCCAACTCGGATGGGCAGTGTTTGGCATCACATCTTCTCGCCAGAGATATCACAAACTCTCATGGCGAAAGTTTACAATCAGTTTGTGTTACCAGTGATGATATATGGTACTGAGACGTGGTCGCCAACTATTGCATATTGGCATGATATGCAAACTCAAAGTTGCGCAACGGGCAATGGAGAGAGCTATGCTTGGAATTTCATTGCGTGACAAAACCCGCAACTAGGAAATCCGCAGAAGAATGAAGGTCATCGTCATAGCTTTTAAAATTAGCAAGTTGAAATGGCAATGGGCAGGCTGCAGATAATGATGTATAGCGTATATAGGCTATGAGAAAGCCTTCGATTTCATCGAAACCTAGGCAGTGCTTCAGTTTTTCCATAGTGTATAAGTATAAGTATAAGTGTATAACAGCAAAGCCACAATGTCTGTCCGATTACAGGATCAGTGCACAAAACATATCCAGCTACAGAAAGGCGTGAGGCAGGGAGATGTTATATTTCCGAAACTGTTTACACCTGTACCGGTTATTGTTGGCAATACAACACTCGAAAATATTGGCGAATACGTTTACCTAGGTCAAAAGATCTAAATAGGTAGATCCAACTTCGATAAAGAGGTCCAGCGAAGGATCCAACTCGGATGGGCAGCGTTCGGGAAACTTCGGCGAATCTTTGAGTCCAAAATACCCCAATTCCTAAAGACAAAAGTATTTAAGTAGTGCTTGTTGCCCGTGATGGCTAATGGAACTGAGACGTGGTCCTTAACTGTGGGTCTCAACACGAAACTCAAAGTTACACAGCGAGCTTTGGAGAGAGCTATGTTTAGAGTCTCTCTACGCGACAGAATCCGTAATGAGGATGTTCGCAAAAGAACGAAAGTGGCCGACATAGCTCAGAATAAGAAAGCTGTAGTGGCAATGGGCTGGCTACATCGCTCGCAAAACTGACAACCGATGGGGAAGAAAGTTTCTCGAGTGGCGACCACGAACCGGAAGACGCAGTGTTGGACGGACTCCAACTATATGGACAGATGACGTCACAAAGGTCGCTGGAAACCGCTGGTTGCAGGTTGCGCATGATCGTTTGTTGTGGAAATCTAGGGGGGGTGGCCTATGTTAAGCAGTGGACGTCTTGCGGCTGATGATGATGAGAGATGACGAGGGACAAATGGGAATTACTGGCACTATGAAGAAATATTTTTAAACAATTTCTCTTGACGTCCCTGGTGGGAAAATATCTCACTGGATTTGAATTGGACATCCATGTATAGCAATTGGACGTCCGTATACAGCTATTGAGCGTCCGTTTATAGCAATTGGACATCCGTATATAGCTATGAGCGTCCGTATACAGTAATTCGACGTCCGTATATAGCTATTGAGCGTCCGTATATAGCAATTGGACGTCCGTATATAGCTATTGAGCGTCCGTATATTTCTTCTCTTTATCGTCGACTCTCAATTTTAGCACGTATATTGAGTCTAAGGTTAAATTAGCCACCAAAAACTAGGTATTCTCTCAAAGGTGCGAAGATACCATTCAGATAGACATACAGATTCAATTCTGAACAGTTGCTCACGTTAAATAAAGCACAGATACGCTCCTGTATACGCTACTGTTCGCACCTTTGGGATGGATCGGCTAAGCATCAGCTGGAGACTTTGGAATCGATTGAGAGACGTGTCAAAAGGCTCATAGGCAATGACACTCTTGTGCGTAAAAGACTCCAAAGTCTTGATCATCGCCGCAAAATTGCTAGCTTATCGGTTTTATACCGGTTATACTTCGGAGAGTGTGCAATTGATCTACATGATCTAATACCACCTTGTCTTTTTTTCTATCAGACCTCTCGTATCTCAAAAAGCGACATCGTTCCATGGTTGATGTTCCGCAAACACCAACGAAGAGATTTGACTCCAAGTTTGTGACAAGAACGTCTAGGTTGTTGAATGCATTGCCTCAGTGAGGTTTCCCTTATAGTTACAATATTGGTGTCTTCAAATCGAGAGTGAACCGTTTTCTTCTAGGTAAGCACGCTCCATTGTAGATTGCATCGTCACTCAACATCAGGCGAGATGGTGGTCAAGTGCAAACCTATTAAATAATAAAAAAATGGCAATTGGACGTCCGTATATAGCTATTGAGCGTCCGTATATGATATTATTTTCTTCTCCGAAGTCCTCGATAATTCATCTTCTATCTACATCTAATACATTCCAATAACACATCATTTATTTTTGCAACTTTTTGAAAGTTTAAATAAAGTCGGACTTCTAATAATACGCAACGCGTACAACGCCACCTACCGCGAATATTATTTTTGTGATTTCATACCGTGATAAATATTATGTGATCTATTGTTGCGAGCTGGCAACGTCGCAGTTGCGGACGCCATATACGCGGATCCATAGTCAGGAAATCTCCGAGTTATACGGCTGTGAATATACGCGCGACAGCAGCGCCTCACCTGCGCTGAGATTTCGTCACGAACTTTTTAATATATTATTAAAAAGTTCATTGGTGTATGTGTCTTGTGTGTTGTGGCCGTTGGTTGGCAGTGTGCGGCCTCGTTCTACTTCCGTTTTCTCACTGATACTCACTCTCAAAAATCATGTCAAGTTCAAAAAATAGAAACAGAGTTAAACAGCGGCTGCACTCCTTGTCTCTCAAAGTGCACCTCACTAACATTCGAGGCCTGCACTCCAATATCACCCCAGTCCACCATCACCTCGAGACTGAGCAGCCGTCACTCTTGTTTCTTACGGAGACGCAGATAAGATGTCCGTCGGACGTGGCGTACCTAACCTATCCAGGGTACACCTTGGAGCACAACTTCAAGCCTCATGCTGGAGTGTGCCTGTACGCCCGTGACGATATCTGCTGTCGGCGTCTCCGTAATCTTGAGGACACCAGATTCTCTGTTTTATGGGTGCTGATGGACACAGGCATTGACAAAATTGTCTATGCATGTGTCTATCGATCGCACAGTGGAGATCAGGAGACGACTCGGCTCACTGATTATCTGAGTGAGGCAGCGGACGCGGCTCAGCAGAAGTACCCATCTGCCCAATTAGTGTTACTGGGGGATTTCAACGGCCACCATAAGGATTGGCTGTACCCATACCGGGACACTGACCACGCTGGGCTGGAAACGAGAAAACTTGCTTTATCGTTAGACCTAACCCAGCTGGTCCAAGTGGCCACAAGGGTTTTCAGATGTTGAGTCGCATACTCCCTATTGCTTAGACCTTCTGCTGACAACTGATCCAGACCGATACTCCGTGGCGGTATCTTCGCCGTTAGGCAGCTCCGATCACTGTCTGGTGAAATCAGTATCCGTTTACCATCCGCCCGATCTCAGCCCCAGAGGCAGCCGGCGGCTATGGCGATACAAGTCAGCAGACTGGGACGAGATGCGCTCTTTCTTTGCATCTTACCCATGGCAGTCACTGTGCTTCTCTTCTGGTGATCCGTCAGCCTGCGCGGATGCTGTGACTGATGCAATACGTACGGCTATGGAATATTTCATTCCATACTCTGACGTTCCATTATCCAGCAAAGCTCGCCCATGGTTCGGTCCTCAATGTAAAAGTGCTGAAACATTTAAACATGAGGCCTACCTAGCCTGGGTTGATGCTCGACAGCGTAAGGCAAGGGACACACACCGGAAGAAGAAGGCGTTCAACAGGGCTGCCAAGGCTTGCAAAAGGGTTCTTCAGAGGGCTCGTTTTGACCACATTACTCGAATAGGGAACAAACTAGCTTCGTACCCTGCGGGCAGCAAAGCGTTTTGGTCCCTAGCTAAATCGGTCGAATCAAACTTCTGCCGCTCCTCACTGCCTCCAATGCTGAAACCTGATGGGGCACTGGCTCACACCGCAATGGAGAAGGCAAACTTGTTTGCATCTCAGTTTGCGGAATCTTCTCGTCTAGATGCTGGTTGTGCGACACCTCCTACTCCACCTGGCAGTCCGACTTTGATGCCGGAAATACATATTCGCCAAATGGAGGTTCATAAAGTGCTACGCAATCTCGATGTGAACAAAGCCAGTGGCCCGGACGGAATTCCTGCCCTAGTGCTGAAGGCTTGTGCACCTGAGTTGTCTCCTGTACTGACGCGCCTGTTTAGGCTCTCTCTCAATTCTGGGCAAGTACCGAAATCATGGAAGCTTGCTAACGTGCAACCTGTGCCCAAGAAGGGTAGTCGTGCTGACCCTGCCAACTACAGGCCCATCTCGGTCACGTCCATACTCTGCAAGACTATGGAACGTGTCCTAAACCACAGGCTCCTGATGTACCTAGAATCTAATGACCTCCTCAGTGACCGGCAATACGGGTTTCGCCGAAACCGGTCCACTGGGATATTCTAGCGTATGTCACCCACATCTGGGTGAAGCTATCGAGAAACACGGGGAAGCACTTGCAGTCTCCCTGGATATCTCGAAGGCTTTCGACAGGGTTTGGCATGATGGCCTTATTAGCAAGCTGTCCAGTTATGGTTTGTCTTCAGGGTTTATTGCGTGGATATCGGACTTCTTGAGGATCGATCCATACGAGTTGTCATTGATGGCTGCTCGTCGGATCGAATGGCTATCAATGCTGGAGTCCCTCAAGGGTCGGTACTCTCTGCGACGCTTTTTCTGCTACATATCAACGATCTGTTGAAACCCGGTATCTTTGGGTACGCAGATGATAGCACCGTTGTAGAGAGTTACATATCTAGCGCGAGCCAGTGGACATCATACTAAGGTACTGAGAGAGTATGATCGATCGTTTGAACATGGCCCTTGAGAAAGTCTCTGAATGGGGCGAAACCAATCTGGCCAAGTTTAACGAGAGTAAGACGCAGGCGTGTCTGTTCTCCGCAAAAGGAGTCAATTTCAACTGACTCCTACTTTTCGAGGTGTATCCGTGCCGGTTACTGATCATCTTGAGCTTTTGGGCGTTACCTTGACTTCTACGCTCAACTTTGGCTCGTACATCGAGTCCAAGGCTAAATTAGCTGCCAAAACTAGGTATTCTCTCAAAGGTGCGAAAGTACTTCAAATCTGAACAATTACTTTTGTTATACAAAGCACAGATTCGCTCTTGTATGGAGTACTGTTCGCACCTTTGGGATGGATCGGCTAAGTATCAGCTTGAGGCTCTGGAATCGATTGAGAGGCGTGCCAAAAGGCTCATAGGCAAAGACACTCTAGCGCGAAAAAGACTTCATAGTCTTGAACATCGCCGCAAGATAGCTAGCTTATCGGTTTTTTATCGGATACACTTCGGAGAGTGTGCAACTGATCTGCATGATCTAATACCTCCTTGCCCTTTTTTTTATCGTACTTCTCGTAACTCAAAGAAGCGGCACCGTTTCATGGTGGATATTCCAAAGACACGGACGAAGAGGTTTGACTCTACGTTTGTGATAAGAACATCTAGGCTGTGGAATGAGTTGCCTGAGTGGGTTTTCCCCGATAGTTATAATCTTGGTGTCTTCAAATCGAGAGTGAATCGGTTTTTTCTAGGTAAACACGCTCCATCGTAGACCGCATCGTCGTTTAACATCAGGCGAGATGGCGGTCAAGTGTAAACCTATAAAAGTTAAAAAAACAAAAAAAAAAAAAATGAATCCATTTTAGAGTTTTTTTGGCTTCTGTCGATATTTGTCCTACGGCTAGTCAGGACCGATAGGACGTAAATGGCAATGGCTATAAAAGTGGCGTCCATTATGCGGACGCCAAAAGCAGGTGGACGCCAGTTTAAATGCACTTTTTCCTTCAGAGGACGGCTAATTGTTTGGAGGATGTAAATATATATATAGCTCATTAAATTTAAGTTTACTAAAAAGTCAGTCATTTCACATAGGTACATAATGAAAAAGGAATTTAGTGCTACATAACAAAACAAAGCTGTACTTAATAATTAATATTAATAAAAGCTGTTTATATGTTACTATTGTGTTCCATGAACCAACCACCCAAGTTATTTTTGTATTAATGTTTTAAGCTTATGCGCACCACATATTTAATAAACGTATAATTATAAAATAATAGAAATAAGACAAAAGGTTGAAACGGACTTATTGGAATATATTTAACCTTGTTAGTGACGAAAGTCTAAAAGGGCAAACATAGACGCTTACAACGAACTATCTTCTAAAACAAAGGTTGAGAAATGCTGGTCTGTCATATTGAGAGTGACATTGATTTGTTTACATTTTCTACACCTCTTCGTGGAACGGACTATAGCAAAATACAATACACTATTAAAAAAATCCAAGATGGCTGCCACCACAAAATGGCGATGTTATTTTTTTCTACTAACTCAATATGGGTATCAAACGAAAGGGCTTGACTAGTAGAATACTATACACTATAACAAATTTCAAATCCAAGATGGCCATCACCACAAAATGCTGAATTATATTATTTTCGTACTACCTCAATATGGGTATCAAATGAAAGGGTTTGACTAGTAGAATACTTTGCACTATGACAAATTTAAATCCGAGATGGCCGCTACCACAAAATGGCGATGTTATTTTTTTCACTACTAACTCAATATGGATATCAAACGAAAGGGCTTGACTAGTAGAATACTTTGCACTATGACAAATTTCAAATCCAAGATGGCCGCTTCCACAAAATGGTGAAATACATTTCTTTTTCAGAACTCATTTAATATGGGTATCAAATGAAAGGGCTTGACTAGTAGAATGTTGTACAGATAACAAATCCGACGCAGTCGGGGGTTAATCAAAAATTTTAATTTTGTTCTTGTTGAAGCGAAAACTCCTTTTGTCACACCACACACAGAGTTTTCGTGGCTGTAAATGAACCTCAGCGTCACGCTCGTATGTGAAAGAAATGTTCGGGTGATGTGTAGGTAATGCTTATGCAAAATTATTTCGTAAAACAGAACTGAAACAAAATAAAATGTAGTTGTAGGTTAGTATTGAAAGGGTCCCATATATTTCCAGACACGATTGGTATTTGAGTAGTAGTGCTTGCGTAATGTCTACTGTATCATAGAAGCCGGTGCCGGCGGGTCTCGGCGCACCTGCCGGCGCCGGCACCGGGTGCCAATAAAGAACGGCCGCCGGACGGCCGGGCCGGTGCTGACGACACCTCACCCGCGCGCGGGGCTACCACACAGAGGAATAACAAAACCAAATAATACAAGTAAAATCAAGTATCATACTAATCCTACTTTCTTACTAATGATACACCCGTTATAATATTCGTTCCAGTTATTTACCGGTGATAAAAGTAGTATGTGTGCTATACCAGACAGTAATCTTGTTGTGTTCTAAATTTCAACGCGATCCGTTCATATGTTTTGATATGATTGAGCTATAAACATCCAGGAAAGTTTTGGGAACGGGTGAAACTTCGAGGCACTCATTTTTGGTTGAATTTTTCCAAGTATTACTGGTTTTTTTTCAAATTAGATAATTTAAAAAAATATTGAAAAATAAGAAATATGTAGTTCGAAGATATATTGGTCTACTGGAGAACTTCGCTGTCTTATAGCAGCAGAACGTTTACCTATCGATATTATTTAAGTACAAAGTTTTTACCAACATTAGTTGTAGTATGAGTTAATTGAGGTCGGTTGTTTAGTATTTTAGAGAAAAATAAATGTAAACAATGGGTGTGTGATCACACACCCAAACTTTGTGTGTACATTTACACATGCAAATTTCTTTAATTTGTAAGAAGTATAACCAACGTTAACGCCCGACTAACGTTCCTTCTGCGATAGCGCATAAATGGCTAGGCAGTAGAAGTTACAAGAGGTCAACTATAGAAAGAAGAAGTAACTCCAATTAAAAATTAAATAGATATTCGAAACCTATTTATCTGTAAAATAATCTATTTTGTAGCAAATACTTTAGCGTTATTTATACGCAGGTGCTCGCTACAGGCCGCTGAAACAGTTCGCCCACGACATACTCCGTGCCGTACGGCGCGGCGGCGAGGAGGTACCGAGTCGGTGTATCTTCATAAACTTTGATATTAAATGTTAGTGAACTCTTTACCTTCGTTTCCAGGGGTCTACTACCTGGCTCAATTGCTCACAAGTATCACTCTCTGTTTGATTTTAGGGTGAAATTATGGCAAAAGACCTGATGGCATGACTCCTTTACTATGGTCTGTCCACTATACTATGACCATTGACCATCCATCTACTACTACATCACCATCATACTATCTACTAAATAGTCCGAACAAAACCTAAACATTTGGTTTGGAAGTTTGGATGATAGTTAAGGCCATTTTTGAGTTATAAAATTACAACGAAAAGTGGCTTTGATTTTTACATACATAGATAAATTACTGATATTGATTATTGTGATGGATCATTCCATAGATTTCGAATTTATTCGACGTCTTTATACCATACATTTCATAAGTCTCAAACAGATGTCACCTCAATACTCTGTTTAGACTAAATTTTTTAACTCAATCGACGTTGGGACGGGCGCTAATATGCTTACATTATATCGAAGCAAAGTGAAGCAGAGTGTGGAATGATCCCAGTACGCCCGGTCCCCGGCGAGCCCGGGTGATCGGAATGCAGGCGGCGCGGCGGTGCCGGCGTGCCGCCTGCGAGCCGGCCGCCGCTGCCGTGCGGGCTGGCGAGCGCCGGCCTCGCTGCTAATGTCGGAGAACCATTCCGTTCCTATGTGGTTTTGTTGTCGTTTATTTTGTGGAATAGCCGTCAGTTTGTTCTCCTGATTGAATGGAATTTACCCTGCGTAATAAGAGTAGATTACCTACTTATACTCGTAAGTAAACGTAAGAAAAAATATTCGGATTTTGTGAGATAGCATGTCTCCTCTTCTCCATAATACGTTGTTAAATGTAATTTTAATTACATTGCATCATCATCATGACATGTCATCTTGATTATCTCAAGATAATCAAGGTATTAAATTACAGAAGACCAAATACTAAAGGCTTTCATCCTTATTAGAGTAAGATCCCAGAGCCGCCACACGTCACGTATTTTCTGATGGATGAAAGGATGATTGAGTAGAGTTAGTACGTACTAAGAACTCATGCTTACCCGGTAACATCTTAGACGGCCAATTTGATTTTCACGTATGTTATAGGCAAACTCCCAAAATAATAGAGTTTCAAAGCGTATGTTAAGGAAAACGGCCGACCGAAAGCGTCTGGGAATATTGAGGCCTTATTTTTAAAAATATTGCCAATAACATACGTAAAAATCAGCTATCAGAAAATACGTGAACTAAGTAATGTATCTTCTGGACCCCATATCTCAAAATTGGCCGTCTAAGCAAGTTAGCGGATAATCATGTGTTCTTAGTACGTACAACTCTACTCAATCGTCCACATTTTATCCATCAGAAAATATGTGACGTCTGGGGGCTCTGGGATCTTGGACTATATAATTTATATAAGCTTTTATCAGTTAGTAGAAATCATTGTATCGTGTGTTTGTATAATTTTATAATTTGTCTTTTTTTATAAATATAGGTCCAATTAACACGTCACACAGAAAAAGCAAAAGAAAGAGCACACAAATAGTATTAAATTTCAAAGTTGATGAAAAAATTAAAGTTTCATTGTTCGACAACAAGTATATGAGAACTTACATATATGTTCAATAAAATAATCGTAAAACAAATATGTCAATAGAATTAAAATTCCATTCGGTGAGAACTGGACAGCGTAGACGTTCGAACTCTCTACAATTCATCCCACAGAAATAGTTCTAGTGTATCAAATAGCCAGTGAGGTGCCGGCGAGCGGCCGGGCCGGCGCCCGGACCGGGCCGGCGGCCGGCGCCGGCAACAGCCTGCATTCCGGCCGGGCCAGCCCACTGCTTCCAGCGGAATGCCAACTATTTTCCACTTCATTCTGACAGACGAGGACTAGTGGATTTAACTTCAGACTTACTTGAGCACTGTCGGGCGAACTTGGCTTTTAGAATACGAAGTTTTAATTTAACTGTCGTTGGTTTAACATTACACGTTTTGATTCCTGTTCGCATACTCGTTTATTTCATACTCTCTGTCCGTGCTCTGTGTATATGTCAATGTACTCTGTAAATGGCTCTGTATTAACCATAGTAGATAAGTAATAGATGTGTCATTCGTACAAAACCACATTTGGTAGCTGGCATATGGCAAGGTTGCCTGGAAGAAATCGCTTTCAGCGTTAAGGCCACCAGCTGTTTTCTCTAGTTTTACTGTTTTCCTATGTTATTTTAAGTTGTGAGCAATAAAAAAATCATTCATATTAAAATATTAAAAACTGAATAAGTACTAAAACTGAACTGAAACTTGTTGAATATTAAAAGCAGTTAATTTTAATAACAGATACCAAATAACTATTCTTTGGTCTACATCTCAAAAATTGTTATTTTACGTGTAATAAATAAACGTTTAAAATCATTTCTGGTTAAATAATTAGTTTTATAAAAAAACAAACAAACGGTTTAAATTTATAAATATGTGTTAGCCAATAAAAGGCTCGATGCTCCAATGAAACTTCGAGGTTGCGGCGGTAACTAGAATTATATAGACGTATCCAATTTGTTGGTTTATGAAGTTTAAGTGACACCATTTTGGTATCGAGTACATTGAAGGTACCCAATAAAAAATTGTCTGTCATAGGAACTGCCGATAGAAGTGAACACTTGTATCTCAGAATTTGATGATGTTTTGTTTTTCTAATTATTGCATTAAATTGTGAAATGAATACCGTCCTTTGTAAAGCTGGATGCTATTCTTTTCTGTTTCACTGTGCAGATTTTTGAAGTTATACTTCTTTAGGCGCGTTATGAAAAAATGATGAGAGTTAAATTTTAAGATGCGCGCGCACCTGTGACACAAAATTAACAGTATGAAGTCGTCTGCTTATGGTGGTTCCATTTTCAAATTTTCATACTAATCTATTTGACCATTCATGGGCGACGAGAGTATAATTTTACACTGAAATGACTATAGTTGGCATTTAAATTGGTCTTTATTTGCGATATTTCATATTTAGTTGAAGAAAATTGTAGATTAATAGTAGAAATAACATCGAATTTTTTTGTTCATTTATGTCAATGTGTGAGTGAACACAGATAGTGTCGTACGGTTGCCGCTACTAGGCATAGAATACATAATAGTAATTATACGGCGAAGACGCGCGACGTTGCCAGCTCGTGACATACGCGGGTAACGCGCTGTTGCCGCTCTTCTCTGTCAACTTTGCTCAGCTGGCTCAGCTCAAGAATCAAATAAATTATTGAAAGATTGGACAATGTATTGCCAGTATTTGAATGTTATATATTGGATAAATTTTCGGTGGCGATAAATTTAATAAAATAAAAGAAGTATAACTTCTCACGCGCGTACATAAGTACACGCACCCATTTTTTTATTTATTTTCTATTTTATTTTACTTTTACTATTTTATATTTTATTAACGTTTTTTTTTCAGCACTCTTTCGGTCGAAATCAAAAGCCTGACTGACCGAACTCGTAACAGGTAAAGTGCAATTACCTATGCTTATAAAACGCTAAGAATCAGTCGTACGATCAGTGAAATGGATATATTGTCTTTGGTTTTAATCTACTACTTGAAGTGAAGTGAAGACTTGATTAAAACGGTGAATTAATATCGTCTGCAAAAAATAGAAATATAATGTAGAGGTGATTCATTCCGCAATAGCAGAGGGTCCCGCTGTGTTGTAACCGCGGCGACCGCCGCCGCCGCGGGCTCGCGTGTGCGCTGTTCACGCGAAAATGCAATTAACAGCAAGAATTAACGTTTCTACAGTTATTACAAGCAAATTAGACTACTTCAATCTTTTTGTAGCGGTAGGACACTCTTTGCAGAGTCCGGAGAAAGTACTACACCTTTACCAGTTACTCTACCGCCAAGCAAGTGAAAACACACATAAAACTATGGGATAAAACATTGAAATTCAGAGAAACATGAATTAAGTTGACAAAATGAATATCTACTATCACATCTGACCGTAAAAAATGTAAACGTAAAAACCTATATAGCTAAAAACTATTGTAACGTTAGCAACATTTTTTTTTTCAAAGTTATCACATCATATATCAGTGAAATGGATGACAAACATTTCAGAATCATGAAAAAAACATAGATTTAAATTATTAATATCATTCAGTAGGTTTATATTTCTGAAATTATCGACATAGAAATAATTTACTCCAATTCCGATGATACAGATTTCTGAACTAATAATTAAAACTGATATGATTCCAATGACAGATAAAGCGTAGAGCTCTAGATATTCCCAGAGCAGGTAAACAGAGAGTGGCAAGGTGATATCCTAAGAGGGCACAAAGAGGTTACCGGGGCGAGGAGGAGGGGGGTAACGAGGGGCAAAGAGGGCAAATGTGCATCTGAGGAGATGAGCCGCTCGAATGCGGCGCCGGCGGTGTGCAGCGGCCGGCGAGTGCTGCGAGATGATGGCGAGAGGTTTTATTGCACCTGTTGGAGGCTCGTTTGCTTTTGCTGTCGTAAGGCTTTACGAGTAAAAAAACAAAGTAGTCTTAAAAATATTTGTTTGAACTCGGGATATGTCGCACAGGGATTTTGTATTATGAATCCTTTTGAATTATTTACATATCGCTTTTTTTTTTTTAATCATGCATTGTGTGAATTAAGACTTGGTCTTATGCGACCAAATGCAGATCAATACAAATACAAATTACAACAATCTTTATTGCTGTTTGCAGGTAAGATAAGGTGATACAAAACATTTTAAAAGTTGACCCATATAAACTGGCCTCTTCTTCTAGAGTAGAGTAGAGTCTGGCAGTACAGTTTCTATTGGTCTGAATTTATACAATGATAATAATAGTCAGCTAATAAAGTCTTCTTCTTCTTCTTTTGACTGGCTTCGTGGCTTAGTGGGTAGTAACTCTGCCTACGAAGCAGTGGGTCTTGTGTTCGACTCCCACCCAGTGCAAATGTTTGTGTGATGAATTCAATTTTTTTTAAATTCTTTATTGCATAACATGGGTACATAATATAGATGTTGGTACAGTAATCTTAGGTCGCCATATTTAGCCTTACGGCATGCAAATAAATATGTTTGCACTGTGTCTCGGTGTTTCTATGTATAATAAGCAGGGATGTTACGGAGCTTCGACTCCGATACCGTTAAGTCGGAACTTCCGATTATTATTATACCTTCGGTTAAGACTTCGGCTCCGAAACTTTTAAAACGGAGGTTGTAATCGGAGGTAAGGAGTATAAGTATTTGAGATAATTCCTTATTGTGGTAGAAAGTAAATGGAAATACAAAAATCCTAGCTCTCTTAAATCAATTGCCCGCCAATTTTTCCGTGTCCATGTGTTTGACAAAATATTGTTTTATAAGTCCCCAATATAAATCTTTCTCATGCCACAACTTCTGAACCTGCCTATGCCGCCGACTTCGGTTCTGACTCCGGTTCCGACTCCGATAAATCAAATTTAAAATCTCCGACTTCGGTTCCGATAAAATGACCTCCGTTACATCCCTGATAATAAGTATGTATTTACAACTATATAAGTATTATATCAGAGCTATCTGGCCGCCACCAATATTTCATTGTCCACCACCAATATTTTTTTCATTTTTAGTTTATAATCGGTTGTATCATATAGTTTGATAGTTTGATAGTTTTTTCGGCCGTGGGTACCTTAAGTACAACACATAGTTTATTTGTCCTGATAGTTTTTAATCAAAATAAAACATTTTTAATAGTTTTTTGTTGTAAATTTTTATGTATTTATAAATAATAAGTTACTATACCTGCTGGTGAGTGTTATCCTCAAGATCCACATACAATAACACTGTTATTTGTGCAAAATTATAACTGACTTGCCAATTTCACTGCACTTTTTATTTTGGAAAATGGAAGCTATAAAGGAATCTATATCTCAATTAAGCCAATCATTTAATTTAAAACTGGCAGAGTTTGAAGAAAGACAGTAAAATCTGACAACTCCAAAATCACAAAGTGACAGTGGCCTCAATGCAGAATTCACACTCTTTAAAACTTTCACACTGAATTCACTCCGAGCACTTCAATCCCAGGTTGAGCTTTTGGCTCAACAGCATGATAACCTGGAGATGCACTCAAGAAGAAAAATACTACTTTTCCACGGTGTGCCAGAGGTGAAAGGGGAGGATACAGTAGCTGTGGTCACAAAACTAGTAACGCAATCACTGAGACTGAACAGTTTCAAAGGTACGGACATAACTAGATGTCATAGAATGGGTAAATCCTCGTTGCCTGATCGTCCTAGGCCAATTCTATGCAAGATCAGAGAAATGTCTTTGCGTGCTGAGATAGATAGATAGATAGATAAACTCTTTATTGCACTTATTTAGAAAACAAAATAACAAAAATATTCAAAACTTAAAAAAAAACAAAGTAGCGATTGGCGACCTTATCGCTAAGAGCGATCTCTTCCAGGCAACCGCAGTATGGAAAAGGAGATAAGAAGAATAAGAAGACGGGGAAGTACAAATAATGAGTGGAGGATACTTATAATTCTACAATTTGGAAAATTAACTATACTACTTATAATATATAATTAAACTACAATACCAATTCCACTAAAACATGCTACATATACTTACATATTAATAACTGTACACTCTAATACATAAATACGAATATAACATACACTAATAGATACATAAATATCATGTTTTACCAATGGAGATTTATGAAATAGATTTAAATTATATAAGATTAAATAAGAGTAACGATTTCAAGTAATTGATCACGAAGACAAATATAGTTCATTCACCAGTTTCTTGAAGGTGGCTAGCGATGGAGCTTGTCTGGTTGATACTGGCAAAGCGTTCCATAGTTCAGTAGCCCGAAAAGCAAAAGATTTGCCGTAGAAATTTTCACTGCGTGCTGAAGGCATTTGGAGCACTAAATTGTTCTTGGATCGGAGAGGCAAAGAGTGTGCATCGCTCCAGAAAGTAAAACATCTTTCAGATAACGAGGTGATGAGGGGTTAAATAATACATTATAGAGTAGAGACAAAGTATGAGCATTCCGACGAAGGCGAATGGGGAGCCACTTGAGCTGCATACGAAACTGAGATACGTGATCATATTTGCGCAAGCCAAATATAAATCTTATGCAATAATTTTGGAGACGCTCAAGTTTATTTAGCTGATCTTCATTGAGGTCGAGATAGCAGATATCTGCGTAGTCCAAGATGGAAGAAGAAGAGATTGTGCAAGCGCAACTTTAGTAGTAGTAGGTAAAAAATTACGTAATCGTCTCAACGATCCACCAGAAGCAAATAATTTGCAACTGATAGCTTTCAGGTGAGGTTCCCAGCTTAATGTACGATCGAAAATCACGCCCAAGTTTTTGACTGATTCGCTGAATGGTATAACTATCCCGTTAAAAAAAAACTTTGGAACGGAAATCCAGTCGACTCTAGAGATCATGTAAGGACTCCCAATTACTATAACTTGAGTTTTAGAGGGTTAACATTCAAGCCAAAAGAGTTGCTCCAGTGGACAATTTGTCGTAAATCAGCGTTCACCAGTTCAATGGCAACATTAAGATCAGAGAGCCGTGCTTGAGAATAAATTTGAAGATCGTCTGCATAAAGGTGGTAGGAAGAATTAAGGTTTTAGAAATCGAATTTATGAAAATAGCAAAAGAAGTGGTGATAGCACGCCGCCTTGAGGGACACCAGCATTTGTACTGCACCAAGACGATAGTACATCGTCGAGGTGAATACGTTGTCGGCGTCCATACAAGTAACTATGAAACCAATTGATTACTGACGGAGATATGTTAATAGAGCGCAGCGTCGCCAGCAAGATATCGAAATCGACGGCGTTAAAGGCATTACTGAAGTCTAGCAGAGCTAGAACAGTAAGCCGGCCGTCGTCCATACCTTTGCGAATGTCATCGGTGATCTTAACAAGAGCGGATACAGTGCTATGCCCTGGACGGAAACCGGATTGTAAAGGGTTTAAGAGGTCTTGCCTGTTTAGGAATTGGTTAAGTTGTGAGTGGACAAGACGCTCAAGGACTTTGGATAGAAAAGGAAGAATAGATATAGGGCGGTATTCGGAAAAGGAGGTAGGATTAGGTTTCTTCGGCAAAGGAATTAAATGTGCATCTTCCAGATTGTCGGAAAAACACCACAGGTGATGGATTTATTGAAGATTGCACATAGGACAGGAAGGATGACGTCAAGGATGGGCAATAACATGTTCCTACTGATACTATCACCGCCAACAGCGTTGGAGGAGATCGACACAACACTCTTCTTAACATCACCTTCAGTGAATCGATTGAATGTAAATTGAGAGTAGTCAGGAGATGGGGTGGCAGATAGATGATTTATAGTAGAATTTTTTACCGCTTCCGTTATAGAGGAAGCAGAGGAAAAATGACGATTGAGGGCATCTAAGTCTAATTTATTAGGGGTAGAATTTGGACGTGATTTGCCGACTCCCATAGACTTCAGAAATTTCAGACTTTGCCTGGATTCTCATTTTGGACAGATTTGTGGACATGTCGGCGCATTGCATCTCTACACACCTTGTTGCAGCGATTTCGGGCCTGAATGTATTTATCTTTGTTAACCTCTGTAGGACGTGACTTATAACGCGATTTTGCTGCCGCCTTTTTGTGCATGAGGATCTTGATTTCGTCGGTGAGCCAAGGGGCAGGAAGATGTTTGATTTTAATCCTACGTAGAGGTGCATGAATATCGTATAGTTCTGTAACGAGCTTATTAAAAATGGCAACTTGTTCATCCACTGAAACGGCGTCAACAACGGGGCTCCAATTCATTTTTTTGGCGTCTTTGAGAAGTGATTCATGATCCATACTACTAAAATTGCGATGCATGACGATTTTAGGTTTTGATTTAGGGGACGGATTTTATAAAGAGAAATATTAAATCATGGTATGAAAACTCATCAGCAGAGTGCTGACCATGTGAGGCAATATTATTAGGGAAGACACTAACATCAAATCTAATAAAGATGGGTTACTATTAGGGAAATGATGAGTAGAGCTGAGAGGAAGAATATGCAAGTTGTATGATTTAACAATAGATTGTAGTGAAGAGGAGCGAAGATCGTTTTTAAGGAGGCAAGTATTGAAGTCATCCATTATAATGGTGTGATTGTAAGAAAGAATAAGGTTATGTAAGAGATTTTCAAATGAAGAGAAATAGTTGACATTTTGGAGGGCTATAGTAGACTCCGAGAAGAACTTTAGTATGTGAAAGAAGAACTTCAATAAGAAGATGCTCGCCTGCACAAGCTGGTGGTGGTTGTGGCGATTTGCTCAAAACCAAAAAAGGAATGTTATCCCTTAGGTAAATAGCCACACCCCCACCGATACGGCCGACGCGATCATTTCTTATAAGTGTAAATCCGGGGAGAGAATATGAGGTCGAAGGAAGACAAGGTCGAAGCCAGGTTTCGGAGACTAAAATAGCATGGACATTATGTTGATCAAGAGACGCCAACATTTCAGGATATGAAGCCGGAATGCTCTGCGCGTCAATATGAACAAGGTTAAAGTTTTTAGGCACACTTGAAAAGGTGTTATCCAGAAAGACAGATATTGGTTCAACACCATTGCAACTTTGATTGCTAACTGTTGAACCGGATGAAGCTGAAAAATATTCGTCATCGCTGTTGCAGTCATCGTCACTAAATATATTGATCATGATACTATATAAAATATATATAAATGTATATATATAATATAATATAAATAAATATTAATAAATAATACTAATAATAACAAAAAAGTTTGAATACTACTACATACCTGTCGGGTTGAGCAAGAACGAGATTGCTAGGATTTACAACACTGTTGGTACATAATATGAAAACTAATAGTACATAAAATTTGACGAAAAACAGCGATAATACTGACAATAATTATAAATGATAGTTGATAATCTACGACAGTCATGGCGGACTTCACTAATTAATTATTTACGCTATGCACTGGCAAAATTACGGTGATGTGACCAAGATATAAAAAGTTGAACATGACAGTTCTCAACGTCCGAATCAGTAAACACTAAACAAGGTTACAAAAATAGAAATACCTACATACACAGTGAAATTAATCAATTATAAATATAAATCTACAGTATTGCAGTTATACCAGTGTGCTTGTTTACATAAAACAATTTTACAATAATTTGGAAGAAGTGAGGCGAAAAACTATGAAAAATTAGACATGCACAAACCCTACCAAAACAAGTTGAAAAGTTAATTAACTATGCACTATAATCACCAAATTTAAAAGGTCGCTACTTATGTGGGACCCTTCGTGCGGCTTTTGGCGCCTTCTTCGCTACTTCTACCTCGGGTTTCCTTAGTTGGAGCGGAGCCGGTGCCTCAAGTTTATCAAGTTCAGATTGATTGCTGATTAGATGCCGCTTGCCATTTGACTCAGATTGATTTTGATTTGAGATGTGGTCTTCTAAAAAGAATCTTCGGGGGGTCTGGTGTCACTGTGTCTGAGTTTCTTACAAAAGTGCGGCACGATACATTCATGGAGGCTCGGAAGCGGTTGGGGGGTATCACGGTGCTGGACTTGGGATGGCTCGGTCATTGTGCTGAGTCCTGGAGGTTCGCGGCATCGCGTCTGTTCTTTAGCGGATCTAGATAGGTTATGCATTCCGTCAGAAGCAGCAGCAGCCACTGGAGACACCGTTGAGATACCAAAGGCATCTGTTGCAATCCATGGAGGCAGTCCGGGAGTGGCGCGAGCCCCCATAGTCGGAGACAAACCACGGCGAGTGGCAAAGCCTAAGATGCATAAATGAACGTTTGTGTGTGATTATACTGTAAGTTATGTTTAAGTTTCGCGTAGATGTGCATTGTATCACTGTTTAGCTACCTTCATCTGTTTTTAAATTAGGAATCACTTTGAGCATGTAGGTACACTTGTAATCATTAGTTATTTTGAAGGTATGCCTATCAATTTATCTTTATCAATTATCAATGACAAGAACACAAAATTTCACATTAAGTACCTTTTCATCTAACCTTCAACTTGTCATACTTGGCATTGACAGCTGTATGTTTTGATGTTTTTGCAATTTTTTTTTTTCTATGGTAGATGCAAATTGACTTGTCGAATATGGTTCCAGATTTTGCTAAATGTGGCAGCTCTGTTTGTTTTGTGAAATTTCTATGGTGAAGTTGGGAACGGTCTTTGACAGGTCTTTTTGCGTCTTGAAAACGCTCCATTATGGTTTTGTTTTGAAAACTCATTCAGTTATGCATATAGCTAGTTTAATGTATATTGCCACCACAATGATTTCACTGCGCTAGACTATACTACCTTGCAGTTTTGCTTGTATTTTAAAATTATGTCACGAAACCGGCGGGTACTAACTAATAGTAGATAACTAGGTAGATAATTAGTGTACTTAATTTATTGGTATATGTAAACTGTTTTTAGTTTATAATTTATTTTGTAGTTTATACCTTTTTATATAATATGTTGAATATTTTTGCTGACAGCGATGAGTTTGATGAGTCTGTTACCTCTTCAACCACGGGTAGTTCTGAAAATAGTTTTGTGGATATTCCGACATTGTCGGATCTATTGCACGAGTTTTTCTGATGTTTCTAAAAATTTTAACCTAATTCATATTAACGCCCAAAGCATTCCCGGTCATATTTCAGATATGCAGTCCTCCCTCGATTGTAAAAAACATTCATGGCATCTTAGTTTCTGAAACCTGGTTGCAAACTTCTTTACCGTCTGTCTCGTACTCTCTGCCAGGTTTCAATCTCATCCGTAATGATCGAGTTGGACGAGTGGGTGGAGGAGTTGCTATTTAGATCTCTGGGTGACGAGCGCAGTGCAGTGCTAGGTAATGATTTGGACTCTTCATGTTCCAATAGCTGCGTGTCACTGTGCTGTTATGTGTCAGGCATGTTGCTTACCATCAGGCACATGTCCAGATGGTCTCGTTACCATTTATAAAAAAATATATATATATAACGGGAAAGTGAACTACGCGAGTAAAACCGCGGGTCGCTGCTAGTATTGCGTACAAATCGTGTTATCTAGCTCCTGCCGACTGTTAGCCGGTCTGTAGAGGTAATACGTATTATATTAGTTTTGATTATTATCTGAGTTATTATTGGGGGGGTCGCGTTGCAGAAGATGTATCTGAGTTGGCTGACTTGAGCGCTCGTTGTAGCTACTTCTTTTAGGCGATTATTGTTTGATGCCGTCCTTCTCGTGGGCGCGTCCGGGTATGCAGCCAACCTTATGAGCTTGTAGACTTAAAAAATTGTGGCGAAATAAGTTATCGTATACCAATGACATTGTAGGAGTTTTTCATTGTCTAAAAACGCGCATAAAATGATGTATTAAAAAAATAAAACCTAGCTAGATCGATTTATCGTCCCCGAAACCCCCTATATACATAATTTAATGAAAATCGTTCGAGCCGTTTCCGAGATTCAGATTCTATAAATATATACATATATACCTACAAGAATTGCTCGTTTAAAGATATAAGATAATATTGTAGTCTTCTATTGCTTACAGAAAAGAAAACCTGATTTACGTTATTCGTTACGTTTATTCTATTTATATGACCATAAACATAAAATAAATCATTGTAGTCTTTTTTGTCTAGACTTTTTTGACATTGAAGTTTTCACTTGTGCCATGTGGGCTTGGAGACACATTTTTTTACAGTAAAGAGTGACAAGACGAGTGAAGTAGAATTGGCAATATCTTTGCCTGATGAATGACAATATGCTTGCCAATAACTGTATAAAGTATGTTTTTGTCTAGGCAGACTCTTAAGTAGTGACGTAGCCAGATTACAAGTGTACTTGTAGGCGTCCCGCGTCGGGAACGAACCGAGAGATACCGAGGGATAGAGATATATACGTTTCTTCAAGATGGTGCTTGACCATGCAGTTTAGGGTAAAAATCACAGACACTATTATTGTAGAAAATACAATTTTGGATCTTTTGTTTCTAGTCAACTTTAGTGTAAAACTTACCCTTTACGATTTATGACTCATGTAATAGTTCCGACTTCACCCGAAGATTTCTTTCATTTACGAGCGTGATGATGAGCTTCATTCACAGCCCATGAAATATATCTGTGTTGTGCGTCAAAAGAAGTTATCATTTCAAAACGTAGTAGGTATTTGTTATGATTTCCACTATTCAATATCAGTTCTGTAACGACATATCGGATATACTTAAATATCATCTGAAAATATAGTTAAAACGACAATGATGATGATGACGACTGGAAAATATCGAGATGTCGATAGTATTTTAACAGTCTTATCCATCTCTAGCGCAACTCCATTTTACCTACCCACGATAGAAAATACTGGCTGGTGTGACACCGCACAACGAGCGAGCGAGGTGAGTGAGTGAGCAGGTCGCTCCAGAGACGCTCAGCTACGAGCAAGCGAGCGCGCCGCGGGGCGTCCCCGGGGCGCGCTGAGAGCGACGCCGCGCGCCGGGAACTCCCCGGACTCATCCTATTGTGCTGCCGTCAGCAACTCGGCTTATTGTCTCATGCGCTCGAAATTAAATGCTCTCCAGTAGACGTGAAACAATTTTAAAAGATACGAGTTTGAATTAAGAAGCTTATACGTGTGTTGGCAATGCATGTATACGAGTAAGTACGTATAATCGGCATTTTTTTAATGGGTTGAGTGGCAATAAGCATATGGGCCATCTGACGGTAGTCATCAATTATGAACGTCAGAGATGTTGACGGCGTTTTTCCAGCCCGGAAAGGTTATTAAAAATACCGTTTTTAAACTTTTTCTTGTCCAATTTCGTCGTATATATTTTCGAAGGAAGGGAAGTCCATAGACTAAGCTTTTAGTGGTTGGTCACAAATCTGTTAAAATTGTGGTAACTTAATTAGGAGTTAAATTTTAACTATCGACGTTTGGTGTATTGGTGCCTGCAAAACAGCGCGTCTCTCGATAAACCCCTCCTCAAAATATTTCCATATTTATCTTTCTCTTGCCTTTTAAATCCACACTAGACTTTTAATTTTTTCAGATTACTCCATTAACCTGGGCTTCACATAAATAACTTCTGATGATATGTGGTTTTCTAAAATGTTTAACGCAAAGCAATTTTCACGGAACAAGTTCAACTAAGATAACGGATATGTTTTGTGAGATTATACGTAGAATTTTTTGTTAGAAATTGTGGAGACTATTCAACCCGAATTCAAATTCCATCCCAGTTTATATCCAGGATAACGGATAAAGATATTTCCCTTCAAGAGAGATCAGAAGGATCGGGAACTTTCCCGAAGACAGCGAGAAACAAAAACTACGTTCCCGTGAAACAAACAACACCAATAAACGGACGCTGTGTACTTTTTAACGGCTCGTCGCGGCCGGGGGATCCCCTTACAAGCTCTTCGCACGATTGCTGGGAAATTCTAATACAGAACTCCACGGAACGGGCACTTTGCCGCTACTAGCATTCAGAAGTTACGAAGTTGGAGGGAGTTCTTTGTTAATTTGATCCAAGTCGAGATCAACAGCGGGAACAATACATACGTAGTTAACGTTTGTGGTTTTATTGTCTTCTGGCATTATAATTGACATGATCTCTTTAATCTAATATCTTTTCAATTTTGTGATTTGATTTGATTTTATGGTCCAGTCCCAACGTCTGTTCTTGAAAAGCAATGGGTGCAAATTTGGCAGATATCTGATCTTATCTGATTCTTAAAAATATTAGGTTTTATAGCCTATTATAGACTGGGTGTTTCTATGTATAATAAGTATGTATTTAAAAAACTATATAAGTATTATATCAGCTATTTGGCTGCCATCACACAAGCTTTGCTTAGTTTGGGGTCAGATGGTGTTGTGTGTGAATTGTCCACCAATATTTATTATTATTATTATTATAGAGTATATATGTATGTATCTTTAGACTTTTTTATTTGTAGATAATTGTTGTTTACATCGCATGATATTGATGATTTTATTGTAAAATATAATATTATATCAGATGAGTGGTTTCCATAGTGCAATCTGAGTAAGTATTGTGTAAGAATTTTCCTTTGTTCTCGTTAAACTCTTCAAAAAAACTTTGCCATCTAGGATAGCAATGGCCTCAGCGCTCTTTCAGCTAGCTGAAAATATGTATAACCAATTTAATAATTCTAGACCTCTTTTGGTCTATTGAAAATTCAAATGTGTCTATTGTTAATAGTTAAGTGTGTAGTGGAGTTTAGTTTCTTTTATAAATTAGAATTGATAATTAAGACTTTGCTAGGTAAAAACGTAAATTGCATTAGGCGAACGTCTTAGTCGTCCTATCACTTTAATTTGTTAAAATAAAGTGATAAAATATGTTACAGTAAATTTCTGAAAAAAATGTCACTTTATTTGAAATCCGTATTATCTACAAAATATTTGGAGCTACCAAACAAACTAGTGTTCCAGTTAACAGCTAATCTCAAACACGAGAATTGGTCGCGGCGTCATGCGGCGGCGGCGGTGCAGGGACGAGCGAGGTGGCCAATAATAATAAACAAAGATGGCGCGATAGCCGGCACGGGTTAGTTATTTGGCTACTATCGGCCCAATTAGGGTGTAAGTTGTGTTTTTTGCGGATGGCGCACAATGCGTTCGTTAGTGCGGGAGGTGCGGGCGGTGCGGGGAGGGGCGGGGTGTCCGCGTCGCGCCGGTAATTTCCCGCGTGGCACATAAATTACCGTGCAGTTTGTCCTCGCCCGCCCCCCGCGACCCGCTGTGGGACCCGTGGCGTAGCGCAACGATAGATAGTAAGACAGCTAACACTTACAACCTTCTATTGTGACATGACACACGAATACATCACGGACGTATAAAAAAGTCGGACGTAATCTCGCTAAAATAAAAACTGTGTCACTAGAGTCGGCCACATTTGCACGTGTGCGTTGTCAGGTTGTCACTGATAGGCTAACATGCACTCATATACACAAGTAGCGTATGTAATAACCCACTGATGGCTGGCAGGCGTACCAGCTTGTATGCACACACATGCATATTTTGTGGCCGAGTCGATGGACACAGTTTTGATTTAGCGAGATTACGTCCGACTTTTTTATACGTCCATGGACTACATAAATTATAGTATCATTCATTACCTAAATAGGTGGGAACTCATGAAACGAATTTATTTGGTAGTTGCAATAATGATGACCTGTATTAAGGTTTAGTGTAGTCTTCCACTAGACTAACCATCTTAAAAATTTCGCAACTGTTTGGTACAGATACCGTATATTTTGGATATTTGTGGTGTAAAAAAATCAAACGTGTCGTTTGTTCATCTTGTCAGCCGAATGGTATCCATTGCTGGACAAAGCCTTTCCCCGAAGATATTTACATGAACCGGTCCATGGAGAGATCTTGCAGTGCGCTGATCTCCCTGTTCTCTGCTGCGGGAGGGTTGTAGGTGGCAAGAAGATAGATGTGACATGTGGCGTAGACTAAAGGTGATTTCTGTTTACTCTTTATGATTTACTTAATACTGTGCAGAGTATATCAGAAGATGTACAACACCTTTATAAGCTAATCTACTGGCAAACAACAATGTGCTAATATTCATTATGGTTTGAAGGACAATGTTTAAGATATATAACATGGCAAAGATAATCATCATCATAATCATCTTATATATTTTGGCCATCAGTGCTATGCAATTTGGCGTGCTTAAAAATTTCGTGGTACTTTTCTGTTATATGAGTCAGCAATACCCCTCGCTGCTAACAGTAATGTGCTAGCATATCAGTTCAGCAGATCACAATACCTACAGAAAAAACGCACACCTGCCAGAATCTCTATTGCAGTGGGTCCCGAGGCGATAGTTCAGTGGCCGTACTGGCTGGATTGCGCTGTGTCGTGTTCGGCACTCAACTAAATACGGGAATATTCTGCCGGAACAGTAACAATGTGTCGGCCCGTCCGGGCGGCGGCGCGGCGGTCGGACGCGAGCCTAGCGCCCGCCGCGCGGGACTGCCGAGCCTTGTTACATTCCTTAAAAACTGACATTTTGATGTTTCACGTGTTACGTCATTAAACGACGGTACATAAATAAAATAAAATAGGTATTTTATTTCTAGTTCCACAAAACAGCATTCCACAAAAAATATGAATTGTTTATTATTTACTAATCAGTTTAATCGATATCAATATAAATTATATTATACACAGTGTAATAAATCTATTTTATTATAAAGAATCCAAATCATTGCCTAGCACTGCACTGCGCTCGTCACCCAAAGATAAGACAAATAATAATAATTCAACTCTTTGTCCCGTTATTTAACTGCAAATATGGTCCTTCAAGCAGAAATACAGTAACTTTTTAACATTACTACTGGGTACTTCCCTAGGCAAACTTTACAAAGACCCTACCACAAAGATACTCATACCTTTAAACTAAAACAAAGTAAACAAACAGAACTTAATCACGATATAAATATTTATTTAATTACCTCGACGTTTCGGCAGCGTTGCAGTAGACGAGACCACTTCACGAGAAGGCTTCTCGTTTCACCTTATCCTTTTCAATATGAGTGCAAATCGAGAAAGTTTACAAACTATACAAAACAATAAAGTTTTGGGACTTTACTGCGCTAGAATAACCAGGAAATACGAACTCTGTAAAGGGTCTCGCGATACATCTCCGTGCGTTTGCCCCGTCCGGGGATCGTCTAAAGAAGTCGGTCTTAGCTTTGTTATTGTCCTCTCTTTTCATTTCATTTAAAATTATAGAGACAGCAATAGCAAATCCAGAGCCGATTTAAGCCAGAGAGTAACGGGGTACAATAGCGGGAGAAGTGGGAACCACTTTAGTTCCACACTACTCTGTGTTATGTCCGCACATTGTCCCAGGCTCGGCGGCCGGTTTTTGTGCGACCGGCTCGTGTGTTCCGTGTGTGATTTTATTTCGGACTTGTTTTGTTGTAGGGTTGTAAACGAGCATTCGGAGAGGAGAGCGTATGCGTGGAATTGCCAGTTAGTTCCCATTTGGAGACATTTTAAACTTTTGTTTGGAAGTTGAAAATCTTTGTTTTCATGTACCTACTATTCGCCACTTTGGTACTACGTACGAGTATCTAGTTTTTTGGGTTCATTCGCACTAGTTCCATTGCTTTGTTCCATGATGGAACTACTGCGAATTTTTATTCGCATTAGTTCCATTTATTCATAAAGATGAAATGATGGAACTACTGCGAATACGAGTACTCAAATTAGGATACAATCGCACTAGTTCCATTGCTTTGTTCCATGATGGAACTAGGTACTGCGAATGTTTTTTCATGTTAGTTCCATTTAGGTACTATGCATAAAGATGAAATAATGGAACTACTGTGAAGGTACTCAAATTAGAATTCTCATTTGTACCATTATGTAAATTATACATGGATACGTTAAGAGAAGCATTCAACTTCTGAAATACCTCAGCATATTTGGTTACTAATTTAGTTAAGGCTGAATGTTTGCAGAAGTTGAATTCTCTTAACCAATCCATGTATAATTTACATAATGGTACAAATGAGAATTTAATTTGAGTAGGTACCTCGCAGTAGTTCCATCATTTCATCTTTATACATAGGACCTAAATGGAACTACCTGACGAAAAACATTCGCAGTACCTAGTTCCATCATGGAACAAAGCAATGGAACTAGTGCGAATGTGCCCTAATTTGAGTATTCGCAGTAGTTCCATCAGTTCATCTTTATGAATAAATGGAACTAATGCGAAAAAAAATCGCAGTAGTTCCATCATGGAACAAAGCAATGGAACTAGTGCGAATGAACCGTTTTTTGTGCTGGACTTTTCACAGTTCGTTTGAGGAAGTATAGCACCGTTTTGAGTTATCGTGCCACGAAGCAACTATGTACATTCTATGTTTTAACTATTGGTTAACAGATACATTACAGGGCAAATTATAATATATATAAATTATAAATAATCTCGTGAGGTCGTAGGTTCTAAGCTCATCTGCGAATCACTGTTCTGTTATGAGCAGGCATGTCGCTTACCATCAGGCATATGTCCTGCTCGTATCTTCACTCTATACTATAAAAAGGGAGGTTCAGCGAGTTCTAACATTGTAACGCTGAGCAGTGATGTTAACTCTTCATGTTCAAGTAACTGTGTTGCTTTGAGCGGACGCAATGCTCATCAAGTTGGGCACATACTGTTTGCCCTTCATCATCATCAGCCACAAGACGTCCACTGCTGAACATAGGCCGCCCCCTAGATTTCCACAACGAACGGTCCTGCGCAACCTGCAACCAGCGGTTTCTAGCGACCTTTATGAGGTCATCTGTCCATCTAGTGGGAGGCCGTCCAGCACTGCGTCTTCCGGTTCGTGGTCGCCACTCTAGAACCTTTCTTCCCCATCGGTTGTCAGTTCTGCGAGCGATGTGGCCTGCCCATTGCCACTTCAGCTTGCTTACTCTTTGAGCTATGTCGGGCACCTTTTCCCCTTCACTTACCTTAAAAAATATTTCCTGAAATGGGAATTATTCGTTTTCATCGTAGTTGTAAACAAATTCTTAATTTAAGGTAAATAGAGCTATGTTTCATTTATTTACACAAATGAATTCTATTCTCACTTCAATGAAGATAATTTGTTGTTTACAAGTAAATCTAGAACAGACAATGAAACAAACCTGGAAATGACAAACGCTAGTCTAAATTAGAACAATTTAGCGTCTGTCGGCTCAGCACTAGACTAGACTCTACCGCCACTTGATACATCCGGCGAAAATCTCGAACTACGCATAAAAAAACAATATCCTACATCCTACTAATAATTTTAAAATATAAATGTCAATGTTTGGATGTTTTTACATGATTGGATATTTAGATATTTGTTGCTCAATACCGTCGTAATGTTTAAACTGATCTGGTTGAAATTTAGAACACATTTATATTATAGTCTGGACTTATATCCCGGGAAAATATTGGAATCTGAATCCACGCGGGCGAAACCGCGGCACGTTGCTAGTATACTATATATACAAAATAATAAGTCTTACGACTCGGTTGGTGGTAGGTCTGACTGCAAAGCTGTAGGTTGTGGGTTCGATTTCCACAAATTTAATATAATGATGAATTCACACATTTGTTCTATGTCTGGGTGTTTATTACGTATCATAGATATGTAGGATATATGACTACCACATAATTAAGTAATATTATCATCACAGAAATCAAGCTGGTATTAGATCATAATCATCTTTCCAACAGATAAGCATATTCTACGATACAAATTCGTGACATTGACATAAAAAACCGCTAAGCAACTTTGCGGCGATCTTCAAGACTTTGAATTTTCTTAAACTATCTTCCTCTTAGGTCTTCCTATATTATTTCACACAATTTACACTTTTTTTTGACTCTCCCTAAAAGCATCTATCCTCACTCATTGTCTTAACAAAATGTAGTACTAATATGGTACGCAACTTACATCGATGCTTTAGCGTCATCACATCAACGACCATAGTATGGCCCGCGTAGTTTTTGTTTCCGCTTTTTTTCCTTAGTAAGAAGTAGCCTTTGTAGTATTTTAAACTATAATCTAGCTACATAGCATATTCAGAATTTCAATCTGACCTATTTAGAGACACCGATGTAATCGAGCAACAAAGATCCAAACATACAAATATCTAAACATTAAATTTTTACATTTATTATAATAGTAAGATTCTATAACAATTAAAATACGAGTTTGTTCCAGTATCAGACAGAAGCACAACAGTGGCGCTACGTCGGAGCTGACAAGAGTAAAATGGTAGTATAACTGTGAGTAGTATCTCGGTCGATGCTGAGAACAGCAGGCAGTATTTACCGGCAGTAGTAACTATTTACTGAGCTCAGCCTGCGCTGAGGAATGGCCGGTTTGCGGAGACAGCTGAACAATGGCGGCCAGACCCCGACTACTCGCGTGTATCCACAGCGATCGCACTGGGAATGTGGAGTCTAGTTAATAACAAATAAAATAGCTAATATATTTACTTGGGTTAACGAAAATCTCGCGCAATATGGTGCCAAACGGGCAGCCACGCGCGCGAGCACGCTCCTTGAAAAAGGCCGCCGGACGCGGCCGAAACTCGACTCGGATTGACGGACCATATTACACGGGGTTTCCGTTAACGCAATTAAATATGTGTAACAACCACGTTAATTTTAGTACTAAAATAGCTAACACTTTTAAAATGAAAATTTTATTTAAATAATCCACCATAGTAGTACGTAAGTAGTACGCCAGGTTTGCCGTGGAAACGGCTGGACCCTGGAGTTATGAGGCGAGGGCTTTTGTTACCGTCAAAATGGCCTCTCCCTAAAAAGAGAGGGTCGTGATCCCGCTCAGTTCTCTATCTGGTCCAAAATATTGCTCTGGCCATACAGCCTGGAAATGCAGCCACTTCACTCTCGACATTATAAGCTAAGATAAATAAAATAACAAATTTATTTCAGTACAAAAGATTACAATTAGAATTACTTACACTATTAATTCTCTTGGCATGGTGATTATTTCTTAATTGTAATATTTTTATTTCTGTTCTTGACCTGTGTCCTGATATTCTGTTCTGTTCTGTCGCCTGAGATGTTCCTGATGGTAATCAATATGCTTGCCCATAACAGTACAGTAACACGCTACTATTTGCATATGAAGAGTGTAAAATAATTACCTTGTACTGCACTGGGCTCGTCACCCAGAGATGTTAGATGTTTTATCGATGTCCTGGAATTTTTCTGGATTTTTTCTTTCGAAGCCAACATCGCCTTTCAAAACTGTGATGTTTTCACCGTACAGCTTGGCGATAGAATAATCGCTTTACCTCTACTTTATAGTGTGTAATAAATACACTCTATTCAGTGCACTCATTAGAATAATTATTGTAAAATAAATGTGATAAAGGCAGTTTTAAGGGTACTTCGTGATATTATATCTAGTGAAAAAGATTATTTCAAAAGCTCTTTGAGGTATTCTGCTAACATTATAAATACGAAAGTTTTGCGTCTCAAACAGTAAACGTCGGAACGTATAAACCGATCAGATTAAAATTTGGACCTTCATTCTACTGAAATAGCAGATAATCTTTTTTACAAGAACAAAATTAAAAATTTTGATTAACCCCCGACTTCCTTGGATTTGTTATCTGTACAACATTCTACTAGTCAAGCCCTTTCATTTGATACCCATATCAAGGGAGTTGTGAAAAAATAAATGTATTTCGCCATTTTGTGGTAGCAGCCATCTTGAATTTGAAATTTGTTACAGTGCAAAGTATTCTACTAGTTAAGCCCTTTCATTTGATACCCATATTCTGGTAGTAGTGAAAAAAAATAATATAATTCGCCATTTTGTGGTGGCGGCCATCTTGGATTTGAAATTTGTTATTATGTATTGTGTTTTACTGGTGAAGCCCTTTCATTTGATACCCATATTGAGGTAGGTTGTGAAGAAATATTTTGTCCGCCATTTTGTGGAGGCGGCCATCTTGAATCGATATTAACCAAACATAGCTAAGAACATCCGCACGGATATCAACCTTCAAATAAAAAAAACCGCATTGAAATCGGCCCATCCGTTTGAGCTCTACGGTGCCACAGACAGACACACACACAGACAGACAGACATACAGACAGACAGACAGACAGACAGACAGACAGACATCGACGTCAAACTTATAACACCCCTTTTTTTGGTCGGGGGTTAAAAAACGGCAATGGTATTTGCGCGAGTAGCACCGCGGGGTTCTGATAGTTCAGTAAACATGCAACTGAAAACGTCTTGAACCATGACCATAAGTCACCGTACACTCACAGCACGGCGCCGGGCCGCGCGTCGTCCATTAGACGTATTAAACGCGTCACTCGGTGAGATACTCGCAGATACATCCGCCAAGAGACACATAAGTAAGTAAGGTTGAGTCCACTCGAGTCAAACGAAGCGGGAAAACGTAGCGTAGAATTTCTATAAAAAAGGGTAAGGTAGGTAAGTACTCACGGCAGAAGTTAAAACTTCATTATCTGAATTTTGAGTTATGTAGTATTTTCATTTGGGTATTATAAATTAAGTTGAATAAATCAGTTATTTGGCTCCCCTAATACAAGTTTTGCTAAGTTTGGGGATAAGTAGACGGGTTTTAAAAACCCCAAAAAAATATTTATTTACGTAGCTCTAGTGGAAAACGGTTGCTGAAACAAGTCGACTTTAGTATGTCTTTCAAAAGACAATAATGAGTTCCGCAGAGTCCTGAAGAGACAACGGTAAAAACGCTGAATGAAGCTGGACAAATGTATCCTGGGACTTCAGAAATCCAACCCTGGCAAAGAGGCTCTCCTCGAGGCTGGTATTTACCTCGATCATAAGAGTGTGAGAAAGAATAAAGATGAATAAATGTGGTCACCATAATAATATTTACTGTAAGGGAAAGAAAAGGAAACTTCTTGACCATAGAAGTACGTAGCAGCGTACGGACCAGCTTTTAAGAATCAAATCTTATCAACTGTTTTACTAATTGGGTCAAATTCGTTATTTATAAAATATATAATTCAGAATTGTCTGACTGTCAATTCTAAAACCTTTTGAGGGTGATTATTTTACCAGCTTCAAAAAAAGAGGAAGTTCTCAACTTTGTTGTATGTTTTTGTTGTTGAATGTGTGCGTCCGCCAATTGTGAATCAATTTTGATGGTTCGTTAATGTTTATTAGATCAGAATATACAAATAGTCGCATTTAATTTTATTGAAATTAGTGCAGTGATTATTCAAATGATAAACACAAAACTAAAATTTACTTTCCTTTGTCTGACGACTTAGTAATAGTTCCCTATGAAATTTTGCCAAGAGTCTAATTTTTTTTTAATAAAGTCGGTTTTTAATTTTTTCGTAGAAAACATATTATTATGTCTGTTGTAGTTTGTGGTAGTGTAGGTACTTCTATTTATAAATTATGTAGATTTAAAATTAACAAAACTGTCTGGCATGATCCATTACGCGATATTTAATGGTTTTTTATTGTAACGTTTAAGGTTGTCTTAGATAGATAGATAGAAACTCTTTATTGCGACACAAACAAATTAAAATATTACAAATGAACACTTATAAACTAGTGCCACAAGTGGCGGTCTTATTGCTAAGAGCAATCTCTTCCAGGCAACCAGCAAAAAGGAAAATAGCCCACATATACTCGTAGGCGGGGGAAGTAACATTAATTTAATAATACTACTACATATCTATATAACTATATAAAGTAATAAATATTAACCTATAAACATGAGACTAAAATTTAACTGATAAATACTAAAAATAATAAACAATTACCAACACAAGTGCGGACATGATGAACAATAAAACAAAATAACAATCAGCGGATTACAGTTTCAACCAGCAGGTTGGATACCAACAGTGCTACCATTTACAATTTGCTGGTGTCAACAGTTTTGAACTGCGATAAATAAAAATCTTTTAATCTTCCTTTAAAAATGCTCAAGGATTGCGACTGTCTCAAAGAGGCCGGCAAAACATTCCACAAACGGACTGCCATGACTGTAAAAGAGTTTCCATAGAAAGATGTCTTGTGTGATGGTGCAGTGAGATTGAGTGCTACAGCCGCTCTCAGAGAGCGTGGACGTGAAGTTTCATGACAGAAGTTTTTCATACTTTATTTATTTAAGAAGTTTCTCATACTTAGTTCTTCATACTTTTTAAGGACTAATTCCATAACAAATGATTTTTAATTAATCTACGAGCCACAATGTGCTCCGCGGGCCTAAGGTTGAGCAACTTTGCTGTAAGCCCCCTAGAATCACCCAACACTCATCTCTCGCCGTACTTACCGCTGACAGGTCTGCTCTCACTTGCTCGCTACAGATAATAGATGGCACTTAATTAAATGTTAAACTCCACTAGCGCAGTAACGGCGGTAAGTCGCCGCGAGGGATTACTGAGGACCGGAGGGCCGGAGGGACGGAGGGACGCTGTGTGAGTTTCGGATATAAGATAACGGATCTACGTGTTTGTGTTGGGTTAAGTGTCACGGAGTTGTGAACCAATACACAAACAAAATTATTATGTTTTGTCCCGGCTTTACCAATATTAGTCGTGTGGATTCAAACTTTGTCAAATAAATTCAGAAAATTTAAGGGAATGAACGCACAGAAGACATACGTTATTTGCAATAGTTTTACCTATAGATTTTTGAATTAGTGCAGGTTAATTTGCAGAGTCTACCTGGTAAACCTTTGAGCGTTCTACTCCGATGCATTAATGTATAATGATAACTGTGGGTAATTTCAAAAAGCATTTTGTTTTCAAAATGTATCGAGTATTTCATCTCTGGGTGACAAACACAGTGTTCGACAATTTTTTTGACCCTTCATTTTCACGACACTTTGTGATGATGTCTGTTATGACGTGTTGATTTTACCATAGTCTTTTTCGTTTCCAAATATTTTTAAGTCATATTTTTTTTGAGCGACGACATAAGAGTATAAATACTCAGAATGAAATTTATTAAAACTAGAACACTAGATTGAGTGTCCGCAGGAAGCAAACGGAAAATCGCAATAAATTTATAATTGGTAAGGGACACCGCGCGGCGGAGTCGGGTGGCGGCGCGCGGACAGGGCAGGGCTCGGTGGCTTGGCGGGATCGTGATGTTTGCTATTGATTTGCTTTTATTCATCTGTTAAAGAAACAATTTGCACTTTAACATTATTTTCACATTCTTTTAATACCACAAGTTGATGCTACTACTATTTCGAGTTTAGAACACAGTGAGAATGCAGTCTGAAATTGCTCATACGTTACTTTTATCGTACAAATTTAGATAGTAGGTAACAACTGGAACTGGAGCTACGTGGGACACTGCTACTAATATAATAACTTCGTACATATATTTTAAGCTTTACGACTTCAGAAGCTAATACTTTATGTTACCTACTCATGTCAAAGTTATACTGACACAAAAATTTGTTATAATTTGTTATTTGTCATGGGAGCGATGTGCCTTGCAGTCCTTGCTATTGGTGATGGTAGTTATCCGGCTTCTTCACGTGCTAACGCTCAGACACATGACCTGCTTGTGTCGTCACTATTTACTATAAAAGACTCATTTTGAGTTCGTGAACACAAATATTGTTTGCATGAACATCACAAACGTCGACAATTTCACTATTGATTTGATATTACTCGAAAGTTTGCGAGGGTTTTTGGCTCACGTAATCTTTAACCATTGGTTGGACGTCTGTGGAACTCCATGCTCAATTAAAACACAAGCAATCACGTCGAGCAAATGATCCGAGAGACTCCCGTTGAACTCTTTTCAACGGACATCGACACGCGGGAGATATCGACACCCCGTCACTGCGGCGAGGGGGAACGAAATCTACTTCACACAACTCGCGCCTGTCCAGTTTTTATTTAAACTTCGAATTAGGTAAACTGTTTCTATTTTCTTATACTATATTTAAGTAAACAGGCCGTCCTCTGGGGAAAGATATTTATATACGAGTAACTTTGCCAGTTGTTGGGTCTGCAAAAAAAAGGTACTGTTACAATCAAAATTACTTTGTAGTTTCAATGAGAATATCTATACTAATATTATAAAGCTGAAGAGTTTGTTTGTTTGATTGTTTGAACGCTAGGATCTCGGGAAGTACTGGTCCGGATTGAAAGATTATTTTTCTACTGGATAGTCTATTTATCGAGGAAGGCTATAGGCTATAGAAAATAACGCTGCTAGGTATTAATAAAAGCGGAACATGCATCAAGAATGTTACAAAATCGGGAAAAAATATTCCATTTTGAGAGTTTTCGAACGTTTCGTGTTTTGACATGACACATGACAGCATGTGTCTAAGATTGCGTCATTGAATATCACAGATTACATACCTCTTGAATATAAAACCTTTGTTAATCAATTTTTTTTTCTAAATCTGTGTTGATACAACCAATTTCCGACAGGAAAGCGATATTATCAGGAATAACTGAACCGATTTCAGTCATTCTTTCACCGTTGTATATGTACGGGATCCTGATGAGTACTGTATAATGTACCACGGGCAACGCCGGGGCGGACATCTAGTTTTCAAATAAAATAGGCTAGCAAAGAAGTTTGGGCCACGAGCACTTCATATTGACATGAGTTTTTATTCATGTTCAGATTAATATGCCGTTGTGATATTTATCATCTGGGCCAGACATGACACTTGGCATCGTGCCCCTGTCTTGCTCGTTTTGTCGTTGTAGCCCATCCTACTTCCTATTCTATTTATAATAAAATGATCAATTATCAATCAATCAATTATCAATGTCTATACCGACTTTGAATATGTGATGAGCTCAAACAATAAGTCCTAATAATCAAATTGCTATTGTAGCACAGGTAAATTATAGTTAAACATTGAAATGTTCCTTTTCCCCTCTTTATGTATTCGTATTCGTGGCGCTCCGCTCCGGCTTCGTGGGCGGGCTGTTCCGCAACTCGACGTCTCAGTGCGCCTGTTTTGGGTGTGGGGGAAGTGGGCTTCACTCCCGCCAACCCAACTCCAACAGAAAGCCTAGCAGCTTCTTCACGTTGCCGCATGCTTCACGGAGCGTCCCCGGTGTGCCCAGGAACTTCGCTCGGTGCGCCGCCACTCCCGTGCACTCCATGAGCACGTGTATCTCCCTTATGTATCATAAATGCGAAAGTTGGGATGTTTGTAGCTCAATCACGTGGGTTCACCTGAATGGAACGGGTTCCAATTTGGAACACAGTTAGATTGTAGTCCGCGACCGACTTGACGGATTGTGCAACATAAGTGCTGTATAATACTTATACTCTATATTATATCACTTTTTATTTTTTTGTAAACAAAATAAATTTTCATGTAGATTGATAGATTACCACTATATTGCACTTAATAAAAACAAAAATACATAAAACTTAAAGACTAAAATTTAAGGGATTTAATTTATGGGCGACTTTATCGCTTAAAGCGATCTCTTCCAGGCAACCGTAGGATGCAAAAGTAGTGTTACAAATAAATATTGGTGAACAATTCACACACAACACGATCTGACCCCAAACTGCAAAGTTTGTACTATGGCGGCCAGATAGCTGATATAATACACAAATAGTTTTAAATATATACTTTTTTTAAAAATAGAAACACCCAGACACAGTGCAAATATAACTGTCGACAACAGACAGGTCGCGAAACGCGCAGCCGCCGCGAGCCGGGCTACCAACGACGAATAACGCGACCTTAACGCTGCTCCTATATGTACTAGCTAAGGGATAATGGCGTTTATTTTGCAATGATCACAAAGTGTTGACGATAGACAGTCTCTTATCTTGTATCTTATTTTGTAATTAGCTATGTTATAGGCTAATGTTGTGGCTGGTCTGGGGTACTTCTTCAAAGACAACATTTTGGACGTCTATGGGGTTATTTCCGAAACTAACTAACAAAATGGCGTGTTTAATTTTTTTATACAGTTTAGCTTTAGTTCTAACTGAGACAAGTAATATTTTTCAAAAATTTGCAGTCTGAGTATAAATAAAAAAAAACAAATTTCTTCTTCTGATTCATATGGCGCGTCCATTTGCCATATTTTCCGGAAGAAAAGAGTCTATACCGCATTTACACTTTGATAAATCATTATGAATCGTAATTGTATCCCAAGGAAATGAATTGCCTACGAAAAAAAAATTTTTTTTTAATAGAAAAAAAAAGAAAAAAATATTTTATTAGTTATACCTACCTTAGTATGTTTATAAATAGGTAAATAAGAAGTGCCCGGCATATAATACTGATTAATCTGACATAAGCTGCGCTTGACCGTGCTGGGTCGGGTGATAATAATGAGAGCCTGACTTCCCCTATAGGGGGAAACCAGGCGTGTAACGGATGCACCAGAAGGTGGACATGGGGCTGGTTGACTTGGATCTCGGAGTTACAAAGGTAAATATCTGTTTCAAGAATGTTTTAAGGCCAACACGTACTGAGCCAGTTAGAAGGATTATGGTTTTGATTCCCTGCGAAAGGCCCCGACTCCCAACACTGGGAGTCAATTTTATGTTTCGTAAGGGAACGCAGTCTCGTCTCGTCGCACGTGAACCAAAATCCTGACAAGTAATTATTTGAGTAAAGTAAATTCGACATAAAACTGACTGTTTAAGAAGAAATGAGAATTCAAAGAAACAATAGGGAATATGCATGTAGTTTAAATTGGCTTGATTTTTTTTTCGTAGAATCCTTAATGTCCCACCATTATGCCAAAACAATTGTTTTATTAGTTATTAATTATAAAAAATATTATTTAAAAAGTGCAAAATAGGCGCGAGAAATTCAAGTTTGCGAAACGCATCACTATTGGTCGAAACCAAATGTGACGTCACATGACATGTTTTCTTCTTTAACGGTGTCGATATTCGTACTGAGCTAGTAGTGTTAGAGAGAAAAGTCGTGTTCTCCATCGTTTGATTAGCTAGCACAACTCAAACATCGGTACAAAGCAACTGCAACACTTGTAGTAAACAAACACAAGTCGTGGCCTGTGACGTCATGCAGGCGCAGGAAAGATGGCGGCGTTTAAACTGGACAAATTATATCGATATTTTAAATATTATTTTAAAAATAAATTTGTACATTTACAAGAGTATTCACTTTTTTATTGTGTTATAATAATGTAAAAAGTTAATTAAAAAAAAAATGCATCCATATTACCTATTGTTCGGAGGGAACTGTTTGATTTTCTCAGATAAAAGTTGTGAAAAACTATTACCACAGTAGCTTGCAACAGCGCTAACCATAACCCAGGATATAATCGATGGTGCCAGACAAAAAAGAATTGGTTATCTGCAAAGTCGGTTGGTTTACGGACGATAGTTTATCATGACAACATCATAACAAAACATTGACAGATGCAGTGCAAGTATTTAAAGGCCGGTACGGGACAAAAGAGCGTAACGGGATATAACGGGACACTTTTTCGTGCATGCAGCCGGTTCATCGATTTAGTAGACGTTGTCACGTCAAAAGTTGTCAGCCGTTACGGGTAGAGGTAAAACATCGTTTTTTTTTTATAAAGCATTACCAATTAGGTCCATGAAATAATGTATTTTTATCACAATGCAAATCCAAAAATGATAAGATAAGATAAGATAAGATAGCATTTATTGACATATTAAAACATACATTAGAATTAGTAACAAATTTCATTAGAAACTAATTGCTGAACATAGTATTAACCCTTTGAAATCTTTAATCAGAAAATTGCGAAAATTCGCTTTCACGCGATCATCGGCGATAGTAAGCGCGAGCGCACGGCCTTCGCTCCTTGCGGATTATTTTATATCTTGTGATAGATTAGTTATATTTAGGCTGATTTGAGTTACTTTATCTTAAAGCTATTGAAATAAGCTATAAGACGATGTATACTTGTTTTGTATTGTATTTTTATTTCATTTACACGGACCTTTCTTTGTACCCAAAGTTGAAAAATAGTTATAATTTTGAAAAAGTGAGTATTTGTGTTGAAAATGAATTGTTTTATGTATTCGTTTTAATGTTATTATAAAAAGCTTTATATGTTTCTTTATATGTTTCTATATCTCGTCATTTGCAAAAAATATAATGTCATTGAAAATATAAAATAATGTACATCACAAAATTAATAAAATGCTGTATAGGGGCATTATTGTTACTGTCTATTATATTTAATACTGTTACTATCTAAATTTAATTATTCTATTAAAATAATATCTATATATTATTGTGGTAATATAAGTACCTAGGCACGTACAGTCTTACATAGCCAATTGCTCGTAAGCGTCATAGAAACATCAATACTACTCGTAGTTAAAATTTAAATATTCACCTATGCTGTACAAAGTCCTCTGAATTAAAAGCTGTTTGATCTTTCCTTCAAATATTAATTTGCTCGAGATGGTTTTAATACTTTCCGGCAAATGATTGTATAAAACTCTACCAAAGCGAATGGGCAGCCTCTTTGCAAATGCAAGTCTGTATGGTATCGGCTGCAACATCATCCGCGTACGTCCTGATCGCCGATCTTTTGTTTCAGTCAATGAATATTTTCTATATTGTCCCTGGTGTACTTGAGAGCTTCAAATATATGGAGTGCAACCGATGTCATAATTTTTGCTCTCTATAATGTTCTCGGCAACTCTCCTTAAACTTTGCATTGACTAGGACGCGTATGGCACGCTTCTGCATTTTCAAAATACGTTGGGAGTCACCGGAACAACCCCAGAAAACTATACCATAAGCCATAATCGAATGAACATAAGCATAATATGTCTCTTTCAAACTTTCCGGAGACGTGATTTTCTTCAGCTGTTTTAATGCGTATGTGGCCTTGGCCATTTTCTTACAAGTTTCCTCTATATGATTCTTCCAGCTTAATGCAGGGTCTAGTACAAAACCTAACAATTTTACTGCGTTCGTGCTCATGATCTCAGTTTCATTTAATAACTTCACAGGTAAGATCCTTTGGTTATGGGCTTTAAGATTAAAGAACATAATGTTTGTTTTATCCGCATTTAAATGTAACCCATTAATTCCAAACCAATAATTGAGTTTTGAGAGAGTTGCTCTGATTTTTGTAATTAACTCTTCAATAGAGCTAGCCTTTAAAATTATCGTGGTGTCGTCTACATATTGAATAATTATTTCGTCTATTTCCAGCATGGATATATCATTGACGAAAAATAAAAAAAGGATATTTCGAGCGCCGATCCTTGAGGAACGCCTGTATTGATACAATGAGGGTTGGATTTTTGTCGTTTATTATCGATTTTTATCTCTACCGTTTGTTCCCTGTTCAATAAGAAAGATTTTATTAAGGCCAAGCTCTCATCCTTAAATCCGTAGATTGTGAGCTTTCCTAACAAAAGCTCGTGATTTATAGAGTCAAACGCTTTAGATAAATCTAAGCAAATTGTGGCTACTTTTAATTTACTCTCCAGACCCCCTACAACATTTTCGACGAGAGCATGAACTGCAGAAATTGTAGAGCGGCCAATCCTATATGCATGTTGTGTGTCGGCGATCACCGTATGCCGACTAAAATATGCCATTATATTCTGTGCCATTAGGGATTCAATGAGTTTCGAGATAGTCGGTACAATTGTAATAGGTCTGTAGTTATTGACGGATGACTTTTCACCTTTGCCTTTATATAGCGGTGTCAATCTTGATTTTTCAGAAAGTCGGGATAATTGCTAGACTGGAGAATATTATTTATTAAGTATGTGAAATGATCTTTGAGATTAAACGTTACGTTACTCGCACTATCTACAAGGGACCAATCCCATTTCTTTACGTTTTTATTCGTTTCTTTTTTAATGACGTTCCATACTTCCTTCTTAGGGTTTTAGCATTTGAGATTATATCACCAATGTATTTCTTTTATTTTCTTTGATATGTTCGTCTCTATATTTTTCTTGTTATTTATTATTGTTCTAGAAATTTCTGGATACTGACGTTGTAGCTGATGTAAATCATGTATTTCTTGTTGTAATTTCTTGATGTCATTAGTTATCCATGGGCAACTTTGTTTAAGTATAGTTTTGGTCGTTTTTAAAGGAAAAAATACATTAAAATTCCAAAGGAATTTATTCACAAATTTGTCAAAAGTATCGTGATTGTAGGTTTTAAATATTTCGTCCCAATCGTATGCCAACATAGCATTGCAAAAATCTGTTAACCCTGATTCAGTAATTATCCGCCGTTCGACTGTGATATATTTTGGCTTAGTGTTTTTCTGCGATACAATGTTTACAAATTGAGCATCGTGGTCAGAAACTCCCGTTGCTAAAGGTGATATGGATATTATTGGGCTCTGTAGATTTGAAACAATGCAATCCACTGACGTACATGATTTATCTTCATATCTGGTAGGAAAATTAACCAGATTTTGGTAACCACATGCACGCATCACATCATTTAATTTAGTTTTACTAGTAGAGTTTTTCAGAAAGTCAATATTCCAATCTCCAGCTAAAATTACGTGTCTATCAGAGAAGTTGCTCAGCAAGGCGAATAATTTTTTCATTACGCTATAAAATATTTGTAAGTTACCGTTTCCTGTTCTGTACATACCTATAATGATAAACTTATTTACCTTAAGATTAATCTCTACAGCAGCAAGCTCACAGTGGAACTCTGTCGATAATTGGTCAATTACCTTAAATGGTCTCAATTCAATTCAATTCAATTCAATTCAATTCAATTCAATTCATTTATTCATACCATAAATTCATAAGAACACTTGGTAACGTCATTTACAAAAAGGCAAAGAATCTGTGTACATAATATGATAAAATAACAACGTCAAAAACAATAAAGCAGCTGTAAGGGGCCTAGTCAATTACATGCAGCTGTAAAAGGCTTTGTCGAAGACAATATAACAAATAATCAATACACACAGTATACAGATACTACATTAGTACAAACAATGTAACATCAAGTCTTAAAAATCTATTATTTTACCTTATTACAAGATTCTAATTTCGACACATTTCTCTTCCATACGTTACTATCTTTAACAAAGTCGTCTATATTATAATATGCCTTGCTCAATAGGTAGCTTTTATTTCATTTTTAAACTTGGTTTCATTGAGGCCTTCCACTTGTACAGGGATTGCATTATAGAAGCGAATACTATTACATTTGAAAGAGTTATTTGTTTTCTGAAGTCTGCACTTAGGAAATACAATTTTGTGTTTATGGTGCGCTTTTGGATTCAGATCAGTTAATTTCTGAAGACGACTTCGATTTTTTCTTACATACATTATACATTCATAAATATACAATGAAGGGACTGTTAATATGTTAATAGTTTTGAACATCTCCCGTACTGATTCTCTAGGTGATAAATTATATAGACCACGGATTGCTCTTTTTGCAATATGAAAACAGAGTTTCTGTCCGCAGCCGAACCCCATAATAAGATCCCGTAGGACATAATACTGTGAAAGTAGCCAAAATAAACAAGCCTAGCTGTTGCAACGTCTGATATTTTTTAATTTGACGAACTGCGTGGGCAGCTGAACTGAGTCGATCAGCTAGTCTCTATGTGAGGACCCCATTGAAGCTTTGAATCTACTGAAATACCCAGAAAACAAGTAGATTGTACAGGTTCGATAAGTTCATCCTTCAGTCTTATATTAAGTTTACCGCACATTACATTGCAGAGTGTGAACTTTATACATTTCGTTTTAGTTGGATTAAGTACTAGATTATTTGCATCAAACCATTTGTACGCAATGTCCAAAAGTACGTTTATTTCAGTGAAATCGTTTATTCCTCTCTTAATTTTGAATAGAAGTGATGTATCATCGGCGAACATAACTATTTCTATATTTTTATGTTTCTTTATCATAAAAGGTAGATCATTAACGTATATAAGAAACAAGAAAGGTCCAAGTATGGAACCTTGTGGTACACCCATTCTTATAGGCGACTCATTTGATTGCACACCGTCAACATCGACTATTTGTACACGGTCTTTAAGATATGAAGAAATGAAATTTAGAGCTGGTTTCGAAACCCCATAAAACTGCAGTTTCTTTAAAAGAGTGTCATGATGAACACAGTCGAAAGCTTTTGATAAGTCACAAAATACTCCCAGAACGTCATGATGATCTTCCCAGGCTTTCAATATATAATTAGTTAGTTCAATACCTGCATCGGTAGTGGAACGTCCTTTTGTGAATCAAATTGGTTACTATGTAATAGATTATTAATATTAAAGTAAGATAAAAGTTGCTGGAGAACAAGTTTCTCGAATATTTTGCTGATGCAAGGCAAAACCGAGATGGGTCTGTAGTTTCCAAGTTCGTTTTGTCTCCAGATTTAAACAGAGGTATCACTTTACTATATTTCATCATGTCAGGAAATGTACTATTTTTTATACATTCGTTAAATAATTCTGCTAAATATGGGGCAATGTTATTAATAATCCCCTCAAGTACCTTAACAGATAATCCCCATAAGTCCTCTGTATTCTTAACTTTAATATCTTTGAACGTTTTTAGTATTGCAGTGGCAGTAACATGATGAAATTCAAATGTAGATGAAGGACAATCAACATTTTCTGTCAACAATTTTTCTGCAAGAGAGGAGACGAAGTTAGATGTTTAGTTGTCTCTAATGGAATATCAGCAAAATAAACCTTGAAGGCATCTACTATGTCCGATTTTTCGTAGTGACTTTTTCGCCAATCCGAAGTGCGCTCATCATTTCACGACTTTTAATTTTTCCAGACTCATTGTTTATTATCTTCCACGTGCTTTTTATCATATTATTGGAGTTTTTAATTTTATCCCGTATAAATATAGCTTTTGCTCGAATACATACATTTCTAAAAATACTTGAATATCTCTTAACATATAGTTTTGTGGCATCATCGTTGCAGTATGTCTTTAGTTTGTATAAATTGTAAAGATTGCTTCGACTTTTAATAAGACCTGGTGTTGCCCATTCGGCAAACTTCGGTTTTGCGTTAATATTAACAAATTTGGTATGGAAAATATTATTAAATTGTGTACTCAGCATTTTAAAAAACTCAGAATAATTATGATTAGGATCATCAATTGTCATAGTGCAAAATTTGTTGGAAAAATGATTAGTTATCGCGGTATTTAAAGCTGACATGCGGGACAATGTAATGGGTCTAACAAGAACTTTCTCTTCCGCCCTTTTCATACAGGCAGGAAGAGAAATGTTCAAGCCTCTATGGTCCGAACGCAAACAATCCAGGACCTCAGAATGAAAGTATTCACAGTTTACAAAAACATTATCAATGCAGGTTGCAGAACAACCTTTCTTAGTTACTGCGACCCTAGTGGGTTCAGTGAACACTTTTGTCAAATTAAAAGATTGACATAACATTAATATGTTGCTCTTGTTACGAGATTCCGAAAGTATATCTGTGTTGAAGTCTCCACACATCACAATCTGTTTACTTTTCTCAGATATTCTACTCAATGCTTCTTCTAAAGTAGTTAAGAAGATCTCAATTTCGGCACTAGGTGGTTTATAAACACATAAAACAACATATCGATCCAATTCTACGCAAGCTAGTTCACAATGTCGTTCAACAGTTATATTTTCTACATCTTTTCGAGACTTATATTTCACATTATTGCTAACAAAAATTATGCAACCACCTCCTATTGCCAATTTCCTACAGTATATACTACCTATTGAATAATTATTTAGGCTAAAGTTCAATTCACATTTCGATAGCCACGTCTCAGTGAAACAAATTACATCGTATTTGTGTGAGCTTTCCAAGAATAGCTCTATTTCTTCTAGTTTACCTAACAGCCTGTTTATATTCTGGTATAAAATATAAACGGTGTTCTTTTGAACCATCTGAATAACATTATTTGTTCGTTTATTGCAAGGGGGACCTAGTTTGTTACGACGCTTTGTTGTAACAAAATGAGGCCTCTCTGTTGTCAAGGATTTCAGTTTAAACAGACACTGTTGGTTGTCACAATATTTGTCAAGTTTTGAAATTTCCTTGTTCGCTCGTTTGACAATGTAAAAACAATCAGTTTAGCAATTTTAACTTTTAAGTGTCGGGCTAAGAACTGTTTTCCATTAGACAATACAAAATTGTGTATAAAATTATTAATATCAAATAATATAAAGTCACCGCCTTTGTTTGAAATAAGGTTGTGTAAAATAACATTCAAAGAATATATTTTTTGGTTTTGTCTATCACTCAAAGATGTCGAATAAGGAAATGTACATAATACAATTTTGCCAACTTTACCGGAACTGTGAAAATCCACTAATGATTCTATACAATTTATAAGATCTCTTTTTGTGGTACTCAATGAGTTACCCATCATTATTACAACATCTGACTTTTGTTTAAACTTACTGACCACAACTTTGTCTATTAGCTGCTGAAAATTTATATTTGGTATACACGTGTTGGTCAGTTGGTTATTAGTATGTACATGATTGAAAACATTTCCCAACCCAACGCCAATCCCGTCGCAGAAAAGTTCAACGTTGCCGGTTTTTTCGACTCCACTAACATCTTGTACAGTTTGTTGATTAAAAACATCTTGAAACACGCTAGCATTAGCAATCGTATCAGTTGATGAATTTATGTTCGATTTCCTGTTGTTGTTCACTGATGATAATGATGTAGCATGATCGGGGCCTATCATACAGGATACGTCATTTGTGAGTGTCGTAGTTGGGTCCGACAATATGTCTGCAGCAGAAATTGATTACATCAGAAAACAGAAATTACAGAAATCGATCGTCTACATTTAAATTCGTCGCTCACAAATAATGAAACACCGCCGTGCAAACGGGTTGTTCTAATAAAATAATTTACATGACTATATCCCTGAATAACTACACTATTGACATTAATTCCAGTTAGCCACGTCTCACACAGAACTAGAACGTCAGGCTTATAAGTTACAGTGAGTCCTTGTATAACTAAAGACTTTTCGGGATTTAGAGATCTGACATTTTGATGTAGTATCTTAAAATTAATAGTATCTACGTCGTGGAAATGTTTACAATTTCTTTGTCTAAAAAAGTCGCATCACAGTTAGTCCGTGAAGTCGTTGTACAGTCATTTCTAACATTGCCACATCCTGTTAAATAAATTAAATTTTGGTTAATACATGTTTTGGTAACGAAATTCTTAATTATTTCATTGCAAATAAATCTAGTAAAATGTTTATGACACGGGCCACCCTGGCTGCACGACTAAAACATGTTTTTGAACTTGCGAATACTCCATTTATTTGAATGTGTGAGAATAGTTACGTCTATTCGATGTTTCCGCTGACGATATTGCTGACGTGTAACGGCATGTGTTGTTTTTGACGTGACAACGTCTAATAAATCGATGAACGCCGGTTGCATGCACAAAAAAGTCTGACGTGTTGCGCTCATGGTCCCGTTACGCTCATAGTACGCTTTCGCCACATCTATCAATGCTTTGTAATGACATTGTCGCCTTAAACTGTCGTCCGTAAACTAATCGACTTTATAGACAACCAATATTTTTTATACGTTATAGCTTCGACACGAAGCTTGCTACGCGTAGTCACGAAGGCAGAACGTACGATATGCGCAATTCGCGTAGCTCGTAGCAGCGTCGTAGTGGAGCAGCGTAGCGGATTGGCGGTCGGCGGCGGCGTGGGGCGTCCGTCTCGTGCGGGCGCGCGTGCGGTATGTGGCAAGCGTCGCGTCGCTCCGCCAACGATCGCTTTACTCCTCGCCTGGTCATATACATATTTATTATAGTTACTGCACCCCGCAGTTTAACCCGCGTAGTTTCTGTTACCGTTATCTTGTCGAAATTAAAAGTAGCCTATATATTCTTTCAGACTAATTTAACTGTGTTCCAAATGTCAACCCAATACGTTCATAATATATTTCGACGTGATTGACCAAGAAACATCCAAACATTGACATTTACAAAATAACAGGATTTCACTATTCACGGCACTATACATCGAAACCGCCCCATGGGTTCAAAAAATGTAATAACAAATGTTTCTTGCATGATTTCAGTTATAACTCAGTACTGAAAATGATTTACATTGTTAATACAACCTCTCTTGATCTCGCTTCCTCCTCTTTTCGCTGCGCCACACAAGAGATATCATAGATAAGATACGATATAAAGCACTCTATTGAATAAGCATAGTAAAAGCATAAATGACCCTTTAAATGTTTCCACTGCTGGGTCAAGTCAAGAAGAGTCAAGGGGCCATAACACATCACGCTGACCCAGTGCGGCTTGGTGGATTGTATGACCTCAAACGGTTCTTGGAACATCTTGATTTCCACACTTTTTTTCGCCGTTTCTAAGTTGGCAACATTACACACGTGACTCCGAAAAGCCCGTGGTGCACGATTTGAACTAGGGATACGAATCGGCAATGACCATTCGCACGACTTTACCAACCGTAACTTCTGTGACTTCTGCTGTGTATAATCTTAGTAATTCACACTTCTATATTATCTTTAAGTCTTCCTCCTTGCGTCGATACCCTAATTACTGAGGGTCATGATCTCTCTTGAGCACCTTCTCTCTGATTATCGACCGCCATTGGTGACGATCTGTGGCGGTGTGGACTGCGCTGTGGACAGTGGATTCGAGTGTGGTGCGTATCTGGTCCGTCCGACGCGTCAGACTTCTTCCTCTTGGTCTCTTTCCTTCGATTTTGCCTGTGACTCCTAATTTTTCTACATTGTCATTGTCTTTTCTAACAATGTGGCCGAAGTACTCGAGTACCTTCTGCAGGCATGTGGTGGATAGCCTGGTTTGTATTTTAAGTTCCTTCAAGATGGACACGTTGGTACGATGAGCTGTCCACGAAATATTTAGCATTTTTCTCCAGCACCACATCTCGAATGCGTCAATACGCTGTCGGTCGGCTTTTTTAAGAGTCCAAGTTTCCGCGCCATATGAAAATATGGAGAACACAAGAGTACGCACTAGTTTCAACTTGGTGTTACGAGAAATGTTTCTGTCCTTCCATATTCTTTGAAACTGCGTCATGGCGTTTTTAGCCATACCGATCCTCCTCCGGATCTCGTCTTCGCAGGATCCCTTGTTCGAGATGTTTGAGCCCAGGTAGATGAAGTTGTCAACGAGTTATTATCTTTAAGCACTATTTCTAAATTATAGGGTACAACTGGTTATTGCTGGTTATAGGCTAATATAGGTGTAATAGGCTTCTTTGACCTTTTTGTCACAGCAGTCCACCATCACCTCGAGACTGAGCAGCCGTCGCTCTTGTTTCTTACGGAGACGCAGATAGGTTGTCCGTCGGATGTGGCGTACCTAACGTATCCAGGGTACACCCTGGAGCACAAATTTCGGCCCCGTGCTGGAGTGTGCCTGTACGCCCGTGACGACATCTGCTGTCGGCGTCTCCGTAACTTAGAGGACCCAAGATTCTCCGTCCTTTGGGTATTGATAGACACAGGTATAGACAAAATTCTCTACGCCTGTGTATATCGGTCGCACAGCGGTGACCAGGAGACAACTAGGCTTATGGATTATTTAAGTGAGGCGGCGGACGCGGCTCAACAGAAGTACCCTTCAGCCCAATTAGTGTTACTGGGGGATTTTAACGGCCATCATAAGGAATGGCTGTTAACCCAGCTGGTCCAAGAGGCCACAAGAGTACCCGACGTTGAGTCGCATACACCTTATTGCTTAGACCTCCTGCTGACAACAGATCCAGACCGTTATTCCGTGGTGGTATCTTCGCCGTTAGGCAGCTCCGACCACTGTCTGGTGAAGTCAGTATCTGTCTACCATCCGCCTGATCCCAGCCCTAGAGGCAACCGGCGGATGTGGCGATACAAGTCAGCAGATTGGGACGAGATGCGCTCTTTCTTTGCATCTTACCCATGGCAGCCATTGTGCTTCACTTCTGGTGATCCCTCAGTCTGCGCGGATGCTGTGACTAATGTAATACGAACGGCTATGGAATATTTCATTCCATACTCCGACGTCACATTATCCAGCAAAGCTCGCCCTTGGTTTGGTTCTCAATGTAAAAGTGCTGAAGCATTTAAACATGAGACCTACCTAGCTTGGGTTGATGCTCGACAGCGTAGGGCAAAGGATATACACCAGAAGAAGAAAGCGTTCAACAAGGCTGCTAAGGCATGCAAAAGGTTCTTCAGAGGGCTCGTTTTGACCACATTAGTCGAATAGGGAACAAACTAGCTTCGTACCCTGCGGGCAGCAAAGCGTTTTGGTCCCTAGCTAAATCGGTCGAATCGAACTTCTGCCGCCCATCACTGCCTCCAATGCTGAAACCTGATGGGACACTGGCTCACACCGCAATGGAGAAGGCAAACTTGTTTGCATCTCAGTTTGCGGAATCTTCGCGTCTAGATGCTGGTAGCGTGACACCTCCTACTTCACCTGGCTGTCCGACTTCTATGTCAGAAATACATATTCGCCAAATGGAGGTTCGCAAAGTGCTACGCAATCTGGACGTGAATAAGGCTAGTGGCCCAGATGGTATTCCTGCCGTAGTGTTGAAGGCTTGTGCGCCTGAGTTGTCTCCAATACTGACGCGCCTATATAGACTCTCTCGAAACTGGGCAAGTACCGAAGTCTTGGAAGCTTGCCAACGTGCAACCAGTACCCAAGAAAGGTAGTCGTGCTGACCCTGCCAACTACAGGCCAATCTCGGTCACGTCCATACTCTGCAAGACTATGGAACGTGTCTTAAACCACAGGCTCCTGGCGTACCTAGAATCGAACGATCTCCTCAGTGACCGGCAATACGGGTTTCGCCGAAACCGGTCCACCGGGGATATTCTAGCGTACGTCACTCACATCTGGAGTGAAGCTATCGAGAAACACGGGGGAAGCACTTGCAGTCTCCCTGGATATCTCGAAGGCTTTCGACAGGGTTTGGCACGATGGCCTTTTAAGCAAGCTTTCAGCTTATGGTTTGTCTCCAGGATTTATAACGTGGATATCGGACTTTTTGAGGGATCGATCCATACGAGTGGTCATTGATGGCTGCTCGTCGGATCAAATGGCTATTAATGCCGGAGTCCCTCAAGGGTCGGTGCTCTCTGCGACACTCTTTCTGCTACATATCAACGATCTGTTGAAGCCCGGTATCTTTGGGTACGCAGATGATAGCACCGTTGTAGAGAGCTACATATCGAGCGCGAGAGCCAATAGGCAACAAACTCAGGTACTGAGAGAGAGTTTGATCGAGCGTTTAAATTTGACCCTTGAGGCAGTCTCTAAATGGGGCGATGCCAATCTGGTCAGGTTTAACGAGGGAAAGACGCAGGCGTGTCTGTTCTCCGCAAAAAGGAGTCCTTTCCAACAGACTCCTACTTTTCGCGGTGTATCCGTGCCGGTATCCGACCATCTCGAGCTGTTGGGCGTTACTTTGTCATCGACTCTCAACTTTGGCTCGTATATCGAATCTAAGGCTAAATTAGCTGCCAAAAAACTAGGTGTCCTCTCAAAGGTGCGAAGGTACTTTAAGTCTGAACAGTTGCTCACTTTATACCAAGCACAGATTCGCTCCTGTATGGAGTACTGCTCGCACCTTTGGGATGGATCGGCTAAGTATCAGCTGGAAGCTCTGGAATCGATCGAGAGACGTGCCAAAAGGCTCATAGGCAATGACATTCTCGTGCGAAAAAGACTGCAAAGTCTCGAACATCGCCGGAAAATTGCTAGCTTATCGGTTTTTTATCGGATACACTTCGGAGAGTGTGCGACTGATTTATACGATCTAATACCACCTTGCCCATTTTTCTATCGGAATGCTCGTAGCTCGAAAAAGCGACATCGTTTCATGGTTGATGTTCCAAAGACACGAACGAAGAGATTTGACTCTACTTTTGTGATAAGAACGTCTAGGCTGTGGAATACGTTGCCTGAGAGGGTTTTTCCCGATAGTTACAATCTTTGTGTCTTCAAATCGAGAGTGAATCGGTTTCTTCTAGGTAAACACGATTCATCGTAGACCGCATCATCGTTTAACATCAGGCGAGATGGCGGTCAAGTGTAAACCTATAAAAGTTAAAAAAAAAAAAAAAAAAAAATTGTAAAGCCCAAATAGCCCATCAAAATGTTGGTTTTCTCTAACTTCAAGCATTTTTCACTGATAGGCAGGTTCAAGCGCACATGAAGTTATGTGTCTTACATCTGTAGCTATCTGAGTGATCCTTAAAAATGGAACTTAATTTTTAACCAAAAGTTCAAAAAGGAGTTCTTCCCTTGCCATATCATTTAGAAAACTCCGAACGTACTTTTACATCACCATTATTGACCAATAAAATAAAGTTTATGAGTGTAAAGATTATCAATATGAAATTAAACCTCAACAATGGAGAGTCGCAAGCTCGTAAAATGTGTGTATTACACGAACGGGCCTGGGGAGCCCGGCGGGGTGGAGGGGTGGGCAGGGACAGGGAGGGGAGGATAATCCCGTAAATGAACAATGGGTAATGTAAACTGCGACACGCATTATCTGTCCAGCCTGCACGCGCCGGCCGCCACGGGGAGCCGGGAACAACAACTAAATAATATCTATATTAATAATTTCGTCAAGGGGTACGGTAGACTTGATCGAAACCTTATATGAATAACAACACATAAAACATATTGATTTTTAGTCGACAACATATGTTCACAAAATTCGGATTATGGAGAATTTCGTTAAATTCTGACACATTCTGGCACTGACAGCTGTCGCCATCTTTGGTGTAAAGCACGTTTCGTTCCATCAATCAACACATTGCGTGCGTCCGTCGCGCCAAAAAGTATCCATCACAAAAACTGTGACTTATGTGACTACGTAAAACGAAATGTCTTGCCGCCGGACCGGAATTTTATTAGTAGGTACTTATATTTAGTATCAGCATTGCACCCGTGCGAAGCCGGGCGGGTCGCTAGTTTATCAATAAAATCTTCAATACGCGAAGCAAAAACTTTTACAAAGATTGTGCGGAAGGAAGAGAATGAAATTGCGCAGACGTAGCAGAGTGCAGAAGGCATTTTTAATCATACATAAAATGTCAAAAAAAAATTACACGGACACACTACCATCTTTTGAGACATACATTTCCAAAGTCCCACAGGATCACAGCTTTGCTAGTCATTCCAACGCCAAGCAGTAATAGGTAAACAATGCTGTGTTCCAATTTGTAGGGCAATGTTTCCAGTAAAATTATTGAACTGAAAGGATAAATAATATTATACTGGGTTATCGTGAAATCGGGTAAAAAGAGTGAATACGAGGAAGACCGATGGTAAGTTTCGGTAGCTTCAAAAACAGATTAAAGTGCTGGCTTATCGATCAAACTTTTTATAGTTACAGCGAATTTTTAAAGAGTGATGGCAAAGTTCCATTAAAATGTAAATAAATACATTTGACATAAGTCAGTACAATTGTAATAAAACATATTATACTTGTATGATGCTTGACAGTTTTCTGTACAATAATTATTGTAATACAGTAAAGCAGTCATTTCAAACTTTGAAAATGTATGCTATTTGTATCCTCTTTCTTTGGATTTTATTTTTTATTAATTGACGTGTAAATTGTACATTTATGAATAAAGTACTTTGACTTAAGCAATTTGTCCGAACCCATATATTGCCACGTACCATTTTGCCATGACATACAGGACCGTCGCTTGAGATTGTTAATTTCTTTAATCTGCAATTGATTTTCTTCAGGACAGAAAAATAATGTGAGATGATCTACTTGTAGGACGGGATAAATTTTGTCATAACTCATTAGTTACTGCCAACATTATTGCAAAGCTGTTGATTCAGTGAAGTCTTATTTCAAAAGATTTTTATTTTATTTTTACAAATATGTCTGTTAGTCATTAAAATATTCTAAAATCTCTAAACTTTTTAACACTTTTGACATGTTTCCAACCAGCAATAAATATAAAAACAAAGAAACGCGCGAGCCGCAGCGGAATGGAACCGATCAGAGAGTTTATTTATAGAGTGGCTCCGACATTTAATTTTCCGCAGGTCATAAAGGATATTTCAGGAACACGCCGTAAATAAGTGAGATTGGTGGCGGACGCGACGACGGACGCGCGGGGCCGCGCGGCACGCAGCGACACGCAGCGACACAGCGCCCGTCATGCGGACTCGAGCGGACGCCGGACAAGTATTATAGCATATAGGTGAATCAGGGTTGTCGCTCTACATACTGTCCATATCTGGATATATACGACATAATATAATAAGTAATGTGAAATTTTAAGAATTTGTAAAGCTAATAATGTGGTAATATATAATATAACTAGTGGCCCGCCCCGGCTTCGCACGGGTACATACACACACACACACACCCCCTTTTTTGTATCGGGTTTAAAAAAAAGTAAAATTATAAAGGAGTTTGAATTTTTTATGATTTTTTTTATTAATGTTTTTTGTATTTTTATTTTAAAATTTTATACATATATAATATTATTTACAAAAAAAGCCATTAGTTTTAGTGAGTCAGAGCTTCCCTGTAAACGATATTTGAAGTAGTTTTATTTTGTGGCAGCAAAATAAATTGATTTTCAGGAGCTCCGACACGTGGGCCAACATACAGTTGGTCATGAGTGAAACATTCTTTTCGTAGGTCGATCCCTAATAATTCGAAGGTTTGGCCCTGGGACTTGTTAATAGTTAACGCGAAAGATGATTTCACCGGAAACTGAAGTCGTTTAAAAGGGATTGGCAGATCAGTTGGAATCATCGGTATCCTCGGTATATGAGCTAGTTGACCAGCTGCTGGGCCAGTGATAAAATTTTGTTCAGCAAGCCGCTGCGAACGCTCGATACTTGACTCTCTAGCACGCGATTGCGACGCGTATTCTCTCCGACTTGCAAGGCGATTTTCAGTTTCTGATGAAGATTCCTCATTACGCCGTATTTTTATTGCCCTCGCCTGGGAACTATGTTTAGAAAGTTGATATCTTGATCTTTTGGCATTTTAGGGCATTATAAAATGAAAATAGAAGGAAATAAATAATTAAACAGGCTTTTACTAAATTTTTGCTTATTGAACTATATGAAGTACTAAGCTGTTTGAATAATTAAAATATAATATTTATTATCAGGTAAGTAGTAGGTACTTATTGAAAGAAAATTAAAAATATGGGCGTAGAAAACTACCTTTTACTCAATTTTGCTTAAATTTTGAACAGGAATGAATACCCATAGAATACTACTATAAGTAGTTTGAAAAGTTACATTAAAATATAATATTTATTATTATATACTTATTTACCTACGAAACGAATTTAAAGCGAATTCAAAATTTTCAAGCTAAAATCATACGATCACGCACACGACCGCTGCGTAAGGAGCCGATCGCGCGAGTGAGCCGCGCGGCACTTTATTTTATTACATTGACTCGCGACACTTCTTGTAGATAATGATGAGTTCTGCAAAGTCGTAGTAAATGATTTTGTTCTATCATCAATAGTTTTCGCAGCGCACGCGACGTAAGGAATTTTTAGGTCTTTTTACACCTTATGTTACATTATTGGAGTTTTAGTAAGGATTCTAATTTTTTAAAATATAATATAGCCTATGTTACTCGGGGATAATGTAGCTTTCAAAGGTGAAAGAATTTTTGAAATCGGTCCAGTAGTTTCGGAGCCTATTCATTACAAATAAACAAACAAACAAATCTTTCCTCTTTATAATATTAGTATAGAAGTATAGATGTAGAAAATTTGGACTATGAAAAAATAATATTTTGGATAAATAATAATGTGGATAATACCATAACTTGGAAAATTAAGAATTATGAATGTAACGCTGACATCGTATTATACTTCAACTTTTTGTAGGAAAAACTTCTTTAGCCTAGTTTACTTTTTATAAGGGAAATTCTTATCAGTTCGCGTCATTGAGTCCTTATGTCGGGCGGCGTAGCTGGTCGTGCGTGTTAGCCGCTTGTTGGATGATTGAGATCTTGTACGCGAGTGCGCGACACCAATACCTATTATACCTGTATATTATGTAGGTTTAAAAAAACTTATATAGTGTTTGCTAAAGGCAGGCCCAATGACTGCCAGTGTTAGAGGATTTGTGGAGCTGTTTGTTTACAATATGATTGAATAGAACGAAAAAAGTCACTTCAACATTTTACAAGCAGAACTGTGTTTAATTACTGAAATCGAAATATTTACTTAAGGCTTGACAAAATCTTGTCAAATGTTTGCGGTACGTTAGCCTTGAGTAAGTGTTTGAATTTATGGCGTATAATGTTAATTTGAAGTTTTAAACACCAAAAATATATATTTTATGCAGTTGATTTAGTTAAATAAGTACAGCTGTGGCATATGTTTAGTAAGAGACAAAATGTTGCACATTTAATGTTTTATTATACGTAGGTGAGCTTACTTTATTTTATGTTTGTAAGTGACGTTGGTGCTTTCTGCTGTTATAGTTAGGTAACCACACGTGTCGCAGCCCTGCCGCGCGGCATCGCGCGGCGTCGCGCAGCAGGGCTGCGCGGCACGCTGCAGCGCGTTCGACTATCGCGTCGCTCGGCCGCGGGATTGTGCCCGCATCATAATATCATATTTATTTATTTTATAAAACTACCCACGCGATATATTAACCCCATATTTTACGGACAAGAAACGATGGATGAATACTAATTTCAGGCTGTCTCGGGTTATGAAGAAAAGGGAGTATTTTATGGGCTTGCAATAGTATTTTTATTACATGCCGACCCTTGTAAAATTATATTGAATGCTGTATAAAAGATGAAACGGAAAGGGAATCTTAACAGAGTTTAAAAGTGAGTTTCGCAGTAATGGAGTGAGAGAAACAATCTTGTTAACGTTTTCGCATTAATGTAAATTTTTACGATGTCTTTTCCTTTGTCTGTCGCGGGGAAGAACCTCGAAACTGTGAGCCGGAAGTTGACGCGGCGGAAGCGGCCAACAAGTGTGGCATGCGCTGTCGGCGCCCGCGGTTCCTGCATGTGTGTGTGTGCGAGTGACACCCCGCCCCCGCACCCGCCCGATCCCCGCAGGACAAACTTCGCAACAACATTTAATGTTATGATTGTATTAAACGTATTCCCTGAAAAAATGTACCACAAATATTAGCTAAGAAACTTTACTTTAGAAATTTCAATGTAGTTTAACGAGGTCCGGGCTGTGGGACCTTATCGCGTGGTGTTAGGGTGCAAATTGGGGCGTCGGGGAATTACGGGAGCCGCCGGCGCCGCGACGGCGTCAGATGAGCGCGTTCCCACCCCTCCCGCACCCCGCACTGTACACATAACAATGTTTTCCCCGCAAGTTCCGGGTGCGACAAGAAATTGATAACAAGATAGGTTCGGTAATTGTTTACTTAATTCCTCGTAACCGCCAATATTGGCACAGAATTTTCATAATTTTCTTGAACAACTTGTAAGCTGTATTATGTCATCGCCGTAAATGTTTAATCTCGTAGATGTTTACTTGCCATTCATTTGTAAAATGCGACGGGCCACCTGACGGTAGGGGCATTAATCTACAATCTATCATTTTGTTTTATTTTTAACCCCCGACCAAAAAAAGGGGTGTTATAAGTTTGACGTCGATGTCTGTCTGTCTGTCTGTCTGTGTGTGTGTCTGTCTGTGGCACCGTAGAGCTCAAACGGATGGACCGATTTGAATGCGGTTTTTTTATTCGAAGGTTGATATCCGTGCGGATATTCTTAGCTATGTTTGGTTAATATCGATTCAAGATGGCCGCCTCCACATAATGGCGGACAAAATATTTCTTCACAACCTACCTCAATATGAGTATCAAATGAAAGGGCTTGACCAGTAGAATACAATACATAATAACAAATTTCAAATCCAAGATGGGCGCCACCACAAAATGGCTAATTATATTATTTTTTTCACTTCTACCACAATATGGGTATCAAGTGAAAGGGCTTGACTAGTAGAATATTTTTCACTAAGACAAATTTCAAATCCAAGATGGCCGCTACAACAAAATGGCGAAATACATTTATTTTTTCACAACTTCCTTAATATGGGAATCAAATGAAATGGCTGGACTAGTAGAATGTTGTACAAATAACAAATCAGAGGTAGTCAGGGGTTAATCAAATTTTTAATTTTTTTCTTGTTTACGATTGATATAATATCATACGTCTATATCATAAATTAAAATTATCACTGTAGTTAGTTTTCCTCAACACGTAAACTATTATTACTTCAACAATAATCTTATACCTTTAAACGAGCAATTCTTGTAGGTGTATATGTCGCCGCCGGATCGTATAATCCGCTGTATTACATTACGGCTACCCGTTTTGAAAAAACAGGGCCGTTTTGTAATGCGGCGGTTCAACGATTAGCCGCATTGTCATTGCGATACGTTCTTCAATACGGCGGTCAACGTTTAGCCGCATTGTACTACTGCTTAAATTGTAGGGTGACCATACTTTTACAAAATAAATAATGAAAATTAATTGTATTAATCATAAAAAGCTGACAGATTATCTCGTGCCATATTTCTTACACTTTTTTTTAAACTTCATACCTCTCACATAAAACTTGAAAGCCCCTAACTTGATATTGGTGATGGTACACCTAAGAAATACGGTTCACTTAAACAAGGGTCATCATTGAAATTTGACTCCAGGTGGGCTCCCGCCAGAAGCTCAAGGGAGGTCCTGAGTGGAGCGAGCCATGCGAGGGGGGAGCAACGAAGGGGAGGTGGCGAGCGAAGCGAGCCAGCGACCTCCGTAGTGAAGCGTAGGCCGAGTATGGAGAAGCGACTGGCTCTGCATTTTTATATACAGTCTAGGGGTAGTAGAGACAAGACTAGGTGGAGTCAGGGTGCTCCGAGTCGGATCTGGGTCCTTCCTAACCTACCCGGTCCGATTTAGTCTTAGCAAAGTGGGCGGTGGTAAACCACCCCAATAATATTGTGTAGGATTCCGCTGAACACCAGAATCCACAGTCACCTTAGCAATTTAGCAACACACGTACTGTTTTCAACGCCATGTTGTTGTTATGTCAGACAGCGCCATGAGTGTTAAGAATCGGAACTAAAAATTGACAAAGCGGCGGCTAATCTTTCGCTTTATTACATTACGGCTAGCCGTTTTGAATGACGTATGACGTCGAATACATTCCGGCTGTTTTTCAATCAGCCGCTTTCAATCTGGCTAATCGTCAAACCGCCGCTTTACAAAACGGCCCTGGTTTTCAAAACGGCTAGCCGTAATGTAATACAGCGGATTATACGATCTGGCTGCGACATATATATACAATATAGAATCTGTATCTCTGAAACGGCTCTAACGATTTTCATGAAATTATGCATACAGGGGGTTTCGGGGACGATAAATCGATCTAGCCAGGTTTTATTTAAAAAAACGCAGTTTTATGCGCGTTTTTAGGCAATGAAAAACTGTTACATAAAGATTACAATGCGACGGTAAATTTTGCGACGTCGCGCGATAGTATATTAGCTCAGTCGGGAAGTTGGCCGGGCATAATATGGTAGGTCCGGGTTCGAATCAACCGCATCGAATCGAAAAGCCGCCCTTTTCAAGTATTTTTATTATTATTTGGTGTTGATGTACGTCAGAAAGGGCCCCTTAAACCTACGCCCGAGTCACAAGTCTCGGGGTCTACTCGGGATTTCTCTCTCTGCCACACGATCCATCGTGGCACCCGCACCGTGAATCCATGGAATGCTGAGAAAATCGTCTCATCAGTAGGTATGTGTATCTTAGTAACCGAGCAAACCTCGGTCACCCAGGTGCTACGTATATAATGTTACGTTGTGATTCCATCTATGTTATTATGTAAATACGTCGCCATCTGCAACGGTGTTAATTGATAAAATAAACTAAAACAATACCGAGGATATTTTGCTGCCCAAAAATCGTTTGAAACATCTTTACTCAGTTTTCATAAAATAACTCAGGTAGTACCGTCGTTGCTTCTTATTATTAATTACGTACGAACTAGGAACCAGGTACACTCCGCGAGGCATAAGCTGAGCTTTGCATTTGTGTGAGTGTACATGGATAGTGTAGGTGTGACAACCGGCCTTAGGCGCGGCGCCATTCTGTCTCGCCGCGCTCCTGCCTGATTGGTGATCACTCACACTAATGCAAAGCTCAGCCTATACCTCGCGGACAAAATTTCAAGCTCCTGCCTGATTGGTGATCACTCACACTAATGCAAAGCTCAGCTTATACCTCGCGGAGTGTACGTGTAGTAGTGTGCGAAGCAAACACGGCGATAACTGGCCCTTCTACCGCCTAACTAAATCGGCTTTCGCTTTGCTATTGCGGTCTCTATTATATCAAGCAGAAAAAAGAGAGAGCAAGATAAAGCTAAGACAATTCCAGCTGAGCGAGTGCTGCGATCCCGCGAGTGCGGCGTGAGCCTGGCCGTGGAGCCAAAGGGCGGCGCTACCATCGCAAACTATAACACAAATATTAATCACAATCCTACTATGTACTACATTTTGCATTGCATTAGATTGGATCATTTTCATATAATGACTTGGCAAATATACTTAGCTCTCAGCAAAGTGAAAACTTTAAAAGGAATAGCTCTGATTTGGAACGTTTTAAACTGTCAAGTGAAGTCTACGATGAACTAGCATTAGCAGAGATGCATCAGTTGAAAAGCCTAATTTCTGACGAAAGGTAGTCAAAAAAACTGTTTCTTTATTTTAAGTCAGTTAAAGTATAAATGATGTTGTGTCGTCATAATAATATATTACATTAGTTTTACCTGCATAGATCTCATTCGGGGTATATCCGGGGTAACCTATGTTTCTGCTATTCTAGAGTCCAGACTATAATATAACAGTATTTTAAATTTCGATGAATCGTTTCGACGTAATTGAGCAACAAACTTCCCAGCCTTCACATTTATAATATTAGTAGAATTAGTAGGATGGGTGAGCCGAGCCGACTAAGCTATCTCCTCAAGTGATCATCAAGTAAACTGAAAGTTCATCGAAGTATAGGTACAACTTTCAAGTTTTTAGTTATTTTTTCAAAAACCTTTTAAAAACCAAACAAATCGACTTAGGTGACTTCGAGTAATCGGTGACCATATTGAAAAAAAGTTCCATGAAATTTCGAACCTCATTTTGAAGATGGTTAAAACAATTAAAACAAAAAAAAAAAAATTGAGGGATATCAATAATGTTCATAGCGTGTAGGTGTAGCGAGTAGCCTATATTTGTCAAACTGGTCAAATTTGTGTTGTGAAGTGCAAAAACTACAAATGACATAAATACTATGTTTATGGTACTTATATTCCAAAAAACTACATTGGGCTCTTTGGTACTTCTAAGAAAAATCGGCGCAGGGATAGGATACATTAAAAAGGCTGGAAGAGATTCAGTTGACAGCCCTCGTGGCTTAGTGGGTAGTAACTCTGCCTGCGAAGCCGTGGGTCGTGGGTTAGATTCCCACCCAGTGCAAATATTTGTGTGATGAATTCAAATGTGTTTCTATGCATAATAAGTATGTATTTTCAACTATATAAGTATTATATCAGCTATCTGGCCGCCATATTACAAGCTTTGCTTAGTTTGGGTCAGATGGTGTTGTGTGTGAATTGTCCACCAATATATATATAATGACGAGTATAATGACGAGTTACCTGGAAGAGATTACTCTTAGCAATGAGGCTGCTATTTGTGGCGTTAGTTTATGAGTGTCTACTGTAATATAGTATAGTATAAGCTATAAGTACAAGCTTTGCTTAGTTTGGGGTCAGATGGTGTTGTATGTGAACTGTCCACCAATATTTATTTATTTAAAAAATATTTATATTTTTGTGAGACAATAAAGGATTATCTATCTATTAAATTTGAATCACGTTACAAATGCAACGCAGCTCAATGAAGGATTACGAAACTCCAGTCCTCTCACCCCATAAAAGTATTAAATAGTCGACCCCATAGGGTAATAGGTTTGTTTGTTAATAATGTATCATGAAACTAGCTCGGGCGAGGCGGGAGCGGGGCGGGAGCAGGGCGGGCGGGATCAGAAACCAAACACTAGGCGCTTGTTTGCGCTAGATAATTAATGTAAGATATCGGTTGAGATCGCGATACCGCCGCTCGCACTCACTACCGGCGGCGGCAGCTGGCCTGTCTCCCGGCACAAACTCCTCCTCCTCCTTTCAAACTCAAAACTCCTTTAATATGGGAAAAGATGGAAAAAATATTATACGTTTCTTTTAAGCAACTTCAAAAAAGGAGGAAGTTCTCAATTCGGTTCTATATTTTTGAAGTAGGTATGCATTGAATCGCTGTGGTAGAAGGATTAGTCAGCCGGTGCAAACACCATGCAGCATGGGTACAGGTATCACTCGTATATTCCGCTCAGAACGAGCCTTCCTTCTATGCACCCCAATTTTGAAGTGAAAAATTCTTTTGGCGCACCACAGACAAATTTTTCGTGGGCTGTGAATTGAGCTCAAGCCTCACGTTCGTAAATTAAAGAAATCTTCGGGCCCGCGCAGTTTCCAAAGTGAGTTATCAAATTCTGAGTTTTTAGTTTTCATTCCTATCGGCAGTCCTTATGACTGAATTTTTGTATGTAAGTATGTATTATAGCCGCGTCAATTATGAATCGATTTTGATGGTTCTTTTTTTTTTGTTTGGTATATCACAGCTTAGTATTTAGTATTTGTATCAGACGACCTACCTAGGTCGTCTGATACAAATACAAATCTAAAAATCTTTATTGCTGTTTGTAGGTAAGATAAGATGATACAAAACATTTTAAAATTGCCCCATACAAACTGGCCTCTGCGAGAGGCATGCAATATGTCTGGCAAGACAATTTGTTAGTCTTAATTTATAAAAAAAAAATTTAATAATAGTCAGCTGATTAAAGTCTTCTTCTTCCTCATCTTCTATTAATTTCTGGTTTTATTTATGTCATCTGATTCTTCATCTTAGATTCATTTCGGGCTTCTATTTGGTTGTGATATATATTTGTGTGAGATAAATGTTTGGTGAGCACAATTTCGCCAACGTCTTGTGTTTCATCAGGATATTGTCTTGTGTTTTTGAGTTTGATCAATATATCCATCCAGGGTCTAAGGTCTTGCATTAGTAGATCTTGCAGTTCATCCATGTGAGGAATGTCAAAGAATGTATAAAGTGCGATAAATGTATATAATCAAAAATGTCGTTAATTATAATATTCATGTAAATACTCAAAGAATGTCAAAATGTAATACAGTACAAACTAATTCATCATGATACAATATATCATTATTTGGTCTTATGTCAGTTGAATGTCAAATTTCATAATGGAATAATAATATCTATTGAGATATTAATGGAATAAGGTTTAAAAGATTGTATAAATTTCATGTTAAACAATGTCTAAAATATTAGTATTCCAATTAATTTCCTTATTATTTAAAAATTCAGTAACAGTATGGCATTAATGTATAATGGCATTTATGTATCAGCATTTTTTTTTAGTTTACTTTTGAGTTCTTTTATGGCATTTGGCAGCTTATTATATAAAAGAGAAGCCATACCAAAATGCTGTCACTCATAATCTTTTTTTGCGTTTGTCTATGAGCAGTCTACACTTATCACGCCGGTTACGTTTTACTTTGTCACTCAGTAGAGGAAAATAATGAGGGTTATTCCTTACAAAACACATAACTTCAAATATGTACAGGCATGGCAGGGTTAATATTTGGTTGTCTATGAGTACTTGTCGGCAGCTATCTGTAACTTGCATCCCGAACATAGCACGAATGCATCGTTTTTGTGCTTTGAAAACTGAGGCTGTATCAGTTGAATTCCCCCCCAAAAAATGATCCCATATCTCAAGACTGATGTAAATTTTATCAAAATTAGTGTAGTGATTTTTTATACTTGTATCAACAAAAACTAAAATTGGCAAGCCTTTATATTTACCTTATCTTACGACATCGTAGATTTCACAAAAAATATAAAATGTAGACTATTCTCTTCCAAACTATGATCCATACAGTTTCAACTTTCAGCCTGATTCATTCAATTTTTACTATCTAGTGATTGAACGACAAACATAGCAAAAAATCCAGCTTGTAAAAACAAAACACTGCATCGCTCCGCTGTTTCGCCCGCGTAGTTTCCGTTTCAGTTATGTTCCTGGGATAAAAATCAGTTTAAGTTTTTTCAGACTATAATCATCATTGTTCCAAATTTGAACTTGATCAGTTTAGACGTTACGAAGTGATTGAGCAATAAACTTCCAACCTTTTACAATATTAAATAAGATAAAAAGGATAAGAACAGCGCATGTAGCGGACGTGCAAACTGTCATTTGCTAGCGTCACAATAACAAGACAACATCAATCGTACTCTGCTCCCTGAATTAACGCCCATCGATATGATCAATAGCGGAGAGGACGAGGAGAGGCTCGGACGCGGCCGCCGACAATGCCCTGCGCCATACTTAATTCATCAATTATCCACACAACTATTACCTAATCACTTAACCCCTGATCCTAAATTCAGATCTCATGTATTATGCACGCACACAGCCGCGCGCGCGCGTGTGTGCGGAAACGGATACGCGGTTTAGCGTGATGTGGTCCGCGCTTTCCCCGCGCGCCCCGTCCTCCCCGCCTTGTATCACCGGATTTGAAACAATGTCACTATTATAAATTATTCAAATCTGCGGCCTGGATGCATACATGTGTGATTAGTTTTATTTAAAATAACAAACAATCGATTTCATTTCTTTCAAATTATTCTAATTCTACTTCAGGGTGGGGGTGATTGGCCTGCACTGACGTCCCGCTAGGGGTGTATTGCGCACTTCCCCCCCGGCCAGCCTACCCAAACCAGCCTCAAATAGCTCCTTCTCTTCTCTTAAAAGCTCCTTCAAAGTAGTGGAGGACGGCCTTGGGTCGCTGGCATAACAGTTCCAGTCCCATTTCGTCAGATGTAATGCGTTCCCGTTATTGATCATCATAATAGAAACAAGCCTGAAGAGTGAATAGCTCTATCTGAATAAGGCCTTTAAACTGGCACGTAAATTCTGCACGTAAAGTATTTTAGTTGAAAGTAATGTGTTTTTTCTTTACATAGTGTCAATAGGTAGGTTAACTTAACACACAGTTTTGATGTAAACAAAAAAACAATATCGTTATTCAGGATGACTTGAACGAAGAGATTTAACTCTACTTTTATAATAAGGTGTGAAATGCGTTGCCTGAGTGGGTTTTCCTAATGGTTGCAATTTTAGTGTCTTTAAAGTGAGAGTGAATTGGTTATCGTTGCTTAACATCAGGCGAAATGGAGATCAATTGTAACCGCGCTTTACATTTTTAGACTATTTTCCTATTTCATTTAAATTTAAATAGGAAGCTAGGAAATTCTCAAAATACTCACAATTTAGGTTTGTCCTAAATTTTAAGATCAAATTTTCGCTAATTAATAATCCCTTCTATATATTATTATATTTATATTACATTATTTAGTTGAGAATGACAACTTCCTAAAACGACAACTTTCAAAAATGTATGCGTGATGCTTTCTTTATATTAAGCCAGGTTTTAGTTACGAAATTATATTTTTCACCTTTACTTTTATTAAAAACATTTGTCGGATATTTGTCTTAAAATATTATATTTTTAAACATAGTGCCTCTATCTTCAACAGTTTGAAACTTATTAGGATAATATGTGGAAAGGCATCTTGAAATAAGTGATTACGCTCTAAAGGCACGGTATTGCATGAAACATCACATTCAAACGCTAATCTAAACAGTTTATTAAACTTAATTACGATAAGGGATTATGAGCACTAGTTTTGGAAAAAAAAGAGGGTGGTGATTAAAACCTGAACTACAAGTCCAAATTAACTGTATTTCTTAATACATTCTAAACAAATGCCACTGAACATTAGCTTAGTAAAGGGTAGATGCTTGCTGTGAAAGTGTTTCTCGAGAGCCACCACGAGACGTCAGCCGTACGTCACGGTAACTAATGTCTCGGTCGCCCGTCTCCCGCACGCACCGTGCCACAGTGGCGCCCCCTGCACTTGCAGGTAGAGCTTCGTGGAAATTTTGCACGTTTATTATTTTAAAATGAGGCACCTTTGAGATATTTGAAACCAAAAGAAAGCATTCTTGAGGTTTCGGAATATTCCGCATTTTTCTCGGAAAAGCAGGAAATTGCATCAAATGAAATTTCCTTTTCTTGTGTAATGCTATCAATGACATAGAACAAGAATTTTGTAAGTTATGACGCTCAGTGTATTACGGAGCAGGGATTTGAAGACGTCACCAACAAAATTAAAAGTTTAACAACAACAACATACCTAAGTGACGTAAAACAACACAATCTGGCGAACCTTTATTTACCCATTGCTGGAACTTGGATCTTTTTCACATTTTAAGTCATCGGTCATTTTACTAGTTCTCGGATACGTATCTTTCTCGAAACGGACTGGTTTCCCTATGATGTTTTCATTCACCGTTAAACATGGTAAGTAGCATGGCAAAGACATATAAATTTATTTACATTTTAGTCTAAGAATACTCAGACGCGCAGTGCAGGTGGCATTCAACCTTACCACGATCTTACGTGGGATGGTGTCATCTCTGAGCCACTACGCCTGTACTACCACTTAAAAGTGAAGTGTTCAAAGACAAACAACTAAGATAAAATAAAGCGTAGTGATTTAGTGACTAAAACGTGTGATTACACAGTTCTTAAGTCGTATATGCGAATGCTGGCTGCACCTCGGAACATTTTCCCAGGTGCAGATATACCAGTTCATCTTCACTGATTTAACAAGGAAACACTTATTTTGAGGATATGATATGTCTTTCGCCAATCCACACTTGGCTAGGATTGACTGTTAGCTTTGTCACTTCTGGTGAAAGTAGTCCCGTGTCCAAGCAGAGGGAGCATTAACTAGTTTATGCTATGGTTACATCCTTTCCTGTACGAAGGTAGCTTCGCTCGTCTTCCTCAATGTACTTGTATAAAAACTTCGTTACGACCGAATGCGCCGCTGCACTTATATTTTGAAACGTGCGATTCCAGCCACGTGGAACTTTTACGAGGGAAATGCTGGAGTCTAAACACCGTAGCGCTGTGAAAAGGACGCAGGCATTAAGGTGAGTCGTCGCGCCGAGCGCGCCGTGTGCTCGCCGTCGAGTAATGAGGGCGCCGGGAACCGGGGCAAAGGCCGCTTTTGTCTCAGTACTGGGGGTACCGAGACAGTGCACTTCAGGTGCTCATTTCTGTAATGCTATTTTACGTGTCAGCCCTACGACAAAGGAGGAATGTCAGTTGTATTTCGTACGGAAAAAAAAAACATATTTGAGGCCCCTCTTATGAATTCAAATCACGTCGGGGTCACCAATGTAGGTGTCACTGTTAGTAGAGAGGAAATGAATCCACGTTACTGTACAAGTATTGTCTTGATCTTGACTGTACAAGTGACGCGGAGCGAGAGACGGCTCGCTCTCCGCTGCCATCCGCTTATCTATTAAAATCTGACATCATAAATACGTCCTACATGGTAAAATGAGTAAACGACCTGTTCTTAGACCTACCATAGCAAAAACAGCCCACTAAATGTTCCCACTGCTGGGACTCGGCGCTTTTTCTCGGTAGGAGAGAGTAAAGGTGATAATCCACCACGCTGGCCCTGTGAGGGTTAGTGGATGGCAGATGGCTTCGAAAAATTCTAGGTGCATGGCGGTTTCCTGTTTTCCTACAACTTTTTTAATTTAGCGGCGTCACGCACATGATTTCGAAAAGACAGTGGTGCTCGTGAGAATTGAACCCAGAGGCTATGGATCGGCATCAACATATCGAAGTATATACGGCACTTAACCAGAAAAACATTTTCCAAACTTAAAATTCAAAGAATGCAATCCTTATTTTATCCTGTAAATAGACAGAAAATGAGGTAAATTTGTTTGTGGAGCGAATAAGACGAACCTTTTCACGAGAGTCTAAGTTTGAGTCAGTTTGATGAGACTGCAAAGTCTTAACTTTACCTTTGCATATATTAGAGACTCGACTTATGAGTTGGGGCTGAAAGTTCACAGACTTCACGCATAAATGGAGCTACTTTATTACACACTCAATTTATTCTGCTATAGATTGCAGTATTGTATTTTAATCTATTACATGTACAAGATTGTACTGCTTGGAGATCATCTTGAAAGGGTGGGTGATTTCTCTTGACAAGCATCTAAAACTGTGCCTTTCGTGCTAGTCTAAAGATCAGTTATCAGTCAAGACCACCCAACTTCAACTACCGTAGAGAATAATAAACCTATACTAATACTATAAGTATTATATCAGCCATTTGGCACCCATGATACAAGGTTTGCTTAGTTTGGTATCAGATGATCAGTGATGAGTGTGAGTTGTCCACCAATAGGTATTTGTTATTATTTATTATAAGGCTGAAGAGGTGTTTTGCTTGATCGCGCTAATCTTAGGATCTACTTCAAAGCGAGCGATTTTTTAACTATTAGGTATGTACGTGATTCTTGAGTGCTATAGGCTAATAAATACCACGGCAAGGCAGGGGGATGATCAATTTAAGAAGAAAATCTAAAACACACATGAATATAAATAAGGGCTCAGAGATTTTTCGAATGCAACCAAAAATTTGTCAGTTTGTGCTTTCAGCATTTTAAAATCACCCACAGCGAATCAAACATATACTTTAATCATTCCTTAGATTTAATAATAACGATTGACCGAATGTTGTAAAGCCGAAAGTTTTAAATAATTCAAGACGATTACTTGTGTATGTTTCGCGCTGTTTGAACAAGTATATTAAACGTAAACAAGTAAACAAGAACATTACGTTTTTTTATCAATGGACATTTTTCACACGATATTATCTAGTATCTAGCCGCAATTTAATCGAAATTTGTACTATGGTAACCTATATAGGTTTAATATCAAGATTATTATAAAAACATACACGGATATAGAACAAACAGCCACATAATCCAACAAGTGTTTGTCCGAAGTGGAAAATAAACCCACGACCAACAAATAATGGCAACTGGTGATAGGGATAGATGATGCTTGTTTGTCGCGTGGTGCAATATTAGTAAAGTTGAATAACTAGTTACTTTTCAATCGGTTTCTTCTTGAGAAACGCCAAGCCTACGAAGGAGTTCGTTGACAGTAACGTCGCTTTATATGAGGCGAGATGGCATTCAAACGCAAACCTATGTCTATATTTCTATTTAAATTCAAAAATAAAAGTCGTGTTTGATACACGAACCGATCGTGTCCGAAGGCTCCAAGCGACCGGTCGGGTTGAGTCGTCAGATGGTCAAACATATATTTTAGAATTATATTTGCATTAAATGAGACAGAGCTTATTGCAACATGCGATTCAAAATACTCATTCTGTAAAATTATAATTTATTAATTATTCGTGGAATCTCGACGAGACAAGATTGATCGTGCTTGGTGTTTTTAATCATTGTAAAGTGTATGTATGGCTATGGGTAAAGTGGAGTTAAGGTCATAATCCACCTCGCTGGTCCAATGCGGGTTGGTGGATAACACATGACTTCGAAAGATTCTTGGTACATGTCGGTTTCCTCACGATGTTTTCCTTCACCGTTTTAAGCGGCATTACGCACATGACTTCGAAAAGACAGTGGTGCGTGTGGGGTTTGAACCCCGGGATCTCCAGATCGGCAGGCGCCGTTCTCCCGACAAGACCAGCCGTAACTTCAATTTATGTACACACTTAAGGTTTATTGTAAAGTAGTGACTCTATGCACTGTCCACCTGGAAAGATACACCTTTGCCAGTTGTACCATCACCAAGTACTTAATAGATAACGGTCAAACACTACGGTGCTCCAATTTGAAGGAAAAATCTTACAAAAAAAATTACAAGTTTTTAAGAATGTTTGTTTGTTACTCTTTCACGCAAAAACCACTGAACAGATTTGAATGAAATTTGATACATAAACAGATAATGGTCTAGAATATTACGTATGCTATTTTTATTACGGGAAATTAACGGGAACAAGAACTACACGGGTGAGACCGCGCTGATAGCTAGAAATAAAATAAATTTAGGCTCTAGTTAGCCATTGTCAGGTGGCGGTCGGACGGTGGTTAGTTTAAATTAGGGCCATATATCAATATCGGGCAACATTGCCCGCGCGGCCCGTAATGCCTTAATTAACGCGCCGGCGCTGCGGCGGCGTGATGCGGAACCAGATTGGCCCAGCTTTATGATCGGTATTGTGTCAGCAGCCGCTCTCATTATCTGAGGGCATTGTGTACTGCCCAATGAAGCATGGGCCTGAGCAAAATGAGCGCGTATGCTTCATATTGTGATGTTTTGAAATCTAAAAATTCGATGCCGAGAAATTGATAATAAGTATACAAAGGTTATAACACAAGCTTCATACCATATGTTCCTACTGCTGAGACTCTGCGTGGTGATGAGACTTCTCTCATAACGAGGGAATCAAGACGATAATCAACTCAACTACGCTGGCCTACTGTAGCTTAGCGGATGGAACATTACCCCGAAAAACTCCACGAAAATGCCGGATGTTGTGAGATATTTTCCTTTACCGACGAATTTGTACAGCAATAGCTAAAGCATATGAAAGATACTCAGAGGTGAAGACGGGTGTTGAACCCACGATCTCACGATTGGAAATCCCACGTTAGCCACCCAACCAATACGCCACTATGGTTTAATGGTGAGAATAATGCTTCAATTACAAATGACACGTTAATTATTGATTTGCAATGAAGAGCCCCAGATCCGGCAATCGTTTAAAGAAGAGCTTCACAGCCCACAGGCGGCCCATAACTCTCGCTTCCGGAGCGAGCGACGCCGAAACGCGCAATAAATAAAATAATTAAACAATAAATAAAGTGGATAATTCTTTCAGGTCACGACGCGATACCGTTTATTTGTTTAATCTAAATGCTAATTGTTCGCGGGACGACGCGGGCCGGGCGCGGGGCGGGACCGGCACGGGACCGGCACGGGAGGACTCGCTTCACACTCGCAATCCACAGTCTCCCGGTTCCCGGATCGTCACGGGCGATTGACGATCACCCTTGACGATCCGTGGCATATCGTTACCTACTGTTATCAATAGGTATGAGAACAATACGCACTTACATCACCTCTACTATTAGTTATTTGGAGATCGGAGGTTATTTGACTTAGTTATTACTATGATAAATTGATTTTGATTATTTGGCCTAGTTATCACTATGATAATTTGATTTTGATTATTTGACCTAGTTATTACTATGATAATTTGATTCTGATTATTTGACCTAGTTATTACTATGATAAATTGATTTTGATTATTTGACCTAGTTATTACTATGATAATTTGATTTTGATTATTTGACCTAGTTATTACTATGATAATTTGATTCTGATTATTTGACCTAGTTATTACTATGATAAATTGATTTTGATTATTTGACCTAGTTATTACTATGATAATTTGATTTTGATTATTTGACCTAGTTATTACTATGATAATTTGATTCTGATTATTTGACCTAGTTATTACTATGTACTCTTTATTGTGACACAAAACAGGAAACAAATACAGTAACACAAAATTATAAACTAGCGCCACAAATGGCGGCCTTATTGCTGAGAGCAATCTCTTCCAGGCAACCAACTAGAACAAGGTTAGACGAGGCGGGGTGAATACTATTACTAATACTTAATTATACTATTGCTATACTATTATACAAAATAAGTTAATATAAGTATATATATTTATTTACTACAAAATGCTGGAAATTATAAACCTACTAAAACTAATTAATATATGTTTTTGAACAATTTTTACATGATGAATGCAACATCCAAGATAAAGTAATACAGCCGTACAAACAGCAGTATGATAATTTGATTTTGATTGATTTGATAATTTATGATATTGTAGTCACGTCAGATTTACTTCTTCAATGTTACTGACCCGGAGACACATATTTCTACTGTTAGGAAAAAAACAATACAAACAGTTATAAAGAAAAAATATGAAAAAATATTAGACATGGTGTTATTTTTTAACCATATTACAGGAGCACAAAAAATACTAATAATTCTACATACTCGTAAGCTTTTCACTTTATAAGAAATACCAAAATGTTCAATGAATTTTAGAAACATGTTTCGATTGCCAGCGAAAAACAAATACGTATTAAATATTAGACGTTTCTAATATTTACTAAAAGTATCCATAGTACCTAACCTATTACAGGTATTCATTCGTATCGGAGTAGCTTTAGCGTAATTTATTATAAGTAATCTCTACTTGTAGCTTAATTTTATAACACGTAAAGTTACCAACAGATTGATTGCTGAGGAGCACCAGACGAGCCATTACTCGACGAACTCGAGCCAATCCTGCGATACTTTCTATTTAATACCTATTAATGGGCCCCAAGTTAGTTCGGAGCTGAACTTTAAACTGCAACAATTACTTCTAACTTATAAGTAATTGTCGACAGAATTGTAAGTACTCTGTAAGTACAGAAGCATTTACCGCGGCAATGATGCTAAAACAATCATCAATCACACAACTCCGGCGGAGGGAGATTGAAGTGGTTCGTCAAACTCAACTCACGATATTTTCTAAAATTTGTTTTCTCTCATTGACGTAAAATAGATAATGGTAGCCGAACATAAATAAACGATAGCTCTTTGCATCTTTTAATACAAAGTTTGGGAAATTTGGCTTAATGTTAAGCGACACTGCATCTACGACGGTGGCAAACACGTAGAAGTACTTGAATATGTGTTTATCGCGATTAGCCCAGTCAAGCGACGAATTCCACAATCCAGCTATTTGATAAAATAAGTTTGTGGCACTTGAAAAGTTATTAGCAATGTATGTTATTGTAAACTTATAAATACAAATCAATACCGTCAGTTTTTTTCATCGTTGGATTATAAACTAAATGAATCAACCGCATAAAATCTCACTTGTTTTATTAGAAAGTGTTATTATTATTATAATTTTACGGTAATACATGTCACTGGTTCCATAAATTTTTGTTACCTGTTAAAAATATATTTTATATAATATTTGGTTCAAATTCTCCATCTCTATGTAGGAATAACTTGAAAGCTTTTCTCAACACTGTCAAGCATGAAATGTATTCGAGGCGCGTGAAGACAGTTAGCGGCGTATCCCGAGCGGAGCCAGTAAACAGATAATATACTACAAGCATGATTGATATTCAGCGCTTATCCGCCGCGCGATAGCGTGCGCCCGCCCGCGCCCCGCGTCCGCCCCGCGCCGCCCGCGCCCCGCGGGTGCCCCAACTAACTGAATAACAAAACGCGTATATAATAACGATATCTTGACGTTACCCCATCACTCGCCCGCGCCGGCGAGTCAGCGCCGCGGTCACACCGATGCGCAACATGCACCAAAAGACATATGTACGGTGTACATTTTTAATAACAGGATAGCTTGTGTGGGACCTAAGGCAACGAATGCAGTCGAATCCATAACCTTGTTTTGTTTTGAAATAAATGGTGGTATATGTGAACATCAGCTTGATACATTTCAGTAATTTGTTTTAAGATTCGTGATAAATCATCGTATTTACAAACTTACCAATCATAAAAATTTTAAGTTAATACGGCATTGATATTTTTTGAGACGGCACATTAATTCAAAGACCTAAAATGGCACCGATGCAAAGAAATATAAATAATTCTTTCAATCATGGTTTCATTGACCATTGACTATTCTTCAAAAATAAAAGACAAAGCTCTGAAATAACCATACTCTACATTTCTTTTAACAATTCAGTAAATTTTTATTTGATAATAGCAAAGCGCGCCGGATAAGGTTTCCTCAGTTAATTCTACTCATTATCTCAGAGACGCTCAACTCAAATAGTTCGTTAAGTAACAAAGACGAGAAGTTCCGACTAAGTGATGGTTTAAGTGACAATAATTTCCTAATTAAAGTTCTACAACTCGGGAGGTTGGGGCTCCGGAATCTGAGCTCTATCGACTAGTGCCAGACGCCCCTTGACCTTGATTCCTGCTAATATAACGAGCATTGTTGGACGTAACTTAATTATCGCAGAAACTATTTAATTATATCTATTTTAGGTGAAATCACTGTACGTCGTTAGGAGCACCGTAGAGTACCTACTGAATATCGGTAAACGATAGCAGAAAAGCGTTTAGATACTAAATCAATAGATAAAACTTTTACTCAAAGTTTACGCAAGCTATAAAACTGAAATTTTTGTGCAATGTTAATTTAATCGAAGTTGAAAGAAAGAAAATGAGGTACGAGTAGGTAACTGAAAGTCGAATTCAAACATTAACTGGCAATTGCTTGTAGCCGAAAGAATTAAAAATTAAGAATTTGAAATGCAGAAAAGCACACATTCACGTAGATATAACTTCTCGAGAGAAGAATGGTCCTGTGTCCGTAGTGGACTCTCACTCGATTTCACAGGTAATTATTTACTTTGATATTATGAAATTATTGATATTTATGCAAATTTGCGTACCATAAACGTAAAAATGGCACCAAATTTTGATATTTTTTATGTGTAACAGAATGACGCAATGAGCAGGTCACACATCTGAATGATAGTGAGTAACACGCTTGTCCACAGCAGAACAATTTATGTCCAGCTTTTTAAACATGAAAAGTTCAAATCACATATATACCGCAAGTCACTATACCGCGCTCTTCATACGGAAATGTAAGATAATGTATCCTCATTATTGTGCTGGAAACTTACCCTTCAAACGGAAACAGTATTTTTGTACTCAGCTATTTTGCGGTAGAATAAATGGCAAAGGTGTGATATTCCCCAGACGGAATATGCAAAAAGTTCTCCTACAAATAAAAATCCAGTTTCCTTAATTAAATTAAGTGCGAGTATTACCTACTTGATAAGTTGTGAACATTATTTACAATGCTTTTTGTGATGCACGCAGTTCCCGTTCCCGTAATTTTCCGCGATAAAAGGTAGCCAGACTATAATCTATGTTCAAAATATCAACCTGGGGGCTTAGCCAAGTTACAAGCGCTTTCAATCTATTCTCTATCTACAATCGTTAACGTCTAAGCGTTAGCGATCGTAGAAAGCGATAAAGAGGTAGCCAAGTCATTACAAGTACGGCGAACGCTCATTCTACAATGGCCATAGAAAAAACATGGCCTTTACTCTATGGTGAGCGTTCTCGAAAACGTCACTGTTGTCGTCACGGGCGCGCGCGTCAAAAGCTCAAAAGTTCAAAACAAACTATTTAAATCAAATCAGTGAATTGAAGAAAAATATTAATTTTGGTATCTATCGGTGAATTTATAAGCCTTTATAAGTGGCCATTATTTAATATTACCTTTTTGAAATAGTGCGAAACTGAAATACTGCGTTAATATTTAAAAAAATATAGTTTATATTGGATTCTAGAAGTAGAGCTAGCTCGGAACAGTTTTTAATTTTATTGGACTTTAAGGATTGGATGGAAAGGTAAGTTACACTTAAATTATTTCATTGAAATTAGTCCTATCTAATAATCTAAATCATTTTGTGATAATGAACTCCTTTGTTACTCTGGAATTTGAAATATAAACAATGACGTGTTACGCGACACAAACTAGGTCCTTGAGAAACAGACCACTTATATTTCGACCCTTTTTAAGTGCCTTTTTAGTTTATTCTAGCTTTAAAATATATTTTTTACTAATATTTCAGTGGCGATTTATCAAGGCCCCAATCAGAACCTCAAGGCAGAATCAAACAGGTTATGGCAGGAATTAATTGAATTACTTATCTCTACTGGTGGAGGGATAGTTAAATCAAAGGAGAAATGGAAAAAAGTAAGTTGTACATTTATGTTTTTTAATTTTGTAATTATTATTCTGATAGGTATGATGGAGAAAAGGAATGTATGGGATGAAACATATCATAATCAGATAAAGGTTCAACGATCAGATAAAGGTTCAACGAGTGACTATTTTTATTTGATTACATTTAAAGTATCTGATGGATTTTTTATATAACTATAGGTACCTATGGGTGGATTGGAAGACCAAGTAAAAAAAAGGCTCTGACATTGCGCCGTGAAATTCGTGGCACTGCTGGTGGTCCAAGCAGCAGACAACCCAGGTAGCAATTTTACGTCATGACGACGTCCATTCACGGTCATTTTCGACGTAAATGACGTCGTAAAAACGTCCCACAGACGTACTAAATGACGGCCTAATGTCAGGTCTCAGCGACGTCTCTGAAGACGTCATATTAACGTCTCCAGATAACGTCATATTAACGTCTCCAGATATCGACTTATTCACGTCCCCAGATAACGTCATATTAACGTCTCCAGATAACGTCATATTAACGTCTCCAGATAACGTCATATTAACGTCTCCAGATAACGTCATATTAACGTCTCCAGATAACGTCATATTAACGTCTCCAGATATCGACTTATTCACGTCCCCAGATAACGTCATATTAACGTCTCCAGATAACGTCACCTTAACGTCTCCAGATAACGTCATATTAACGTCGCCAGATAACGTCTCCAGAAGACGTCAATACCACGTATTGTGAAGACCTCCTATAATAACGTCTATTAACGTCTTCAGACACATTAATATAACGTTATCTGAAGCGTTAATATGACGTCATCCGGGATCAATTTGGCCTCGATGCAATTCATCCAGCCACAGTCTTCAAGTAACTCTGAAAGGTCAACATTAAAAACACAAATTTGCATTGTAGTATTATTTATTATAACGAGTTAACTATCACAACTTAATTAATAAATGGAGAATTTTAATCCTTATAACCATGGAGCATAGGAAAACATATATAAAGAATTACTAGTTGCCTCTTGAGGAATAACAACACATTTTGAAATAATATCATAAACAGGTACAATTTTGTAAGCTGAACAGAGTTCCGAAACTTTAAAAATATCAATAACAGCAGAATCATAAGGATACGTATAGTAGGAATCATAATGTACAAACTCTTTTCCATAGACGAACAAGGAAACCTCTCCATTAATCTTACATCTCAAAATATTATGTATCTCGACTACTTTGCCGTTTGCATAGCAGTAACAATTATTAGCTAAACCAGATTTTGTATACATTGCAAAACCCTTATAAACAAGTTTATTAAAGCATTCATAAGCATTGTTATCAACAGGCGTTGGTCCTAAGCTATTGTAATAAAAACCGCTGGTACCTCGTCAATCAGTTTTGGAGGAAAAGTAGATTCCATTTCTTTTAATCGTTTATAAATTTGCTGCAACGGTTTGTTAGGTGACCTAACTAATTTTTTTAACATGCCTAAATAATTTTCGAAAGGAAAGGCGGAATAACTGTCCAAATCACCAAATAAACGAACGTCATCACACAAATGACATAACATATGAACATTGTAAATTAAAAATTTCCGGCTATAAATAGTTTCGGAATGTCTTATGAACATTAATAATAGCTCATGTGCTAAATATGTACCTACTTTATTGATGTTTCTAGGGCTACAAAGAATTGTTATAGCACAATGAAATAACAAAAATTTTCATACAGGGAGGTTGGAAGGATATTTTTAGAACAACTGGTCCAGTATATAACAAAAACATCCTAAATTCGGTGGCTTTCCAGCGAGCCAACTCACTGATACTTCGCGGTCGCCTGTTAAATTCAACAGGTATACAACTTGCACAGCTAAGTAATTTTTCAGAAACTGCATTTACTAAACGGCTATTTAAACGAACATTTAAATCACCACCAACCCAAACATTTAAAAGTTTCCTCATGACTCCCAGACAAACAGCATGCATATAATCAATGGGAAACAATGAAACTAAATCTATGGGAAGCGTCAAAAGTGGAGATTCACCAACATGATGGTCGTCATCAGACTGTAAACGAAATTGTGAATCCGTTCTCCTACTCGCAGATACGCTTGTATAAATCACTCTACCTTGAATATACTCACCAGGTTCTACACATTTATCACATGATGAGTATCCACCATGGGATTTAGTACATTTGATAAAAGCTCTAGCTGGAGCGTCACATACAAAACTATGTACTTTTACAATATAATGAGTATCTTCAAAATTTATTCCATCATTAAGTAATGTAGACAGTTCTTCAACAAATGGCCCCAAAAACAGATTCAATGGTGAAGGTTTAGAGTTTCCACAGAACAGAGTTATTACAAATGGCTGTGCACAATTAAAGTTTTTGATCAAACCTAATATAGGCCATAGTTGAGTATTCGTGCTTTTTAAAAAGTGGCAAACCATCAACATTAAAAGACAACAATATTTCACTATTTTTAAAGTTGAACCCACTGTACAGTTTTAATTGTGCTTGTATTTGATTTATGAGACCAATGTGCACCAATTCACCAGATTGCAAAGAGTTACTTGATATATTCATTGGCGTATTTAAAAACGTTCTGCTATCTCTAGGCAATTTAGGGCAAAAGGATTTAGAATTTTAGAAGACTATCTAGAGCACTGTGGGAAATTTTATGTTCTACGGTAGCCCAATGTCTTAATTGCGATGGCAAATCGTTAGCATCGTCAGATCGTGAATCATCATTATCTATAAAACAATCCTCAAACAATGTTGATTGACAATTTTCATCTAAAAAATATTCTCTTTATATGTCCTTAAACAGTTTTCATTTAAAGTATTGTTGTCAATACTACTGTTACTCGTAGCTATAGATGTGGATGTATATTGTGGTGAAGATGGCAAATCACTTAATGATGGCTGTAATGTACTTCTTTGTATTTCTAAAATAATTTTTCGTTTTTCTGCCAAAATCCTTCTATACATTTGACGCTCACCTACTACATTTTTTTTCTTCCTAGAGGATGACATTGTTATTTTCCTTTGACAATCGCTTTTTGCTCGTTCAGGTGCGTGCTTGAGCCACACCTTTATATCGTCTTCAATGTCTTTTTTTCTGTAATCCTTGAGAGGAACTCTTTAAGCTCTCTGAAAACAAAAAGTTTGTGAATATAAGAATAGCCCAAATGCCTGCAACGCTCTGTGGGGTCAGATGACGGGTCGCTCTCACACAGCGACTCGCGAGTCGCGACACAACTGGTGTTAAATATTATTTTAACGGAGAATTAAAAACCGGTCAAGTGGGTGTTGGATCACGCGCATTGTAGGGTTCCGTAGTAAGCCCGTCGCAATAATTATGTGGACTTAATTGTTTTATTTTACCAGTTAATTGACGTGATTATTATTATATATAGCCTTGCCAAATTACAGCTTTCTAGTACTAAGAGTCTCCCACCTAGCCACCTACATAAAACATGCCAATTATTAACCAGTTGCCAGTACACAAGGAATATGTATCTTTTGAAATTATTTAGGTATTTCATAGCACACTTATTTTGTATTATAGATGAGATCTAGAAAGAATAAATTTAATCATATGAAAGACAATAGACACATACCAACAATAAATTCACGGAGACGTAGCTCTGAAAAAGGCTTCTTCTCAGACCTTTTACCATAGAAGTTGAACTTGCTTGCCAACGAGTCTGACAATGTATATTTCATCACTCTCGATACTTTATTTTTTAAATCATGCCCACCAAGGCTCTTTAGGTAGCTTGTCTGTAAATATTAATTGATAGCAATAAACATCCACATATATCTCTATAAGTACACACTAGAATTAACATAAGATCCAACAGTCACATACATAATCTTGAGCTCACACTATAGGATTCCCTGTCATAGGTATCAGGAACTACGAGTGCCAAGGTATCATGACACAGACCTAGAGCAAATATTTGTGTTGCAACAGGAATTGAACCCACACCTCACATCTCAGCCCTCTAATCGCCCACTGTGAAGCAGTGGCCAAAATTATTAGGAATTAACTACACATAATGTGAGCAGAAGCTAATAAAACATAGCCTGTCAGGGGTAATGTAGCTTGCTATTAGTGACTGAATTCCCAGAATTGAATCAATAGTTCCGATGATTAACTCCTACATCCAAACTCACAAACAAACTAACTCATTCTAGCAAGGTACCCATGTAATAAAAAGCTTTCTTATGGTAAAGTAGGAATTAATTATAATTGCTCAATAGGCATTTCCTGTTTATTAAAAGTAAACACTTACCAGGTTAGCACAGTTTTCTGTATTAGTCAGTAACTGTTCCACTGTTTCTAAATCTTGAAAAGTTTCCAAGGGAAATTTGAATTCAGGCTTCAATGCATTGGTATTTCCTGCTCTGTCTTTCAAAATTGCTAGGATGACATCATTTTGGGCTTTTATTTTGGCAAGTAGTGAAACAACTTGGCCTTGACAATCTGGATGAAAAAAGTAGTATGGTAGGTATTACAGTCTATAATAATCTTAACACCAACCACCACCACCACCACTATACCAAAAATAGAAATAATCGTCGAAAACTATACTCATGCATATAAGGTAGTATCTAGCAAAGAATCTAGTTAGGCAGCTATAGATTTAAAAAATCAAAATGATTTTTACTATTTACCACAGTTATTGGAAGCACTGCTGGCAACAATTTCATCGAGTGTCATACTTTGTGAACCAGATGGTTGATCATGATGACTGTTAGAAGCCTTCTCTTGTGCATCAGGTTTATTCATCTGTGAGTTGTGATTTAGTACCAAATCACTGTAAATTGTGCTTGTACTTGAAGGTTCAAGGTTTATATCTAAAAAGCAAAAAAAAAAAGAAAATAATGGAAGGAAATATTATTATGTTCAAAATAATTTAGTTAATGTATCATCCGGTATAATTACAATTGGATAGATGTTTCTTTAAAGGCGGAGGACGAGGGAATTCACACCCTTTCTCATCATCATTATCATCTGATGATGAAATGTATCTGCTAGTTTTTTTTGTTTTGCGTTTAGGTGGCTTACTTATATAATTTTCCTCCTCAGTCTGTATATCTGATGTGTCTTCCACCAACTTTAATTTTTTCTTTGCCTTATCCAATTCATCTATAGAACAAGCATAAAACACCAACACAGTTAATATCAAAACAACATGCAAGTTAAAGTTAGTCACGCCATGCAACACACCCACGCCGTACACAAGCTTGGTAGTCCAGCACTTATTAATCCATTAGTTCTATCTCATTACTAGTAGTTAATAGTACTGCCATTACTTATATAATTTACTATGCTTTTGTTTCTGTTTTGATATGGTATGGTGGTGAGATTACAGGCACATGAGACTGCAATGAACACAACACAATGCTATGTAGGGCACATTCTAGGTGGATGTGGGTATATACCCCCATACATACCCCCTGGTGGTTCGGTGGCCACCTAACCACCAGGTTTATGTATGTTATACAATGTATAATTATAAGACAAGACCAACAAATATTTGTGAAAACAAACAAAACCAAACACCTGTGAACACACTTTCTTGGAAATGATTACTTATCTGTTGCTTGCTTGCTGTCGCCGCTGCTGCTTGTTTACACACGGCGCCATGACCTAAAAATAGCAGTTCTGTCTTGTGATCTTGGGCAATCTGAATATTTTTTTCTGTGCGCATCAAAACTGCAGTCAACTTCAGCTCGGCCGTAATCCTTAGATTTTTAGGTTATGGCACCGTGTATTTTTTTAGTTAGGTTTTAAAACACTAGCACCTACTAGAATTAAATTCTGGGCCAGTCTGTCTGTGCCCAGGCTTAAAGCATGGTAAAGTTAACTGCCCTCAAGCCACCAGCTGCTAAAATAGTTGTGTGTGGTAGTGTTACACTACCTACTCATAAAAAAACTTACCAGTCTGATAGAAAACTCTATCGATCTCGTATAGTTTCCATTGTTCATTTGGAGACGAACACCTCTGTAGAAGTTTATCAATGCTTTCGCCTCCTTTACGGGAGGCCAATAGATTTCTCTTTTTTAGGTGTTATCCATTTATTGATGACCACAGCCACAGTGCCACCCTCACTCTCCGCGAACTGAACGACACTATACATAATTTACAATCCTTTTTATGTGCTGTGATACGTACTATAACAACAGCAAGAAAAAACATGAGAATTTACACATTTGTTTGACACAGAGAATTGAGAAAAAAAAAGCGCGGGATACCAACCAACCGTCAACGCGTTCGTTCGTTCCGTTCCGAAATAAACAAAAGCAAACAAAAAAATATATTTTTTTACTTTTTAAATATTTATATTTTTAATCAGCCTTTTCTATCTTATATTGGTTCTTTCTAATGTTTGATGATAGACTAATAGCTGAATTTCTTTTCATTGAGTTACATAACAAATACAAATGTAAAAATAATAATTTAATAAAATAATAACAAACAACATGCTATCAATGCGTTCCGTTCCTCGCAGATTGGAAGAAAGATAAACTCTGGTGATAATTTTTAAATTATTAAAATGGACTATTTACTGTCGAGTTAAAGTTTTTACAGAGTACCTATATTTTAATACAAAAAACGTTCGCTAGCCGCATGATAGTTATGTTGTTAGAGCTAATTTAATCGTGCCTGCTTGAGCATGGTAGGCACCTGTTGTACTCTCCTAGAATAAAATTATGTTTCTTTTCTTGGATAATGGCATACCTAGCTCATATACCTACCTTACTTAATTAGGTTTTATTCTGATTCCATAATAATAATAATATGCTTGAATGTCCATAGCATCATAAGTAGGTTCCGTTTATTCTGCTAGTCAAACGAATGGAAGTCAGTGGTGGATGTTTCTGTAGGTATCGAGGCGGCTCAAGACCGCTCGTCGTGGCATTTCTATGTATATGGGGCCTGTCCAGCAGTGGACTTCTAACTAAAAGTGTTTGTACAAACCTACTTACAGAAAATAAATCATTTATCATTTAAACTGATAATTTATTTAATGACGATGAATATTAATTTTATCGGTTGCAATTAGGTACCTACCTTAACACGTTCGCAGTCCAGTGTACCCTATGCGGTACACGCGGAGCGATTCCGCCGAGTCCGTGTACCCTATGCGGTACACGAGGCCACTATAACTATATGGGCTCTGCAGCCACGGACTTATGAAATTTGTTAGTGTATCGTTCCTGGACTTGTGACAAGGGTTCTATTAGACAAGAAAACCAAAAACATGACTTTTTTTTTTATATAATGTTTTCACAGTACAAAATGAAACGAGTTAGTAGAAATATATAATGTTTTATTGGTGAACTGTAACTTTAGGAAAACAATCAATACATATGCCTTTTTACATTTTTTACATTGTGATGACACCCTTTTAGCTTTGGCGCGTGCATACGAAGTGAGTCTTCCTTCGTCGTGTTTAAGTCCGTGTACCGCCCGGTGTACACGAGCAAAGTCGGGGCACGGGCCTTTATTTTAACATAATTATGCATCAGTTGTGACGTTTGCATCGACTAATGGTCAAAAGTAATGAAAATGATATTGGACTTATGGCGTTGTCGGAAACTTTTGTATTGGGACTGCGAACGTGTTAAGCAGGTATTATTAAGTAGTACCTACGTGTTAGAGCATTCCTTTAGATGCACTAAATAAATAGTACGTAGGTAAGTACACTACGGCCGAAATATCTTGGCGAGTCTGTACATAGACACTACGAACTTTCGCCATTGACCCTAAATGTAGGTACGTTCCTACGGCGTCTTATTAATGAACAACACAGGGCGTCACAGAATGGAACCCAAATGGACGTTGCTAGGGCGTCTTATTAGGGAACAACACAGGACGTCACAGAATAGACCGTAAATGGACGTTGCTAGGACATATAATACATGACCAACACAGGACGTCACAGAACTGACCCTAAATGCACGTTGCTACGGCGTCTTATTAATGACCAACATAGGACGTCACAGTTGACCCCAAATGGCCGTTGCTAGGGCGTCTTATTATTGACCAACACAGGAGGTCACAGAATTGACCGTAAATGGACGTTGCTAGGACGTATAATACATGACCAACACAGGACGTCACAGAATTGACCCTAAATGCACGTTGCTACGCCGTCTTACTAATGACCAACACAGGACGTCACAGTTGACCCCAAATGGACGTTGCTAGGGCGTCTTATTATTGACCAACACAGGACGTCACGGAATTGACCGTAAATGGACGTTACTAGGACGTAACATTCACGACCAACACAGGACGTCACAGAATTGACCTTATATGGACGTTGCTACGTCGTCATAATCATGACCAACATAGGACGTCACTGAATTGACGCTAAATCGACGTCACCAGGACGTTCCCTTGAGTACCAGACGTTAAAATGACGTCAGTGTGACGTACTTATTTGACGAATAAACTACGGACCCTAATATGACCTTAGGATGACGTCATTTTTTCGTCGCAGACGTCATTTTGCTACCTGGGAAGCCCTTTCAGATTTAGAGCAAAGGGTGTTGGCAATAATGGGCTTGTCTGCTGTTGTTGGTTTAGCTGGCATTGTAGAGAGGATTTGATGTTAGTATTTAATGTGCTTGAGATCTTTGCTTATATTAAAATAATAAGTATTCATAACTTTATGGTCTAAAACGTTTTCAGAACCAACCATCATCTTTCCAAAACACCACTGATAGGACTCAGGACCCGTCAAGTGACATACTATTGGAAATGCTACCTAGGCATCCCTCACAATCAATAGAAGGTACACTGAACTACTTAGATTTATTTACTAATTTTATTTTGACTGACCTTGTGGCTTAGTGTGTACTGTAGCTCTGCATGCGAAGCTAAAGGTTGTGGGTTCAATTCCCACCCAGTGGAAATATTTGTGATAATTTCAAATATTTGTATATTGTCTGGCTATATAAGTATTATATCAGCTATCTGGCTTCCATAGTACAAACATTGCTTAGAGTGGGGTCACATGATGTTGTGTGTAAATTGTCCACCAATAGTTATTTTAAATAATTTTATTAGTTTGGTTCACTCCCAACGACCCCACGTTAGAAGAAGATATTATTTTTTGTACCAACTGCCGCCAGTGATGGTTGTTGAGCCATTAATAAATATTTATTAATGGCTCAACTATACATATAAATATTAAAAATATTAGTTTTTACGTCTACTATCAAGTTAAATTAAGGAAAACAATTTAGGAATCCTAACTAAAAGTCGAAATTGAAAAATCGATTCTGTGAACTGACTGTTTCATTAATTGACAGACAGTATGTAGCCAAACACATACCTAATATATTATATTAAATAAAATAAAAACAATTTTTATAATTAACGTAGAAAACTTTATTCCAAAGGAAAAATTCGGCAGGGGACATTGAGAATCGGTGGGGGTCGTTGGGAGTAATTACATATACCATTATTTTAGTAAATAACTACCCAAAATACATCTCACTCATTTTTGTCTAGAAATGGCATCTGGCAGTCTGACTATTTTACCACCTCCCTCTGGTGGTAATTCCAATCCAGCGCCAGCAACATCTCCCGTCGATACCACGTCACGCGGTGCGCCGGCGGGACGGCGCCAGCGGGAGCGCACAGCGAGCCCGGCGCAGCGGCGCGAGCGTGCACCGAGCGAGGCGCTCGCAGCGTCGCCGACCGCGTCTACGCCGCGACGCCGCGCACTGTTCGCTCGACGCAGACGGATACAAACTCCTTTTGAGCGTTCCACTAGTGAGTTTGTTAACGTTGAGAACCGTCGGTTAAAATTGGAGGACCGCGAAAGAAATTTACACCAGAGGGAAACAGAACAGCTTCAGTTGGAATCTAGAAGACTTGATATATAGGAAAACCGCAATAAAATTTTGGCTGATTTTGCTACAGCTTTAACAACTAGACTTTTACCATCCTCATCATCACTTCCTTCAACTGACATCCTTCCTTCCTCTTCTGATCAATCTGGTAGTAGCAAAATCAGTTAACATTTTACATGTATAATGTAACACTACATCCTGTATTACAATTATCCTGAATTCCAACATCAATAATGATCACCTACTATGAATAGAATGTTGTATTTTTTATATAGCAAGAAGATTGTTTTTTTTTTATTTTAATAATTGTTTGTATGTAATAGTGGAAAAATAAAAAACTTTTCAAGTTATTCAGTATTTTATTGATATAATAGTAAAAATAAATGCCTATGCTAAACCTAAATGCTAGTAGCTCGAATGTTCTAATAATAAATGCAAAAAATAAAATAACTACCTTAACCATAGCTTTATAGTCTAAGACCCCACCATACAACGACCATCACCAAGCTGGTTATTGGATAATAAGTATTTTATATAAAATTTAATATGTCAACAATTATATTGCAATTGGGTCGTCTAAAAAATTTCAGTTCTGGACTAAAATACTTTTCACCCAATAACTAGCTCGGTAATGGTTGTTGTATAGCGGGATCTCCTACTATTACTATTTCTGGGATTCAATGAATCCTACTTATTAAGCTATTTAATATAGCTCTGCCTTGGATTAACTCAGACTGACTATTTGCACTACATATGGGAATGAATAGTCATACTCACGCTGTCATCCTCATCTACAGTGAGCACTGGTGGTGGTGGTGGTAACCCAGCTTTTAATGCTATGTTGTGCATACACAACATGCCATTATTATTTTGCTAGCAACATATGGTTGTTAGTGGAGTACCCTATCTTTGAGCAAACATCTCCACCGAGCTTTAAGTAATCCAAAACAGTGCTCTATTGGGATGCAGGCTTGCACATGCATATGGGTATATTGCTCCTTCCTTGACCCTTGAACTGCATTAAGGATTGGTGTCATAAGCCAAGGGTGTTGTGGATATCCAGAATCACCTGAAAAATTAATAATTGACTTTTATAGACAACATTAAAGGAACAACAAACATAATTATTTTAAAAGGAAAAATTAACAATAAATACTCGCCTAACATCAAGCCTAGTATCAAGCTCTACAAAATTTAAACTGTAAACTAAAAGTACTATCATTACATACCTTAACCTCTACGGATTTCTATAGTTCCTTTTAATGATGTTTGTCGTCGGAGGTCCTCACAAAGGTCTTGGAAAGTTGCTTTATCTAACCGAAAACGCTTGATAAAAGGATTTCCGACGTTTCATTGATAATTTCCACATAATCTCGATATATTCTTCTAGCTCGACGTGTAATCAACACTTCTTCGTTATAGGCGCCCCATAACATGTTTAGTGAGTGCATTTTATTTAAAATAAACAGCAATGACACAAAAATAATGTAAAATAACACTACAATCGGCGATCACAACAAACAATCAAACAGCTGACGGCAACGACGCCATATTTATTTTGTCGCTTTCTACACCGTCTCAGCTATCGCCTGAGTTGGCGCTTCAAAACTACGATAGCGTTACGTTTGCGCTTGTCGAATAGCCTCTTGGCTAGCTTTTGTACGGGAGTTAGCGATGGCCATTGTAGAAAACGATTGCGTGTAGTCTCTCGTAAAACACGAATAGATAATTAGTATCTTGGCTACGATTTTTTCTCTATGTATTCTCTGACCACGTGATTTATCGCTGTTAGTTGTCATTACCATACATTTACATAGTTTTCTCTAGCGTTTACGATTGTAGAAAGACATCTTGGCTAAGCCCCCTGATCCTTTTAGCTGTTTCAACGTAATTGACAACGAGCATCAAAACTTTCGCTTTAATAATATTAGTAGGACACAAGTTCTCATAAGTGTGAGGCGCGGCGAGCGCAGTATCGGCGGCGACCCGGGGTGGATCCTTCCTCTATTCAATTCCACGCTTTACATAAACTGTTTACGCTCGCGAGATGCGGCGGAGAGACGAGAGACGGCCGCCGGTGTGGAGCCGGCCTAACGCGCGCGTCGCTTGCCGCCTGAGCCCGGTACAGGCAGGCACACAAATCACTATCGAATTATATTTGTAATACTTTATTGTAATTTGAATAAGACCGCATTTGTCTATCAACTTGACTATTGGTGAGCTAGACTCAGGCTTTATGTTAAGCTACTCGCCGCATAACAGTGCAAATGAACTTTAAGTAACTAGAGCAAAAAATCTTAAAACAACTCCGGAGATGAGTTTAGGATGACTTCGATCATATCTTTCAAACCAAAACACCTCGCCCTCTCACCAATATTACTATCACTATAATTTAGAGCAAAAAGCAAAAGATAACAGCAAAATGCCAAAAAGCTATTTGAGCATAACCCTAAATAGTCCACTTCTCTCACAAAGAGAGGCAAGACCTGAGTCCACCACGCTAGGCAAGGGTGACTTTTACGGTTGAACCAAGTCTTCAGAAGTTGTCTTTCTTGAACATGTTGGTTTTCCCCGAAGTTTTCCTTCACTATTAAAGATAGTGGTGATGAAAAACTTGTCCATCCGCACTTGGATAATACTCAGAGATGAAAGTTGGATTTGAACCTACGACACCACGGCTTCGTAGTGTAACATGATCTTTATACTACGAGTATAATGATCGTATACTGTAAGTACGTAAACTTTCAAGTTTAGGTTTTTAGATGTTTATTGCTCCATCACGTTGTAAGAACAAAACAGATTAGTCTGAAAAATACGTAGGCTATACTTTTTATCACGGGAAAACGACAGGAACGGGAACTACACGGGCAAAACTGCAGGCTGCTAGTGACCAATATAAAGATAAAAGTGAGGCTCTCAGTACCCGTCTCCGAAGTTCGATGTTTGCTTGAAGGGCCAGTGTTTACTGACAGCGGGTGAGAAAAATGACACGCGACGCGACACACGCGCAGCTGTCCCGCGTTTTGACCGCGGCACTGACGGGCCAAGGGACGGAGAGTAGATAACACCCAGGCGTGATGATCGCTCGCAAAACATTGTGAATACTAGTATGACCCGCGTCTTATCTGCTATTTCAACACAAAAACTATTCTTTTCTGCGGTACCGAAAGTATATTCAGCCTTAATACGGGCGTTTTCACACGACGACTTTTTGTAGCGATAATATCGCGCGTAGATGCCAACGCGCTGCAGCCTGCATCGATGCAAACGCGTGACCGTGTGGGGAGAGAACGGAGAAAGCGTATGAGCGGTGAACCGAGCGACAGTGCAACACGTTACTTGTCGTCGTCGTCGTCGAGAGTCACTGAATCGTGACTAAATCATGGCGCACGCAAGGCCGCTAGCGACTGTATGGATTAAGCGTGCGACAGTAGGTAATGCGCAATGCTACAAAATGTCGCCGTGGTCGAGAGACCTAATCTTTCAGTTTACTGAGGGACGAAACATTACAGAGGTAATACCTGTACAAACACACCTGTATCCTATGTGCGAGCGTATCTGTTTGCGTGCCTGAATGATTTCACATACAAAAGTGCTTTTCATAATTATTTGTGAAAAATGAAATAGTTTAAAGGTATGTATTGCATAACGGACTTAGTATCAATATTCAAGTTATAGTGATAAGTGATAAGACTATATCCAAATTCTGACTGGGGCCTGGGGGAATAACGCAGCTTTCCCTTTTTTCAATCGGACTCTTCGTAGCTCGACATCAATTCATGGTTGACATTCTGCGTGGCAAGTAAAGTGTAATAATATTCCGTAAGTTAGCATACTACATTCAAAAGCGAGGACAGCTGGCTTTTTGACAAACACTTGCTTTTTTGCTCCCAGACACTTTCCGTCGGCTGCAGACCTTTTAAAACTCCCAAAATAATGACTTATCTTTACTTAAATTCTCATACTCCATTTGTGTCTATGTTCGTCAAACAAATATTTTAAAGACTTTCCCTAAAAGACAGACCGATCTAAGGGGCCAATCATCCCCCTAAACCGCAGCGGAGAGGGTTCGACGCTGCTTGGACGAGTGAAACCTTGTGAGTTCGTCTCACCGACATGTTTAATAGCAGTGCACATATAGCAGTACAGCTGACGTATAGCGCAACATTAGTGTTCTTTAACACTACAATTATTTTCACTTCTACAGACCTTATAACTGCCAATTTTATTTATAACATGGGTGGCAATAAGCATTCGGAGCTCCGCAAGCTAGTTAAGTTGAGCGAGTCCAGGAGTTGCAAAAAAAAACCTTTTTTGCAAATTAAATTATTTATTAAAATTTATAATTACATTTAAATTACAACTAATTATATTAGGTGTCAACGCGTCGATATAAGACTACGAAGTGACGGCTAAGGGACGCCGATCGCCGATCGGTGTCCGTCTTCCGGGTGGTCCGATGCTTCGCGGAACTGCTTGCAACACGGTGGGAATCACGCCACCGTCTCCAATTGAGTAATGTTTAATACGTCTTGTTGGTCAGCGAAATCCATGTAACCGGGCATCGTAACACCTCCCCCCCATAGTTCAGTGACTATCTCTAGACACATCTTGATAGAGTCGCTGAAATGTTGCTATGGTCCACCTTTATTTCATGGGGATGTGCTTCTTCCGAGGGTGCTGCGGAATGGCTGCTTTCATCGCCTCTCTATGAATATTGCGCTTTTCTAAAAATCTTCGATATACTAAATAGGCTGAAATCATAGCTGCGCTCAACATGATGTATAGCGGGATCGTTGTATGATACAGAGTTTGATCCGAAATATGTTCAATGCTTATAGGGGTTTGAGTGAAGATCTTCTCGTTGATTGAATGCAGTTTTTCTAAGTCGACAGAGTTCAAAATAGTAGCTGTTCTATTAGTAGCTCCGTCTTGATAGTCGTTCATAGGCATTTCTATAATTTTTAGTGGATAGCCTTTGATGCGGTCGTTGGGGTTAAAAATGTTGAAAGTCGGGGTGTTGAGATAGCATTCGTGTGGGATAACCGCGAGGTAGCTTCCTTGAAGGACTCTGTGCTGTTCCTGGCCGCAGGATATTTTAACCTTGGTCTGGTTAGGAAAACTCATAGTGTAGTGCTTGTCGTCGAGTCGCTCAACTGCTGCTTTCGTCAGGAATACCGAAGTCTGGACACAGGATGGGAGAAGTTCCTGCTTGGTGATAAGCTGCTGTATGCAGTCGGGAGTTTGTGTTGGCTTGTAGTTATAGGATCGTTCGCAGAGATACCATTCTTCTACCTTCGGACATTCTGTCTCCATGTACTCAGAGTCGTCTCTAGAGATTGCTAGGAAAGGAGAATTAGGCAAAAGAATTTAATGTTTTTTGTTGGGAACAAGGGATAACTTATAGAGGTTATAAGTTAAGGGATAGGCAATCGGTACCCTATATACTAAAACAATATCATTATCTACATAAAAAGTAACCTAATTTAATGGTATCGTACATGTACCGGATTTCTATGTCTAGGATCTCATTCTTAGAATAGAGATGTTTTAACTTATCTAACATCGTCCTCAAATCTGCTATATTTAATATTGAGTGAGGGGCTCCTGAAACTCTAATAAAAGCTAAAGTGTTCTCTAGACGATAAATTTCTTCAGATAGCCTATCTATATTATCGCCTAAAATTAAGAAATGTTGTGCTAAATGTGCGTATTTTATTAATTCGGTTTCTCTAGCCTTATCACTACTCATAATAACGTCTAGGATTTTTGGATTTTATCCTGGTTTAGAGTAATGTTTTCCAGTATTTTAGAATTGTGTAATACCCATTCTTTGTTCAGAGTTATCCGATTATTTATTTCAGATTCTAATTTTTGTTCATTATTCTCGAGTACTTTAATGGCTTTATTGTATGTAATTGCGTCAGTATAATCTAGGTTTCCGGATATACTTTTTATTACTGAACCAAGTCCGTCAATAAGTCCTCTTTTCTTACGGTTCGGTTCAAATGTCAGCAACTGTTCAGAAATGTGTTGTAATTTTATATTTAAGTAATCTATGTGAGGGTCATATAAGGAATAGGTCTTATTGTTAAGATTAGGTTTTAACTCGGATAGCTGACTTTTAACTAATTTTATCTGGGATTCTATATCAGCAAGGTTTACACTGTTGAGAAAAGAGTGGTAATGGGAAACAATTTTCGTCTTTCCAAGGTTAAATGGGAGTATCCCTGGTCCATCTTCAAGTGAGTCAATAGTCAGTTCTTGTCCTTGCGTCAGATGTATCAGGAGCGTCGTTAGCAGAATCCTGTAACAATACAGGACTCTTAGGAGTTCGCTTAAGGCGAGCTTTTGCTGTGGGACCACGTCTCTTTTTGGTATAAATGTGTATAGGGAGGTCTGCTAGTACTGTGTCATGTGTAAATCTAGAAGCTTGTTTTTGACGAGCCGCTAAGGGGTTCCTAATAAATACCTGTTGCTCCGGGGTATATTCTTTTTCGGGTTGACGGTCTCTGTTCCTATACTCAGTAAGTTCGGTTCTGTCATGTAAAGAAGTCTCATTTATAATGTCATATACTTTTTTTTTTTTTTTTTTTTTATTTAAATTAGCCACTCCACAGACTCCGGGGTCCGTGATCTTTGTCATTACAATTATCGTTTTTTACACATATCTTGGATAAGGAGAAGAAGAGGAAAATAGGAGGGAGTTGGGTACATTTAAAATCTAATTCTAGTGCTCGTCTGTAGAGCCGATCACTACCGGTTGGGATTCCGCTAGTAATCGACTCGACATCGAGTGTTTGCCTTGTCATTTGCCTAAGCTGCCTCCTCCCGGCCCAGAGCCTCCACAACGGCCGCATTTCTGTCCCTGATGGCCATCTGTAGGTTAAAATCGCGGATGGTCTTCGGTGATGCAGCCCACGCTCGCCGCACGAACCGACCGATGGCGTCGTCGGTGTCGTCAGCGTAATATGTGAAGGTCCCCGTGTGCCGTGAGATTGCCACTACCGCATGGGGCACGCTCGTGCAGCTTCATGTTTGCCTTGGTTTTGATTACGATTACCGACTCGTATGTTAGTCCTTGAGCTTCATGGATAGTAAGGATGCGTGACCCGGTGCCTGATCCATAACCCTGGTTTGTCAGGGTCTCCTTCTCCTCTTGAGTGTGAACTAAGAAGAGGGTATTTGGTAGGGTGTTGGGTATTTGCGCTCCCTTATATCTTCTCTGTTCTAGGGACTTTATACGGGACGCTGAAGAGTACATACCGGAGTATATTTCCTCAGTGCATATGCGACGTCCATTGGGTTTCGATGTGTGCAGAGCAACTCCTGGCTGATCTTTGTTACCAGGTTCGGGCGATGATACCTCATTTCGAAGAGATTTTCCCTGTCGATATAAGGCAACTGATTGACGTCTCCAATGAGGACAATTTCACCAGCACCAGACAGCCTTGAAGCCATCACAATGGCTCCAAAATGGTTCATGAGCTTCGTCCACCATGAGGCGACTGAAACTTCTCTACCGAAACCATTTACCAGAGCAGAAGCCATGGTTCGCACTCTGGTTTTGACCAGGTTTCCGATTCGGTGCGATAGCTTTTCTCTTAGATCTTTGCTGCCTCAGTTGTTGTAGTGATGATGGCGTCCTTGTCCACGTCGAAGTGTCTAATCACCCATGTTGTTTTTCCACATCCTGGAACTCCGTTGACCCACTGTATTCTCGGTACCTCCCAATTTTCCCAATCTGCTTTGACGTTTCCGTTCCCTTCGATGGTCTTGGCCATCTCTAGGATCTTATCGTCCAGCATAATCTTGGTGCATCGGGCAGTAACTACAATTGGGTCATTTGGTGGTGTCGCATAAACAGGCACTCCCGCGCGCTCTGTCTCTCTCTCGTTCAGTGTCACGAAGCCATTTTCTGCACTGTAAGCTGCCATATACTGTCCTGTCATGGTTCCCTTAATGACCCGGGAAGTGACATTATTGTAAATGGCTGCTTCGGCCTCCTCGAGTTTCGCCTTTAAAAGGCTTTCACTTCCTAGCCTATAGGACTGCATGATGTTTTCGCAGGTCTTGAGGTTGACTTGTCGTGTCGCGCTCAGTGTGGCTATGAATTCGATGAAGGCGTTGCGTGCATGGCTCCGCGGCTCCGAAGCCGTGACATAGCGGGGCGGTTCAACCTGTCCCATGTCGGCTCTCGTTCGGGCTGGTTGTTGCTGTGAAGCTGCTTTGGGGTCTTTGACGTCGAGGGGGGCGATGAATGGGATGTGATTCGGAGTACGCTCCTTGCTGCTGCGTTGAAAGCAGTCACGAACGCCGTGTTGGTGCCTCGGCTGCTAGTTAGAGAGTGAGGCTTTTTCCGCGGCTGCCCTCTGCTGTACTCTTTCGGAGCCGGTTTGGATGGTCGAACTAGGAACAGGATGTCCCCAGCTGTCAGTTGCATTTGTTTGGTCGTGCGAAGGGGCTCTGAGGAAGCTCAGATTTTCTCCCTGTCTTCGTATACGACAACCTCATGATGTTTAGAGGCCTCAATGCAACCCAGCCGGTCTGCGACTCTCGCTCTTGAATATTCGATTGCCATCGCATCCACGCTTATCACCCGGGGTGTTTCACCTGCATTTCTGCTCAGATGTGCGAGCAGCGCACTTGCCTGTGTGAAAGGCGTCCGACCTTCCGAGTACTCTATTAGTGCAATCGTTTTGTTTTTCGATCGCACCAACCGAAATCGGTGGCCGTCTACCTCGCACACCGGCATGGCGTCGTAGGTTTTCCGCTTCATCGTGACTTTTGCGGTACTCCCATTGAGCAGGCAAGACAATCCAGGCGACAAACGGGCTCGTTTCGCTCCCAAGCGAAGCAAAAGCTTATTCCGAATCTTTCTTTGTTGCTGTCCATGAAGAGAGCCACCCGCGGATACGGATCCCTGCTTCTCCTCGGTCTGCGTTCTCCAGTAGTTGTTTGACGGAGATGCTCTTCGAGGAGTTATGTTGGTGGGAACCGCATGCCGCGCGGCGTCCACAGACAGCGGGGCAGGGTGTGGTGGTGATGGGGGCGCGTATTTGAATTAGTGGAGTTTCTCATGGCCGCTATGCGGAATGAGCTCTCCATGAAGGACAGGAGCCGTGTTCTGTTATCTGGATCTACTAAGATGTTGTGGAGATCCGAGACAACCAGTCTTCTGTCGATCATAGATTCGAGCTCATGTCTTGCGACCATGAATCGGGGACAATCGACCAGCACATGCCAGACTGTTTCGGGTTGGTTGGGGTCACACTCGCATGCCGGACTGCTCTTGAGCTTAAATCTGTACAGGTAATCTGCTATTCCTCCGTGTCCCGTCAACGCTTGTACCTGGAAGGGAGTCAGTTTCAGAGTTCTCATCACCCGATATGCGTTTGCTATATCGGGGAGGAACGTCTGGGTGACTTTTCCGGTGTCCCAGGTCTCATATCGATCCTGCCATTTCTTGACCGATTCTTCGCGGATTTTCCTTTTGATGTAGGACAAGGGGATCCCTCGTAGTCCCTGGTGACTCCGTGAGTGCCGCCGATTTGGCCAGTTCGTCGGCTCTTTCGTTGCCGACGGTGCCAACATGCGCTCTCACCCAGAAAAGACGAAGAGATCTCCTTCAGCATTTATCTGTCCAATGTTTTCCTTTACGCACTTAACCAGGGGTGGCTCGTTTTGGGTTACTTAGCAGTTCGAGTGAAGATCGGGAGTCACTCAGGACATTGACTTCTGGGTCCTTGCTCTTTAACGCCATTTGAGTTGCCCGGTACAGAGCATAAAGTTCCGATTGAAAGACTGTGCATTCGGAGTGGAGCTTGAAGGTCGAGTTCTTGACCTCTCTGCTATTCTCCCACCATGTTAGAGCAGCTCCAACTTTACCTTCAATTTTACTGCCATCAGTATAAATTTGAGGTCCTTGTGGAAGATTGAGGTGTCTTCTAGGAGCTCGTACTCTACGGATAACTGCGTGGACGGATGGGGTTGGTCCAGGCAGTTAACATTTCGTTCGAGTTCCACTTCTGGTGGAGGTAGTCTTGGGAGAGGTGTTTTTACTCTGTACAAATTTGCCGCTTCCTGTATTCTCAGATCCAAGGGAGCAGACCGGAAAGGGCAAGTGCTGCTTTCAGAGAAACAGTACGGTACGACTTACAGATTTTCTGGGCAAAACCTCTTTGGATAGCGTTCAACTGAGCCTTGTTTTCCTCGAAGTCTGCCGCTTGCGCCCATACACTTGAGGCATACATGATGATAGGTTCCACCACCGCGACGTAGATTGTTCTCGTGATTTCGCCATTTAATCCCCAGGTCACCTTCGCCGCACATGCGAGCTGTCTATAAATGTTCGCCACTTTTTACATTGGGCGGTCACATGTGCTTTAAAGTTGAGCCGGCGGTCGATCAGTAGGCCTAGCAGTTTGACTTCATCGACCAGATCGAGCCGGACGCCGGACATGACTATGTTTGAGTTTCGTATTTCAACTTTTTGTGAAAAGCATCGCGTTGGTTTTATGCGCTGCAAAGTTGAGTTTGTTAGTTTTACCCCATTCCACTGTCATGCTCAGCGCCCTGCTCGCCTGCTGTTCGATGATATTCGAGTTGCCTGTAAACACGAGAACGACGTCATCTGCGAACGCTTGACAGTACACTCCTCTGCTTCTAGCATTCGCAGTAACGAGTCTAGGATCACATTCCAAAAGGTCGGTCCGCAGATGGACCCTTGGACGCATCCCTTGGTTGTTTCCTCTCGTAGACTGCTCTTGCATAGTTGACCTTGATTTTACGGTCGCTGAGGTAAGAGTTTACCATGTCGTAGAGGTTTGTTGGGCACCTCTTCTTCGCTAATTGATTTTTGAGGGTGGGCCACCATGCATTGTCGAAGGCGCCTTCTATATCCAGGGAGATTAAGAGTACGGTGTCTTTACTGTCTACTCCTTTTTTGATGTGCTCTACCAGGTCATAGAGGGCGTCTTCAGTGCCTCGCTGGGGCATGAAACCGTACTGTTTCCTACTAATGGTTGGGAGGAGATGCCATTGGAGACGGTTTACCAGAAGCTTTTCGACGATTTTTCCTAGAACGGACAGAAGACCTATGGGGCGGTATGATTTTGGATGTGTGTAATCTGTCTTACCGGGCTTGCGTAATATGACCACGTGCGCTTCTTTCCATTGCTTGGGAAGTATTTCAACGACAAGCATTTGTTTGCTATCGCCAAGAAAACCTCCCATTCGCAACGTATGGCTGCTTCACAGATATCAGCGGTTAGCCCGTCTGTACCGGGAGCTTTTTTCGGATTCAGAGTTCTCAGTACTGATTCCAGTTCCGCTGATGTGAATGGTGGGTCATTTTCCGGTAAGCCCATAGGCGTTTCTGTCATTCGCTCCCGTAGCTCTGTATGACAAGGTTGGTCTGTGCTCTCAGAGTCGTCGGGATAGAAGGTTTTGGCAAGTAGTTCTGCAGATAGCTGCGGGGATAGAGTGTTACCTTCGGTGTCTCTTAGAGTATTTCTTCCTGTCTTGTCGAAGTTTGTTTCATCACTCTGTAGATCTTGTCCCACATGCTTTCTTTCTCCTGATTCGTGCAGAACTCCTTCCAACTTACCGTCTGAGCTTGTTTGACTTTTTCCTTGTAGTCTTGTCGAGCAATTTGATACTGCTCGACTACAAGTTCAACTCTGTCGGGAGCGGCATTCCTGATCCGTCTCTTTCTTCTGAGAACTTCCTTTTCAGATTATCGAGCGTTTTCGTATACCATGGGGGTTTGATTTCCTTCGGCGAGCTTACCAGTGGGATGGTCTGTTCGCAGGCTTCATGTATATTAGCTGTGTAGCTCGTAATCATCGACTCGAGTTCCAATGGACTTTCACATTTCTCCACTGACTCGGGCGAGATGTTTCCTTCTACAAGGGAGGATTTTAACTGTGACATAAAGTTTGACCATTGTGCCTTCTTGGTGTTATATTTGCGTGTTGTTATTGGTCTCTGTTGTTCGAGAGCTTTAACTAGACGCAAAGTGAAGGTAATTGCGTTGTGGTCTGATGTTGTAATACTTTTGTCAACATTCCATCCCTCGATTTTTCCCAGGAGAGACTCGCTGCACGTTGTTACATCTACTATGCTTGTGCAGAGTCTACCTAATGTGATGTAAAGTGTCATATACTTGTGTAATACGTTTTTTATGTTCCTGTAAGTACTGTTGTAGTAAGTGTTCAGTCATGTCTACGTCTATTGGGTCGCGGGGGTCAAAGTGGCCTGTAATAAGATCTATGGGTCGACATTTTGTGAAGCTGTGAATGGAGCTATTATAAGCCAATACTGCATAGGGCATTAATGTCATAACCGGCTCATTCTTCTTCTCTAGTTTTAACACTCTTAGATGTTCGAGTATGGTAGAGTGAAAACGCTCTACTATTCCGTTGCCATTAGGACAATGGGCTAGTGTTTTATGGTGTTGGATTTTGTGAAGTCGTGTAAACTCTGAGAATAGAGCATTAGAGAATTCGGTTCCTTGATCGGTTATTACAGTTGAAGGAACGCCGTGATGGGTACAAAACACAAGGAGTGCTTGAACTACACTCAATGCCGTGCCATCTCTAAGATGATAGGCCTGAGCATATTTTGAGAATGCATCTACTAGTGTCATAAATTTCTCATTTTGAGCCGTAAATAAATCGATATGAAGTATCTCAAATGGCTTAGTAGGCGGAGAAACTACAGAAAATCTCTGCCTTATCGGGTTACGGTCATATTTGGCTTGACCGCAAATACTACATTCGTTAATATATTTTGTTACGGTTTCTTTCATTCTTGGCCAGAAATATCTACGAGATAGGGATAGAAAACACTCAGTTATACCACGATGGTTAGTTTTGCCCTCGTGATATTTTTTTATTATATCCTGTTGCTGTAAGTATTCCTTTACATTTTCTAATTCAATTTCAGTTAACACTAGTTTCATAGCTGAGCTTCTGAATTTGTTCTGTAAAATAGGGACAATTTCGGACATGCTTGAGCGAGGATTTATTATTATTCCTGTCCTGATTTTGGGGTTCACATAGTCTTTACATTTATGACGTCGTTTTCTAAATTTGACTCGGATAGTTGTATAACTGTTCTTGTATAGTCTTCGAAAGGTTTCGTCACAGTCGGTCGTTTTTTATGTCACCTACTACTACAAAGCATATTTGTCTACGGAATTTATTTAGTGGGTCCTCTGAGATAGGAATATCTAGTATTGGACCCTTCACTAGTATGTGCTGTATCGGTTATACTGCCTTGACTTCTTTGAACTGAGAGAGTTGTTGAGCTACATACATCAGAATTGGCTGTAATGGTAGTAGAGCTAGCTACTGAGGGTGGCCTTTCTGTCTCAGGTGGATTGACTGCCAGAGAACTAACGTCTTCGTTATTTATTTCGATCCTAGATAAAGCGTCAGCGTTAGTGTTGAGCTTCCTTGCTTATAGATGGGGTGAAGTCAAACTCACTCAATCTAAGTCTCCACCGTGTCAGCCTTGAGCTGGGCTCTTTGAGGTTCATAACCCACTGGAGTGGTTTATGATCGGTGAGGACTTTAAACTTTCTCCCGAATAAATAGGGTCTAAAGTATTTAGTTCCCCATACTATTGCTAAAAGTTCTTTTCTATGGTGCTATAATTGATTTCACTAGCATTTAGGGTTCGAGATGCATATGCTATTGGTCGGTCACTTCCTATAGGTCCTTGTGATAATATGGCTCCTAGTGCAAAGTTGGATGCGTCAGTGGTCAGTATAAATTATTTTTCAAAGTCAGGGTACTGTAAGATCGGGTCGTTTGTTAATAAGGTTTTACATTTTCGAAGCAATTAATGTAGTTAGGGTCGTTATATGTTATTTTATTCCCTTTTTAAGACAGTGCGTCATAGGTTTTGCTATTCGGGCAAAATCTGGAATAAATTTTCTATAGTAACCTATTAAACCAAGAAATCTTTTAATTTCCGTGGCTGTTTTAGGTATAGGGAATTTCTGGATAGCCGCGATTTTGTCCGGATTGGGCTTAATTCCATCTTTACTAATTATGTGACCAAGGTAAGCGGTTTCAAATTTAAGGAATTCCGACTTGTCCATCTGGATTTTAAAGTTGGAATTTTGGAGTCTTTAAATACTTTCTCTAAATTGACCATGTGTTCTTGTAATGATGTACTAAATACTATTATATCGTCGAGATAAACTAGGCACACTACGTTCTGGAGGTCTCTCAGAACATTGTCCATCACACGTTGAAATGTGGATGGTGCATTTTTAAACCCATGGGCATTCTCAAATACTCAAAATGCCCATTTTCTACATTAAAAGCTGTTTTTGCAATGTCGTCAGAGTTCATCTCTACTTGGTAAAACCCACTAGCTAAGTCTAGTGTTGTAAAGTAGTTGCAGTTACCTAGTTTGTCTAGTACGTCGGTAATGTTGGGATTGGGTATTTGTCGTCTATAGTTTTGTCATTTAATTTTCTGAAGTCAACTACCAACCGCCATTTCGTTTTACCAGATGCATCTGCCTTCTTTGGAACAACCCATATAGGGGAATTCCACGCGGACTCAGAAGGGCGAATGATACCCTGTTCTAACATTTTAGCGATTTGGTCTTGAACTTTGCCTATGAATATACGGGTACCTATAAGAGTTTGTGTGTACCGGTACTTCATCAGTTGTCCTAATATTGTGTTTAATTTTATTTGTGAAGGTTAAGGGTTCACCATCTAGATAGAAGACGTCTGCATACCGAGAACAAAGTGTTTCTAGGTTAATCTTTTCTTCGGCGTTTAAGTGGTTTGTGCGCAATCGAGACAATACTTCCTTAACACGGGCTGGTTTATGATAAGTAGACCGATCACATTGAACGTTAAAAAGCTCTGCTGTAATTGGGCTACCTACAGAAAATATTACATCATGACAAGTTGGATTAGTAACCTCTATGATGCCTCGATTATTAGTAATTGTAGTGACACATTCTCCTATAATACAGTTAGAAATGGTTTGTTCGGGGATGAAGGCTTCTCCATCATGAAAATTTATTGGTACTCTAACTAATTTAGAAGTGCCGGCTGGTATGGTTTCTTCATATAAGTTACAGTTGCGAGAGTCGTACATAGTCAGAGGGTTAGATGATTTTCTAGTTATTAAAGTCTTAGACTTTAGGTCTATTTTAGACTCCCATCTTTCAAGTAGGTCTAGTCCTATCAGTCCGTCAAAATAATCATGGAACTTATAAATGAACATCGTTATGTTATCTTGTTCATTAAGTTCCTCGAAACAAGTATTGTAATGGAATGTTCACTGCGTGTGGTAGCGTGAACATTCGTTACCTCAAAGGGTCATAGTTAAGTGGAATGTCAAAGTAAAATTGAGCTGCGGCTTCGGGGCTTAAAAACGATTGATTGGCCCCAGTATCAATTAGCAATTTAAGAGGAGGATTAAAATTTGTAGATAAGGTAGGTGTCGTTGAGTTTGGAGGTTAAGTTCTATTTTGGTTTGTCTAATTTTTGGTCTTCGAAAATCCTGTTCCTGAGCTGCAGAGTTAGGCTCGGGTTCATTTACCTCTACTGCATAACTCTCCATATTATATTCAGGATGTTCTTGGGCGTACACATAGGGATAGTCAGTATGATCGTAATAGTCTTGGTCATCAAAGTCGTAATAGTCGTAACTCGTCTGGGGGTCATTATAGAGTTGTTGGTCGTAAAACTCGTTAAAATTCATTTCCCTCGTCTTAAAGTAGTTAGAGGGTGGTGGATTGCCGTGTTTACTCCAGTCGTGCAATTGGCGTGCAGGTGCTGGAAATGGTTTCGTAACATAGTGACTTACGCCACTCATAGGTGTGTTACGTTGAGGTAATTTAAATAAATTACTTTGAGGTCTGTAGTTAGGTGGTTGAGCTGCGAACATTTGTTGCGTTTTAGTTGGTCCCTTAAATTGAGGTCCCTGTGGCCTCCAAGCTGGTAGCATTCTTTGAGGCTGGGCAAAAGTGGGGCGATATGGCCCGGGTGCGTGTAGAGGGGGCGGCATATCAAGTCGTCGCAAAGGCTGTAGGGGTATGCTAGACGCACTTACCTGCATCTTTTTCTCGGTGAACTGCTCGTTGCGCTGCTGCATGTAGAGCGTGTTCACCTCCTCGTGGGTGAATTTCAAGGCCTGTCCTATTGTGTCAGGCCGCATGCAGCGAATGCGAGCGCCCAATGGATCACGTAAACCCCGAAGGTACGATTGTAAAGTTAGGTCTTTATATAAAGTTCTTTTGGCTTCAATCGTACTTTCGACTGTCTCGTGTAAAGATACATAGGTCATAATAGTTGTGAGCAGATTCTGACATTTATTATAAAATTCTTGCGGACTAGACGAGCCTTGGCTTAGTAACGCTAGATCATTGTACAGAGACGTTTCGTTACGCTGGTCGGAAAAGTTTCCGATAAGTGCGGAGCGAATACCTAACCAAGTGTCGGGTATCCCGTTTGAGTTCAAAAGGCGGGCCGCTGGTCCTACAACTTTGTTTAAAATGCCGTTTAACAGAGATAGGTTACTAAGTCTAAACTCCGGTTCTGGTCTAACGTACTGCTCTACAAGCTGGTCACAGAGCCGGATAAACCGGGTTAGGACGTTGGGGTTGCCGTCGAAATCGGGTAAAACACGAAGTCCTTTATAGACTTGCTCTCACGGCGGCGTCTACCATCTTGTATAAATTACGCCGTTCACTATCGCTAGAATCACTATCACTAGAGTAGTTTATTTCTAAGATATCGCTTAACGTTCTATTTGCGTCGTGCAAATTTTGGCGATTATTACCAACTAACCTACTGATCCGAGACTGCCTTGGTTGGAAAATCTTGGAAAGTTTAAGGATACACTTATAGGAAACGGGAAAGCAACTCCAGATAGAAACTGAAGTACTTACATTTGCATCTTGGTGTCTGCACGATCGATTTCTTGATCACCCCGAACTACACTCGCGAAGGTTCAAGTTTCTCGAAAATACTTCGATAGATTCTCGGTGAATCTTTTTTCGAAAATCCGTTAGACTGCGCCAGTTAAGTTGAGCGAGTCCAGGAGTTGCAAAAAAAAACCTTTTTTGCAAATTAAATTATTTATTAAAATTTATAATTACATTTAAATTACAACTAATTATATTAGGTGTCAACGCGTCGATATAAGACTACGAAGTGACGGCTAAGGGACGCCGATCGCCGATCGGTGTCCGTCTTCCGGGTGGTCCGATGCTTCGCGGAACTGCTTGCAACACGGTGGGAATCACGCCACCGCCTCCAATTGAGTAATGTTTAATACGTCTTGTTGGTCAGCGAAATCCATGTAACCGGGCATCGTAACAAGCTTAGCAACATACGCTAGTAAAATAAATATATTCAGATTAGATAATTTATTCCCCATTGCAACATGTTAGTCGCAGTATAAAGTAAAGATAGAGAGCAAAAGTAACTAACGATGATAAAATGATGCATCGTCACTCATGCTACTTGTAGATAAAAATAAACAACATACAGTTAAAATGCACATGCGACTAGTATATTTATTATGAATGTTTAATTGTAGATGCTTGCTGATCAATCACGTCGGGTCACCTGAATGAATCGACGATCGAATTGAAATTTGTAGACTATTTTTTACCCTGGGAAACACCAGAAACTGGATATACGCAGATAAACCTTACAATATTTATTGTGCAATAGTAATATATAATAAATATACAAACACACAACTAATGATACAATTTGAGAGAAAAACTGAACGAAATGAAGATGTATTAATAAATCAATTTAGTGACATGGTATTTCTAAGAGGTTTGAAGGACGCTAAGCTCTCCGCACGCCTGATATGCCCCGGACGTGCTTAACAGAGAGCAAACGTCTTCTCGCAGAACGAAGTCGTTGGGACAGTGGCTGGGAAATGGTCAGGCCGTGATCTATCTACGCTATTAATGGCTAACAATTCTATTCAGAACTTCCGCCGTAATTAAGCGGTAAACTCACAACTAAATTATCACATTTATTACATTGGTTGGATGTCCTCCTGAATACATGGGACCTAGTATGTCATTTGGGTGAGTAATTATCTGATTAATTATTCTAGAGCGGTAATCGCCGTAATAGACTCGAAATCGAACAGCAATTTAATTCAAAAGCATTTTCTATGTAAAGCTATAGCTAAAATACAGTGATGTTATGAATTACTTATCGCGTCCACCTGGGAACCGACCGGTAAACTTGACAATGCCTAATAGAGTCGGCGTAGAGCTGGTAATGTGGTAATGCAGCGTGGTGCATTGATCTGTGGCCGGTGTATGCTGATTTACTCGCTTAGTGCAGGGCTTGTACGGAGCTCTGTGCTGTTGGTGCTAGCTCAATATGGAAAGGGTTCTGGAAATGTTATAAAGTTTGCATGCTTAGATGTTTGTTGCTCAATTGTGTCGGGACGCATGAACGTATCGGACTAAAATTTAGAACGCAGATAGATTATAAATATAGTTCAGAATGTCACAAACCTATGCTTTAACTTTTTATCACGACAAAATTGTTAGTAGTTATTAAGTTACTAGATGCCCGCCCGGCTTCGCCCGTGGTATATTATATAGCGCTCATCAGGATCCCGTACATATCCAACGGTGAAAGAATGACTGAAATCGGTTCACTCATTCCTGAGAATATCGATTTCAAACAAAAAACGGCTACCTGCTACGCCACCTGTCGGAAATTAGTCGTACCAACTCAGATTTAAAAAAAAATTAGTAAAGGTTTAAATTCAACAGACAAAAATGCACAGATTACTGAAATTCAATGACGCAATCTTTGACACATGCTGTCATGTGTCATGTCAAAGCACGAAACGTACGAAAACTCTCAAAACGGGAATATTTTTTCCCGATTTTGTTACATTCTTGTTTCATGCTTCAATTAATAGTAGAGTTATTTTCTATAGCCTAAAGCCTTCCTCGATTAATGGACTATCCAATAGAAAAAGAATCTTTCAATTCGGACCAGTACTTCCCGAGATCCTAGCGTTCAAACAAACAAACTCTTCAGCTTTATAATATTAGTAGTAAAGTACTATTAAGTTATTATCAATGTAAGTATACATTTTGTAAACGACTATGATTCAAGGTCTCGTAATTTTTTCGGGATAAAAATAGCCCACGTGTAATTCCAGACTACTATCTGGCTATAAATTAAATTTCATCCAGATCTCGTGAGTAGTTTTCCCATGAAAGAGTAACAAACATTTACCAATCCATTCTCACAAATTTTCGCATGTATAATAAGTTTCGCAGGACAGTGGCGTAAGATAAACAAAAATAACATCGCCAATGTTCACACGTGACGCGATCCGCGAGCGGGGAGAGGGGGGAGGGGAGCAGGTCACGCGTATCAAAGGACAGACCTCTCCCACCTTTTTACCATAACACAAGTTTTTATTCCGCGCCCATTCGTAATCGCTTACCCGGAACTTGACGGACAAAAAGTAGCTCCTGCCGGCTCCAACTTCCAAGACAGGTGATGTTACTATTCATCACCGGGCTGAGCCGCGACGCCCAGGGTGGCCCAGGGTGGCCCAGGGAGGCCGCGGGCGCCGGGCGGGCTCAAAACGCAGGAAATAGAAAAACTTCGCTCGTTTACAATGAGCACAGTCGCAGGGATATTATTTCCAGGGGCTCATCGCCGCCGTAACGAGTTTGGTTGCTCCCGGTGTTGTGCGCCGACCCGGAAATATAGTTTTAAAATGTTATTGGGCCGAAGTTCGCGATGTATGGGGCTGCAGTCCGGGCCAGGTGCTGCTTTATGGAAATAACTAAATTGCATCAGATTCGTTCCTTTTTATAGCAGTTAGAGGATAACAGCCGTTTGCAGTCGGACGGCGGCTTTATGTGCGCGCGCTTCGTCGCGCTCGCACGGGGTTACGACCGGTATAAAAACCCTGTGTTAGAGGTATCTAGTTATAATAAATAGTTTTCTTGCATATGTTTGTACACACCTGGAGCTTACTTGTACTCTTCAAATATTATGAAAAACGACGATTGAACTAAGTTATATAAATCATGAAGTTGTTTATCAAACAGGTACCTGATCAGATTTTCTGGAGGATGTTTTGTGTCAGGAAAATTTTCTTGTTATGGTGTGATTAGTACAAGATGACAAGCACTCGTTTTTAACCTACGACGCAAAAACGAGGGTGTGTCTATGCGTGTGTCTCGATATCTTTTGTTGTTTTCTTGGTGTAATTTAGTAGTGTTCATAGCTATGTAGCGTTTGATGAACATCGGTCGATGGTTTCCACTACCTAAGCTAGCGGATTATGTCCTAGCAGTAGCATAAGCAGCCTATTAAATGTTCCCACTTCTGGGATTCGGGGCCTTCTCTCGCAAGGAGATGGTTAAGATCATAATCCAGCACGCTGCGCAGGTTCACTGCGGGTTGTTGGGGGACTAATGACCTCAAAAGATTTTAAGTACATGTCGGTTTTCTCACCATGTCTTCCTTCGCCGTTTTAAGTTTTAAGCGGATTACGCATATGACTTCGAAAAGATAGTGGTGCGCGTGGGATTTGAACCAAGGGACTCCGGATCCGCAGTTGCCGTTCTTCAGACTAGACGAGTAGTAACTAAAAATTAATTACTCATTTTTAATGTAAGTAATTACTTACTAATGGAAAAATCTGTTTTTGTTTAGCAAATGAAATGAAGTCACATCGTATACTGATATTACAAAGAATGTAGAAAATGTTGTGTATGTTAAAACTTTCTACATTAAAACTATCTATGTACCTACTAGTTTGCTATTCGAATCTTTTAGATCACCGATAACTGTACGTTTTTGGTAGATAGAGTGAGGTTAAGACATTGTAGGTGGATAGGCAGTAGTGAGATGTTTACCGGGCGACGTCACGAGACAGGCAGCGATCCTGTGATCCGTAGCACCCCTGCCCCCGCCCCCACTCCTCCCATACCGACCACTGCAACCGTAATCCACTCTGCAATAGATCTTCGCTTGTTCCTAGATTATAGGTGTCTGTATCTTAAAGCAGGAATACTTTTGTAGCCTGTGAAACTAGGTCTACTTACAAATGTTACAGCATACATAGTACTGGCCTCGCTAGTCCCAACTGTGGACGGCATACAGACTTGTTTGCTGTTGTCTTGAGGACAGTCCCTCAATTACAGCAAGCAAAATCACCTTATATTGTCCACTGTTTTCACTCAAAAGACTTTCAGGGAACTCCTTATCGATTCAAGGCTTAGGGGGATTCTATCGCAGTTCTATTTTGAAGCGATAATTTCTTCTGGCACGGCACAGACAGAGTTTTCGTGAGCTTTGAATTGAATTCTAGCGTCACGCTCGGGAATGATAAAAAATCTTCGGGTAAACTCGGAGCCATGGCCATTTGCCATCTATAAATGTTGACATGAGTCAGCATTTCCCATTGGTTATATAGAAATCCGTCAGCATATCTAGATGGCCATGCTCAAAGTCACGCCCTCCGGTTTCACGTTCCGGTTTCCGTAGTTTCGAAAGTGAAAACTTATAATCTCAGAATTTAATAGCTTACTAGCAAATTCTAAGTTCATAAGTTTTCACTTCTATCAGCAGTTCCTATAACTGCCATTTTTTCTTTTTTTTTTTTGACGAATGTAATAATTTTTAACTTTATAGGCTAACTAGATACAACGAATTGTAAAATACCTGGTAAAAACACTCACGACGGCGGTGGAAGCAAGGGATGTTTGTAGGGCGTTGTCGCGATTGAAGGGGTGTCACAAGATCTCTGAAAGACTGCCTACTGAGCTTTGCTTTGCTAATCCATTTGACTCTAAAAAGTCAATATCCAACAAACTATACGAACTGGAGCTTGATCTACCAAGTAGCTGTGTATGTCAGAAACAACTTAGACTCATACGACACGCGAGGAGAGAGACATTCGCGCAATATACGTAACGCTGACAAGCTGGATAGTATACATCACTCTCTCGCGAGATCGGAAAAACTGACTCACAATATGGGACCGGAAGTTTATAACACTCTTCCTAAAATAGTTAAATCAGCACCGAGTTCGGGTAGCTTCAAAATCCGATTAAAAATCTGGCTTATCGATCAAACTTTTTATAGTTACAGCGAGTTTTTATATAGTGATGGCAAACTCACAATAAAGTTGTAAAAAGTTGACATTGTTAATTACAAATGTAATAAGTACATATATTTTAATTTTTGACACTTATTTGTACGAAACCTATTATCGTACAATATAAAGTTCCATTTAAACTTTAAAAATTTATACTCTTTGTATGCTCTTATTTTGTTTTTTTATAAAATTGACGTGTAAATTGTACATTTATCAATAAAGAACTTTGACTTTGGAACTTTATCCTTTAGGTATAATATTAATATTCCGAGAGCTAGTATGAAATTTTGGGTACGAATTTGAGGCAAAATGAAAACTTGTCACATTCTTCTCCTACAGGAACAGGAACGTGCATACTTGACTGGCGGTGAACGGCCGGTAAACTGAGTCCATGCATTTTATTCTGTTCATTTGTTCAGTGATTATGTTTGATTGCAATTTTTATATTATATTGTAGTTTAAAATTTCAGTATAATAAACAATAAGCCAGACCAAATTAGTCGGGTTGAATAAAAAATTTTTTGGTAAAAAATGTTTTGCAAAAAACATACCTACCTACATTTGAAATTAAAATTGGATATCATTATTTATAACAAAAAAGAGATTCTGAAAAAGAGGCATGGTTTTGGAGGGATTGTCTACCTGTCATGTGATTTAAATTGAGGGATCCATTTTGCCCCGCTACTCACCTGCCAGGTCTGCAGCTCCGTGTTGGTGTATAGTAGGAATGGCATGGGTGACAAATTTTCAGCTGGCTTCAAATACCTTCCGAGAATATGCTAAATGCTTTTAGACAATATTATACGTAGATAGGTAGATGACCACCTTTGTGATCCCCGGCTCGCTGTCCTCGGACCCGGTCGGTTATTTGCTCGGCCGAGACTCCCGCCGGGCCCGTGCCTTGTGTTGGTAATCTGTTACTGCACACTATTGTACAGTTTACAGATCACTGCAGAGCGGCGCTTGTTCGCTCGTGCGGGAACCGGGACAGGACGCTACAGTTATGCAGAGTATGACGCATCACAACACAATAATATACTTAACCTAATGCTTCTAACGCTGCCTACCTGATACTAGGCATAAACGGTTACGAGTAAATCTCTATCCGAGAAACCGTATAACTTTAAAGAGAACTTATCTGCAATCTATATTTTTTTAAGCTCCCCCTGCGTTTTGGTCATTTTCATTGGTCATGGTTGTGAAACGACCGAGTCTTCTAATAACCACGGCCGTTGACATCGTTGATTTAAAAAAACGTGTAGAGCGCGATTGTTTTATGTTTTCAATATTATGAATCTAAATCACGAAAATTCAAAAAACTGCTAGAGAAATACTCGACAAATGTGACGTAAAACGAACATAAGAAACAAAATTGAGCATTAACCAAATTTTGTAATCTCAATTTATAAAAATCCAGTGAGATATTCGTTCCCAGTGAACTCTGTATCAAGTCAGCCAATATTCACGAAACTTTACATCTACGGTGAACTTTCGATGTTTTTTGCAAATTTTTAATTTATTTTATGACATCAGCGAGCAACACGGAAGGGAGTAGGCATACACAGCGTTTCCCCTCTGTCAAAGTACAAGTCCGCGTGGACCATTCAGTTTGATAATATACTGTGGCTGAGGGCAGGGCTAGATTTGTGAATGGTGCTTTATTTTTTATGTGTTAGTGATTTGGCTGTGTGAGTATGATTGGTAATGGATCGGTACAGGTATATTTTGTATGTAATAGTGCGGCTTTGCGCTAGTGTGCAACTTTCCCCTCCCGCAAGAAATGACAGAAAGATTTGAACAATATTTTTTTAGCTAAAGCTACTCCCTTCCGTGCTTGCGCGGAAGATCGAGTTGCTCGATGTATGGCATATACCGAGCGAATCCAGAACGGGCCGATAGTAGATTACAAATAAAAGCAACATAATATATTGTTAGCAAATCAGGTTCGTAAGCGTACCTAGACATTTCCATCCGGTATATTGGCCATGAAAGGTCTTTGAATTGATGACCAAATACCTAGAGCTACCAATAACACTCAGGTATTTAGGCCAGACTAGGGTGCAAACACATTCACAGCATTGCTCTTGCATGGCTGTGGTAGCTTAGTGACGAGAGCTTCCAGTTTCACAATCACGCCGTCCTAGGTTCGAAACCTCTCTACATTGTTGAGTGGTTTTTGGTTTTTCCAAGCACTGGCTTTGACGGTAACGATGATAGGCAACACCAGAATGTTTCAAAGACACATAAATATTTGACAATATCAGTATCCCGTCGTTTCAGCCGCGTAGGACCCGATCCCGTTGCTTTTCAGGGATAAAAATAGCCCATGTGCTATTCCAGACTATTCTGTAGCTATGTACTCGTACCTACCAAATTTCATCCTACAGTGGTATTTTCGTGAACGAGTAACAAACATACATGCATACATTCTTACAAAATTTCGAGTTACAATATTGATAGGATAGGTAAGTACATCAGTCATCAACAGCCCACTAAATGTTCCCACAGCTGGGACTCTGGCCTTCTCTCGCAAAGAGAGAGTTAAGGCCATAATCCACCACGCTGGCCCAGTGCGGGTTGGTGGATGACACATGACTTCGAAAGATTCTAGGTAATACATGTCGGTTTCCTCACGATGTTTTTCTTCGCCGTTTTAAGTTAGCGGCATAGGATAGGTACGTCACCCGCTAATCAATATTTAGCCAGCATGATGGATTATTGGCTTGGCTCCTAGTACGCGAAGGCTTCGAGTCCCAGTAGTGGCAACATAGAGAGGGTTGCTTACAATAATTATGATGTTGTTTGAAAAAATTGATCGAATAAGATTCTGCCCAAACTGGCCTTAATTTTCATCATGTCGAATGGTTTTTATGTAAAAATATTAGGTACCTTGTTTTATTTAGTGTTGTTGAAGTTCACTTTCTGGTGTTTTCTATGCATCGCGCGTAAAGTTTGTATGCTAGCTATATTAAATGATGCGTTTAGGAAACTGGTTTCATGACAAAAGTCATTTGGAATTGAATGGGTTATCCTTTGGTACCTAAATACCTACATTTTATAATAATTTCGTACTTTTAAAATGGACTTGACCATTCAGCTTTAAATGATCATAAAGTAAGCTATACAAAAACATATCAAAATGAAAATTGTGACCTATTTTATTGTATTTAAATACTGTCATTGTTTCAAATATAAAAATCAATGCCACTTTTCGTTGTAAGTGAACTCCTCCTAAACGGCTCATCCGATTTGAATGATTTTTATTGTATACGTTTGGGTAGGACCCTGGATGGTTTAGATTATTGCCCTTTTTCTATCGTACTTCTCGTAACTCGAATAAGCGGCACCGTTTCATGGTGGATGTTCCAAAGACACGGACAAAGAGATTTGACTCTACGTTAGTGATAAGAACGTCTAGACTTTGGAATGAGTTGCCGGGGTGGGATTTTCCCGATGGTTATAATCTTGGTGTCTTCAAATCGAGAGTGAATCGGTTTCTTCTAAGTAAACACGCTCCATCATAGACCGCATCGTCGCTTAACATCAGGCGAGATGGCGGTCAAGTGTAAACTTTTAAAATTAAAAAAAACACAAATCACCCCGGCAGATGGCGCTGCAGTTGGTATCTAGGTTATTATGCGAGCGATGCCGGAATGAGCCGCTAGTTTGATATAATTCCAGGATCACTCGTCATGCCTATTGTGTTATAAAATTTCACTCCTAACGGCAGTCCCTATAGTTTCGTTTGTGTATTCAGTTTTTCAGTTTTTTTTTCCAATGCAGTCGTACTGAGCCCGCACAGTCGTGCGGCCCCACAGCTTACCTCCTAAATCACTTCGAGATGTTCAAACACATAAATACAGGTAGGTTTTTACACGCGCAAGAAATAGATATGAGAAGTAATCCGCGAGAGTGCTCGCCGAACAGACACGCCGTATTTAATATTTATTATTTGATGTATTAGTCCTGCGCGTGTATTTATTTAAGTGAGCTGCCTCTACGTCTGTCTGTCTGTAGACGCAGGGTCAGCAGGGTACCAGCGAGTGAGGCGCTCATCCTTGGCCATACTTACATACTACCATATTTTGGTTTCTGTGTAGGTTAATAATGCTACGCTGGGTCGTAGTAGGTAAGTCTAGTTCAATAAGCTATTTAACACTTTGGACATTCGACAGCTTTAAGTGTTGTATAAAGTCTGGTGAAATGAGTGGTGTCTTTCTTTACTCGTCTCTACCACAAAACTTTCTTTTTCTAGACAGCGAAATGTTTCCAGAGACATTACGGGGCTTAGAGATATAACATCTTAAATAGCTGGGTGACGAGCGCAGTGCAGTGCTAGGTAATGATTTAGACTCTTCATGTTCCAATAGCTGCGTGTCACTGTGGTGTTATGTGGCAGGCATGTTGCTTACCATCAGGCACATGTCCTGATCTTCTCGTCACTTCTTATTTAAAAAAAAAATACGTTTGAATGTTAGCCATAACTACTATATTGCGATAAGTAGGTACTTACGCTTTCTACGCCCAACATGTGTTAAATGCCTACATCATATTAATAAGTTTAATCATTGATTTTTTTGTATTTTGTTTATGGTTTATGAAAATTGATTGTATGTATTGTATTGATTTTATGACCACTTATTTTAATATGTGTGATATTAATATGTTGCCAGTACCTAGGTATCTGCGGTTCTGTGCTGAGTGAGCTGACTGAATAACCATGCCTAGGGTAAATTGGAAGACGTACTATTGGCCTGTACAGCTTCTGAAGCAGCAGCAGTTCTGAAGGTGATGTTGTTTTCCAAGCAATAAGTTTAGAAAATGATCTGCAATGGATATATAAGTGTGAGCAGATTTTTATTTGAAATTAATATCTTACATCAAATGTAATGAACAAAGTTTAAACTATCTGTAAGCTTGCCAATATTGGTAAGATTTTTCTAGTCAGTTGTGAAAGAAATTCGTGGTTATTTAAAATTTACTCAAATAAATTAACTTGCAAATACATGCAAGTGTAATAAGTAGGTGTGTCAAATTTGCATAGGTAGGAACCTGTTGTAAAATAAGACTTCCTGCAAGTTAGTTGCCTATCTAGAAGATTGATGTTAAATTTTCATGCCAGTTTATATCAAACTTTCTGGCAAATATACCTAAGTTAAACTTGTCATGCCAAACGAGGCAGTTGTAGAATGAAAACAGAACCTGCGATAAATCAATGACACAAAAAAATTGGTTGCCTGTAAAGTCGGTATACGGGCGAAAGTTTTACGTGACAACGACTTTGAGTGGTAAAATAATTTTACGGAAGGGACGCGTGCCTTTCACTTTTTATGTCTGTCTATCTCGCTCTTAGGCGGGCTAACCATGCCCGAGTGGAAGGGACGCGTGCCTCTCACTCGCTCTCGTTGTGAGCGCATAACGTGAACGGAGCGTAACGCAGTTTCTTGAAGTGTCACCCGGCAAACCAATTTATAAGACGTTGTCACGTCAAAAGTTGGTGGTGATGGTTCATTTTGTTAGAGAAATTGATGACACCAGGACCTCTACTCTCGTTCTACGAAAACATAATTTCGAAATAAACTCGCGACTTTCCTACTCCGGTTCTACTTTGTTCCGTCCGATCGAACATTGTTTGACGTTTAAATGTTCAAAGCCTACTCTAATTCGAGTCGGGTTAGAACGGAGGAAACGACAGATCGAAGTAGAACCAGAGTAGGAAAATCGCGAGTTTATTGCGAAATTACGTTTTTCGTAGAAAGAGAGTAGACGTCCTGATTTGTAGCGAACCTTCACTTTAGACATAGATGTAATGCTAAGAAAACTAATTAGTTTTTAGTTAGATTGCTAAAAAAATACAGTACACGTATTTTTTCTTTTGTGTCACAAACAAAAAATGACGAAGACACAGCGCTTAGAAGTTTCTGGTGACGTCACTTGTGGGTACGATTTTTGCCCACAACTGACGTCACGATCCCCCACTCTAGAAATTTGACTATCTATGTCGATTTTTAGTAATTTGATCAAACAAAAAATACGAGTCCCATATTTTTCTTATTTTTCACTATCTACCTTCCTGTCGGACTAATTAAAATGGTTTATTTCTGACCCAGTCCGCATCCTTATCGGGGTGTGCTAGCGTTTCCACGACGATGGCAGCTAGGAAACATACTTCGGTTTGTGATATGAATACTGGTATGTAGGCACAGCGGTCGGCGCGGCGGCAGCCGGCCGGCGGCGGCGCGCGGCGGTCCGGCGCGGCCCGAGCCGCATTAGCATGGTACAAGCCCGCCGCGCCGACACCCGACACCCGACACCCGACACCCGACCAGGCACCTATTCAAATCAGGGACCACATGTCCAGCCGCTCCGAAATACTGACACTGATTCTGGAACCGGGAATGTTTTCACTGCTTTAATTATTTTCCCTGACGTTCGCTACCTATATAAAACCGCGTAGGTACTCGTATAGGTAGGTAGGTAGGTACACGTTCGATATAATTTACAGATTTGCTATAATAGGTAGTACACACAGAGCTTTTGCCTATGAGAGTGATAATTTTAGGCGAATACAAGTAGGTATTAGGAATGTGCCTACTTGAATAATAGATCTAAAGACTCTAATTTGTGAAGTAACTAGTAGCGCCCCGTGGTTTTACTCCTGCAGTTGGCGTTCTTCATTCACGTTTTTTTACCAGAGATGAAAGTGCTTATGTGCACATAGCCTATAATTTTATCTGTGCTCCAGATTTCTACTCGACTCGTTCAGACGTTCCGACGTGTTTGAGCAACAAATATCCAGACTTTCACATTTATAACATTAATCCTCCTTCTTCTATTATAATGAGATGTTTTCAGAAACTAAATAGACCTGTCAAAGATAGTTTCCAGTTTCGCCAAAGGTGACGCCCATGTTTCTTTGGTAAAAATGTGTAAAAATAAATTTGATAAACATAAAATATTTTAATAATTTAACAAATAATATTTTAAGGCACTTATCTATCACTTACATATTATACTCGTACTAACTCATAAAAATCAAACGCAAACATCGCAAGCCGTGAAAGTGAAACGCCTCATTCGTTCTCTCTCTCAATTTCTCAATGCAAGAGATTAAACTAGGTACCTAAGTATATTCGTCACGTCACCACGTCTTACTATACCTACGTTTAAGTTTTTATCATAAGAATTTGCCCTCCTAGTTTCGTAGGTAAGTACGTACCTGATAAAGATTAGGTAGGCCTTTCGTGGCCCCTATCCGTCAAGTTCAAATCAAATAAGTAGGTCATCAAACAAGTTTACTTTGAAATGCTAACCTAGATTCAATTATCTAGGCAAGATCTAAAAAACATAGCAAAGTTTCGAGATATCAGGCTAGGCGGCGTCTTTCAACGAGGCGAGTGACAGGGACAGCTACTGGCCTGGTGTACGTTTTTGCCCGAAGACAGAGGTTATTAGATTAAGCCGGCGTGTTCTTATTAAATCGCACTCAGCCAGTTAATTCTGTAGCCCGGTTCATTTATTATGCTAATTATGAACTCGAGACAAAGGTTACACTTTTTATTCTCCAATTTAGTTATGTTGAATATCAAGTTAGCGCGGCCGGAGCTCATTAGCGCAGATCTTGAAAGTCGTCGGTAAGTCGCGGATCTAGGAATATCTCAACTCTGCAAAAACATATCCCGTGGCGAAAACTAAGAAACGACTAAGTTTTGTACGTAGGTATAGGTACTTTGTTATATTATATTCTACTAAATCACACCACAACAAATAAGTGAACAGTTGATTAACCCTCGACTACCTCGGATTTGTTATCTGTAGGTACAACATTCTCAGGGCCTGATTATCCCTTAGGCTAATTAGGATGCAGCTTAGGGCGCGAGGATCGCTAGAGGCGTACTGAAATCATGTGAACTTTACTGTGAAAAAGCGGAGATTTCGGGGGGCGGCGGTGTTGGCTACTGTGTACATAGCGACACTGGAAGCCAGGATTAGAAGCTTCGGCCTGGAGGTAGTTCTCCACAAGTTGGAGACCATCTGGTTCCGTGGTCTCTGCAGACTCTAGTCTCTAGTATTGTGGTGTGTCACGTGTCTATCTATCACTGCCAAGCTGACACTTTAACATCTTGGTATCGTATTTTGACAGCAGATCAGCAGATGCAAGTTTGGGGCGTATTTGCGTAAACTTGAAGAGCGAACTGTCTCAGGACCCACGCTGAGTGGGTCCAGCAAGAGCGACACAGGGGCCAGCGGACACGGATGCTTCAGAGGGTACCTGTGTTACGTCATCAGAAGAGAATAATGTGTCCCGAGGGTCTACCGCCTAACTAAAGATATATTTACTGCGCTCTTTTTTTCGCTTAAAATTATAGATACAGCAATAGCAAAACGAAAGCCGATTTAGTTAGGCGGTAGAAAGGTCGGCGTGTCACCGGTGTAATTGCGCAGAGCATACCGAGCAACACGCATTGAAGATGTACCCGGGAGATGTGGTTTTACAATTGTTTTGAAGCTTTCGCGATTTGAACACATAATGTTTATAATGTACAGGACTTAATCACGATTTAATTCATTGTTTAAATACCTCGACGTTAGAAACGTCGAATCGAGTCTTACTGCCTGCTATCTTAGCCAAGATGTTCGGCAGTAATGTCATGTCCACCACGGGAGGCGGTGGACTCCTTTTGAGAAATCATTATCTCGCCGATGAACATACCCGAAGAGCAAGGAGGAAGAATCTCGTTCCCCGCGAAGGAGAAAACGGCCACGGGCCTCTCTGCCTCGCACACCATCTCCTCTTAGAGAGCCTGAGGAGTCGGATGCTCAATGCCGTCAGGCACCCTATTTCAGGAGGTGAGGTGGTGGCCCTCCCGAAATGATGACGAACTCTGCTGGTTTCCGTTGCATGGCGTGCAAGGGTTGTCCCCCGCGGCAGGACCAGTGACAGCTCAAGGATAAAGTCTGCGACAGAACCGCTGTGTAGTGCGAGAGCGCTTTCGCGAATCAAGCGCCAAGTTACTGCCAGAGAAATCCGGGGTAAACTTTCGAAAATTCCTTTGGGAGCTCTCGCGTGCCTCCTCAAAAAAGCCCTGGCATTAATCATGTTAAAATTTTCTCACTAGGACACTAAATCAAAACTAATGTAGATACTAGGCAACTAGGTACTTTCTAGGCCGACTGTAACACACCTGCCCTTCTACTGCCTGACTAAATCAGTTTAGGCTATTGCTATCTCTATTATATCCAAGGAAAAGAAAAGAGCTAGCAATATTCATATTCATATTATTTATTGATAAAATATTATTTTACATGTCAAATAAAAATAATTACAATAATGTAATTTGCCATAATATAAGAAAATTGTAGGTCCATAGTCAAATTAATAAAATTAAGTCAAATTAATTACATTCTATACATACTAAAGATATTTCACTGGTAATCAATTAATTAGCATACAATAAATAAATATTCAATTAAATTTCAAAACAATAAAATTCCCTGTAATCATAGAAGCATTGCTCGATCAGCCATTTTTTTAATTTTGTCTTAAGGCCAGGTAGTTCTGTCATATTAGGCATTTACCGCTGTCTTGTTCTCGCGACCGTCACCGACCGCGGAATCGGTGCCACAGTGCAGAAATAACATTAAAATATTTGACTATGTAATTTAAACTCATTTTGTTCAAGATTTGTTTATACTAGTGATAACAATTTTGTGAATAGTGAAGTTTTTTGATATGAACGAAATGTTTACAAAATAATGTACAGGACTTAATCACGATTGTTTAAACAACCTTTTCTTTTGGTCACACGTTTAAATAATTTTCCTAATAATTCGTTTCTGAAACGTAATGCAGCGTTACAACCGCCGTGGTCAACGAGAAGACTGAAGAAATGCTCACAGCGGGTCGTCTCATTGCGAAATGAGGGATTTAGCCGATACCCTCATTTGGTCTTCGAAAATCGTAGGGTTACCACCACGACAGTAAACTTTTTTGTAAAACGTATCACCAGGCTTCTCCGAACTCACTCCGCGATGCGTACATTTATTTATGACTGGATTCCACGACGCCGATGAAAACCATCCTCCCGGTTGAAATTACGATGTTTTTGTTTTTCTAAGGCTTCCCGAACTATTCTTGCGTAGTAATGACGTTCGGTGGAGAATCTTCGGGTCGTGGAGCTCGATCCAATGACCAGTTTCCGCATCAATGCAACAAATGCTCAGCAATCGCAGATTTCTGTGTCTGGCGATTTTTACAGCGGCGATGTGTTCTTGATCCTTTCAGCAATTGATGCTTAAACAATGAATTAAGTCGTGATTAAGTCCTGTACATTATAAACATTATGTGTTCATTCAAATCGCGAAAGCTTAAAAACAATATAAAGAATTGTATGTCGCCATTTTTTGGTGGCGGCCATCTTGGATTTGAAATTTGTTATAATGTACCTATAGTATTCTACTAGTCAAGCCCTTTCGTTTGATACCCATATTGAGGTAGTAGTGAACAAATAAATGTAATTCGCCATGACGATATTAACTAAACATAGCTAAGAACATCCGCACAGATATTAACCTTCAAATAAAAAACCGCATCGAAATCGGCTTGTTCGTTTTAGCTCTACAGTGCCACAGACAGACAGACACACACAAGGACAGACAGAAAGACATCGACATCAAACTTATAACAGCCCTTTTTTGGTCGGGGTCCAAAGATGAACAAAAATACATTTTTTAAGTAATGACGGCATCGTACCTTCTTGAAATACCTAGTTACCTCATGTGCATTTGTGTGTACCTTACGCTTCAGGTGCACATGTGCATTCAGGTGCATTTTTGTAACGGTATGATACTTGATCCCTAAAATTATAGGCAAGAAAATTACACCAATACTCAATCTGAAAAACATACCAAATTTTTCCAATGAAAAACAAGTTAGGATCATTTGTGATCACTTAAAATCGGTCCACATGGTTCCTTATCCGATGTCACAGATTAGCGGATTTTGCCACTAGAATTTTTTGAAGGCTGTCTTGTTGAAGACAGCATGGAAGCAGCCACTTCATTTGTTAACTTTGACAACAGGTCTGCATTTAATTTTAAAACGTGGCAAGATATTATTGAGCCATACATTTTATAATGACGTGACCTGATGACCTTTTAATATCTGTAGGTATTTATTTCAAAATAATTGAAAATTGCAAAGTGATCTCTCGTTTCAACGTCCATAATTTCAAATCTATACTTATAATAAAACTGTAACGGGTCGAATTCTGTACATTGAAGATATTTTGAAAATTTTTTTTGTAGAGCACTTCATAGTCGATACTGATGGCGAAACTGCATTTTTTTTCTTTCATGTCTGTCTGTCTCTGTCTGTCTGTCTGTCTGTCTGTCTTTCTGTATAGAGATCACGCATCACGCCGAAACTACTGATTCAATTCAGCTGAAACTTGGCATGATTTTAGTTTATACTAAGGAGATTGCTGTAGACTACTTTTGATCCCCAAATTTTGATCGGTTTTCTTGCGGAGGGGTGAAAGTCAGAATGTGTATTTGGTTGTAACTCATGTTTGCGTTGTTTATTTTCATTAATTCTTTTTGTTAGAAATCACACATTATTTATATTGTCCCGTCAAAATTTGAACATTATCGGTTTGGTGGTTCGTAAATTACACAAACATTAAATAATAACGACACGCACGGCGCGTTCGGTACATACTAACTTCTAAGTATTCTGTGTATCACAGACGACCCACAGAATATCTAGATTCTAGATTCTAGAAAGTGCCCACGTGATCGCGTCGCGTCGTCTTGAATGACAAAATAATTGTCAAAATATATTTTTGTGTAGAAAAAGGAGGATGATGAGAACATCCTCCTTCAAACAAGGAGGATGTTGTCAATCAAGGTTGCATGTTTTTATTTGGTTTTATTTTACACGATAACTCCGCTAATTGTGAGTTGATTTTGATAATTTCTTTTTTGTTTGGTAGAAAATACTTCAGAGGTGATCTTATATATCGAAAACAGGGAGGTGGTTTTTAAAATATCAACAAAAAACTAAAATCAGCTTAGATATATCTGTACGACGTAGTCATAGCTACTGTAAAATTTAGTCCAACGACAGAATTGAATTACCTGTCATTGAAGTAAATGTTTGTTCTTTTGGAGAAAACATATCAGCATAATAAGTAGCAGCATAAACAACCCATTAAATGTTCCCACTGCTGGGCGTCGGGGCCTTCTCTCGCAAGGAGAGAGACAAGGCTATAATCCACCACGCTGGCCCAGTGTCGGTTGGTGGATGACATATGACTTAGAACTTAGATTCTAGGTACATTTCGTTTCCTCGTCGATATTTTCCTTCACCGTTTAATTACCGGCATTACGAACATGACTCTGAAAAGATAGTGGTGCGCGTGGTTTTGAACCCTGGGTCTCCGGATCGACAGTCAGCGTTCTCCCGACTAGGTCAGCTGTAGCTTACTAGACCAGCCGTAACTTAACGTATTATTTCAATCCAAACACTGTTTAAAATTTAAAGGTAGTGTTCAACAAGCTTCGGTGACCGAAGCAGACCGTTGTTAGGGTTCCGTACCCAAAGGGTCAAAACGGGACCCTATTACTGAGACTTCGCTGTCCGTCCATCCCTCCGTCTGTCACCAGACTGTATCTAAAGAACGGTGATAGCTAGACAGTTGAAATTTTCACAGATGATGTATTTCTATTGCTGGTTTAACAAAAATACTAAAGAAAAATAAATATTTAAGAACGGCTTATTTCCATACAACAAACTAATAACGTACCTGTCACAGGTTGACGCTTTCACTATTCACATAATATTAAGTTTTATGGTCTCTTTAAATGTAATTAATTAAAATAAAATAAATTTTAAGGGGGCCCCATACAATAAAATCCTTTTATTTGCTAATGGTTCAGAACCCTTCGCGCGCGAGTCCCACTGGCATTTGACCGGTTTTATTTTATCAAAATTTTGTAATAGCCTATCCTTTCCTAATATTATATAAATAAGTCAATATTTAAATTTTGCTGCTCAATTACGTTGGAATGGCTGAATGTATCGAGTTAAAATTTGAAACATATTCTTGGCTTAGCTTAAGTAACACATAGGGACATAGAGATAAGTAACTGTACATAGGCAATGTTTAGCCTATGTGTTCTTCCAGACTATAATTTACCTAACTGTATTTCAAATTTCAGCCCGATCACTTGATACGTTCCGCCATGATTAAGTAACAAACATCCAAACATTGACATTCATAATATTTACAGTTACAGGACAACGTTGGATCGGCTGAACATATTTGGAAGGAATTCGAAACACACGTAGTTTGTACTCAGAAATAGCAAATCGGTTACTTATAGGTTACTGTGACGTCGGAAAGACTAAGCAAATTTGGTAAAAAATTGAAACAGATAACTTATAGTCTGAAATACCACATATATGTACTAACTATCAACCTGAAAAGAAGCATGGGCCCTAAGGAAACAAATATTAACTATCACGTCAAAACGGCACAACGAATTGGGTTGGCATACGAAACACAGATAGTTTAGAGTCTAAAATTTCACATGGGGTCTAAGTCTATATTTTCGTTAAACTCCATATTAATCTACAATAAGTAAATATTTTCATAAGGGACTTGATGTGATGGTAAGGTAAAAGCAAAAATAAAAATGTATGCACCCGTTATGGCGTAGATAATACAGGTGATTTGCGTTCACAATCAAAATAACAAGCAACATTATATTCTCATTTGATGGCGCTAATGCCAGTTTAAATCTAAATGCACTAAAGGCCATTTAAATCAATGTTTTGCTATTGTGGTATGTATTTTTTCTTTCATCACTAGGTGGCGTTACTGGTATTCTAAATTGTACTAATAACTTTTTTGCTAAAAAGGATTTTGATGCCGAATTTGATTCTTTCGTTCTTGGATTTTTTTTTGTGTTACAATTAAATTCATACATTAACATTTCACTAAGACTTGGCTTAGATTTACGGTTCAACTTGATTGAGTACCTATCATTAAAACTCTAAATTTTAATCATTTTGATTCCACACAGGATTCGTTCAAAATTTTACGCGGTCAAAGTCGGCGGGTAACAACTAGAAAACAGCTTGCGGATAAAAAGAGATAAGTAGGTAATCAGATCATGCACATCAGCTTCAGACTTTTCATAATGTATCCTATAAAAATCCTACAAACTTAACACTTGCGGCTATGTTCGATACTACGAAACCTTAATAAGTATGTTTGATTTTGTTTAAAAAAAAGAAAAATAAAGATGATAAAATTAAATAAGACTGTCTTTTTGTGTGGAAAACAAATTCACTCGGTTTTTCAATGATTACATAATGCAAATATTTTGACGTACGATACTTCCAACTAATGTACACTATAAGTCAGTAACATCTGCTTACGCGAACGAAGTAGCGGGTTCAGCTAGTATTAAATATATTTATTATCATACTTATGTACATTATAAATGTGAAAGTTGGGATGTTTGTTGATCAATCACGTCGGAACACTGAACTGTTGAAATTTCGAAAAGTTACGTCCATTACGGTTTGGAATAAAACAGGTAGGTATAGGTAGACTACAAGCCCGTGAACAAAATGTATGGGTCATATGATACAGCAGGAGACCTATATAGGATGATATAAGGGTATGAAATAATAGGTTTCCGCACTATGCCATTGCGGAATAATGAATTAGAACAGGTATTAGATACAGGTATACAGACAAAAAGGAAAGAGCGAGGGTTGGAACACCCCCTCTTCAACTTGCACTCAGTTGGACAGATTTCAAATAGTGCTGAATATTATTACTTTATACCCTTCTATCATGCTACATAGGTCTCCTGCTGTATCATATGACCCATAAATTTTGTTCACGGCACTGTGCTGTAATAGGCTACTTTTTCGCTGGAAAACCCGTACCTACTACTGCGTGGTAAAACTATGTTGCCTAGTAGGTAGTTGAAAACAGACAGAAACACAATTTATAGAAGAAAAATGAAATAAAAGGCTTTATCTCGTATTGACAGAGTTTATTGCCAACAAGTCGGCGCGGCGCGCGGGCGGCGCCGTGAGTCAGTCTGCCGCGCGGGCTATAAATACCACAATAACAACTTAGCGTAATAGGAATATTACATGTTCGTATCGTTCTATCTATCTATAAAATAATAGCACTCTTATTAAATAATAGTAGGTAAAACTTTCAATTATTCGATTTGTTAAATATAAGTTTAAAAAATATCCTACTAGGTAGTTGACCCTGTGCGTAGATCGAGCTTCTGAACGCGTCTTAAATAAGAGTTTAGTTACATTTTGTTAGTTTATCAGTGACGCTGTGTTGGAAGCACGGATTCTGAGCATTATGCACCTCCGGCGCATTCCACAGGCTATATACAAATCATTACGATTTATCTACAATCAAATATCACCATTACCGCTATTGAAATTAAGTTAAAAATACATCCGGACTCATCGTAGTTCTTTTACTCTATTTGGAAAGCAATAAGGGCGATGTTTGCTTGTGTCTACCAGGAAGTCTACGTAAAAAGACATATTATGACGTGATTTTACGTTGACTTGTGCTTTTATTAATAAGTGTTTGTATAGAAGAAGCTTATCACATAAAAGACTAACAATTAATTATTGTACAGCATTGTATGGAGCTACCTCCGGCGCCGCGGGAGAGGTGCTACAGCAATGAGCACTAACGACAGTCTTAGGGACCACTATCCCACGGATAGCCAATCATCGTGCGTGACGTCATAACTACGACTCCGCTGATTGGACATCCGCTCCTTGACCGCATTCACAAACGTTTCGATGCTGGCAGCACTATACTTATTATTATACTAGACATTACGCAAGTTCAATAAGCCAGGAGCCATTTTAAAACGTAGCGACATTCTAAAATAGCACTTCAATGTTGTACTGTGAAAGTGGAAATTGCTTGGTCGGCGAGATGATTGCCAGTCGCCCGAAACACATAAATTGTGTGAATTTTTTTCGAAAATGAGTCCCAAAAAAGCCAACGGTCGCTGACATCTCACTAACTGATATTACACTTCTCAAAATTTGTGAGAACAAACGTGTGGAAGATTGCTGTTCGTTACACTTTCAGGCAATGTTTGATCAACAGTGTGGCAGTGCGAGGGAAACCGCGGGACAGAGGTGATGTGTTTCACATCGGTCAGGATACCGCAATCAATGCACTCAGTCAGATTGCGGACTGACTGGACTGGCTCAGCTAATGGAACTAGCGCAATGTAATCCAAGCTTTTCCTTCTTAACCAGCGGTACCCATAAGATATGTCACTTGCCAAATTATACAATGAAATGTTTCCGTGCGTCGTGTTAACGCTAGCAAAAAACACCGCCACCGATGCGTCTTAGGGGGCACTGCGTCCCCCCGCGTGCCTCCGCCAAAAAAACCCTTGTTACAACAGTCATTAAGATAAAACTTCATTGGCCAATTTTTGCGGACGCTGCATTAGAAAGTCAACTCAATGACTCCAAAGAATATTCGCACATGATCGTTTACATCGCGTTACACAATTGTCGACGTTAGCGTCAATCAAATAAAAGACAATTTTCGTTATTAGCGGGGCGTCACTTCATGTTTCTACTGATCCTGAGATTTAAGATTTCACGAGTTAATCATTTCTGTTATTGGAACGATATTAAGATATAAACCGTACGCAAGCTGCTTCTCTTCCCAGGAATACAGATAAAACAATCAGTCAAAATAAATAATGAATGGCAGACAACAGATCGACAATGATGTTATGATTACTATGTGGTTCGAATCCCCATTTCGACTTTATTTCGCTACCGGTAAAGTAGACACTGCTTTGGCACAAAACTTGCAATTATTTGTATACATTTATGAAATAGAACAAATAATTGACACAACAAAGTTCATAAGATAAACACAGGTAGATATATAATTATTGCAGAATCACAATTTCTTCATTTATTGTATTTTTGAGCAGCGTAATTATACATTGAACTTGTAAAAATATATAGATAATATTATATCGAACACTTTAATACATTATACACAATTCATATATGGACATTTATTAGTTTAAAATATTTATTTATAAAATTGAGTAATTACCTAATATTCGTTCTATTCTAAAAATACGTTTGAAACCATATTTAAAGCACTTTCCGAAATGTACAGTATACATAGAGACAGGGTAACACAGATCGGCGCGTGCGGCCGGAAGAGTCGCCTTTCTGCTCATCACAATGGACAAACTTTACTATACTCGTAAGTGAACCGAAGCCGACTTTAATCAAAGAAAAACTATTCAATCAATCGGTTTTTTTACAAATACATACAAATATTTTCAATTATGTTCATCAATGACTTAAACGAATGACGCTTCAACGAATTCTTCGCTCAGTTCATTCTTCATTCAGTAAAATATATTTTTTTGTTTCTTATATTTATGGGTTTCATTAAACTTAGAAAAAATGTGCAAATTGTACATTGTCTTAACTATCTGATAATAAAATATAGGTAATATTTAAACTACAAACATTGTTTGTTCGTAAAAGACAAAGCCGTCAGAACTGTGAACAATGCTGAAAATGATAAAACGATGTTTTTGTTTATCCCAAACCCTCGATGTTATTTATTTGAAATTATATTCTTTCAAATTGGTCCCAGACATTTGAGTCAGCCAGTCGGTGTTTCAAATATTTGCAATTATCATTTATTTTTCATGTTTTAAATCGCGAAAGATAATCTAGACATCGGGTCTATTGTTGTATTGAAATATTTCGAGATTTTCCCTCGAACTCATAGTTGATCTCTTAAAATACTATTCGTATACGCCCCCATCCTCTTTAGTATACATCTATCTCTCTATCTAAATCTCATTTAGTATATATCAATGATTGATTTCAAAGTTGACAGTCGCTGGACTTCGTTTCACTTTTTATCGTCATGAGTCCACCTCACGTCGTCTACCGTCTACTGGTAAGTGAAGACGTGGCCGAGTGTAATGTACGCTAACATAGACCTTAAAGTTCGTCCATTGATTACATGATGCTTTGAGCAACTTTCCAACAACCTTCCCTATTTGACCCCCTAGTGATATTTCGAGTTCATTTTCCTTCCGAGCCTCACGAAGAGTTTTGACGCGACGCAGCGTTCTAGAAAAGGCTTCAAACTGGACGAATCACTTTACTTACAAATAAATGTAAAGGAACTTCAATTCAATCAATGTTAAGTATCAAACAGAATATTCATATTTGAAAAAATACACCTTCATATTATATGATACTTATTTAAAATGGTATTATTCCTTATACTTACCTTCTATAACAAATAAGTAGTTTATACAGTTTATCAAGACATTAACTAGAAAATAATACACAAAAGAGAAAAAAATAAGACTGATAGGTAGAAATATGAAAATATAAATATTTAGGTATATGATAAAAAGAAATGTAACAACATTAAATATATTATCGGCGAATAAAACTTGTTTTGAAGCGTTATTCGTTCGATATGTTCACCAGGGTAGCACAGAAATCCTGTCCTAAGGTGGAAAGGTCGAAATTCTAGTATTTCTAATTAGTTTCAAAGGAGCGACAACCTTGAACCCGCAATAAAATTGGCAGCTATATTCTATGAATCAGCATTTTTTTGTATTTTCGACTTTGTGTCTATGATTTTTTTTTTATATCAGGGTTTGTCATAGTGTAGGTTGGTCACAGTAGAACACGACGCTGTAGGCTTAGTCCAGGAGTCCTGCGTACCCCGTGTATGTCACCGTAAAACTGCAAATACCGTCAGTTCACAACATAACGCGTGACATTATAACCTCACGGCAGGTTAGATTAGTTTATAATATAACGTCGTTAGATTATAATCTGGTTTTACAGCGACATATCTATCCACTGTACAATCCCCCACGCACCGCACCTACCTATAAACCGTCAGTCTACATCCGAGCACGCCAGATTACATCAATTATTTTATTACCTATCTACACTAGGTACTAACATATTCTGCATCATAAGAACTTGATAATATTACATTTTTTCCCAATATCCTCGTTTTCGTAAAGGCCATCTATTTTAGTTCGGTGAACTAACACAACATGGTGACGGTCGCAGCAAATTGTAAACTCACTTTGTAGACGTTTGACAATACACCGATAGATGGCGCTATTCACAAACATTGCATTTATGAATGTCTGTAGTGTCAAATAAACAGATTCAAAGTTGTACTTTAAATTTTTAGAAAATTTTAGAGATAGTGAATTTGATTTAACTCGAAATTAGCACAACTTTTGCTGAAGTTTTAAGAAAATTGTACACTTATACATTTACTGCACAAGGCCCAGGGACTGTTATAATCCGTTTTCTTTACATTCGTTTTACTTTACAACGATGTGCATAGATAGACTCAATACAGTTTCTGCGAGATGATTCAAATGTTACATTATTTAACTGATAGATGTCGCTCGTTATCGATGAAAGCCATCTTTCATTTGTATATTTCGATTTTATTGTCTACAATATTGGTATTAATTCCATCGTTTATACATTGGATACCATTCGTTGACGGTAGATTTCAGAATGCGATATAAGAGTCGATAGAAGTAAAAGTGTGATGTATAAGTTGACTACTAGTAATTCGCAAGCTTTACCGCTAGGTGTCACTATAAGTATAGTGGTTTTATTTCACGAAGCGACGCGCGTCTTATTTGTGGCGTCCAAGTGTGCTAAAACATGCTAAGTATGTGAGAAAACAAATAAATACATTAGATAGAGTCTCGGGCGGCACTGAGTGTCCGCGGTCACGCACACATTCATAGTGTTTCTGAACATCGTTACCACAAGTAAGATTCGCGCCGCTTCGGTGAAATAAAACTACCATAAAAGTGTATTGTTGTACGGTTAACCGTTGTTAGTTCGCGCGTCTCGCCGCTAGGTGTCGCTTTAAGGAACCTTTGGTCAGTGTAGTGGTGTGTCGTGTGGATCAGACAACAAAAGCAAAAGTGCAACGTTGTACGGTTGCCGCTGGTAGTTCACACGCCTCACCGCTAGATGTCGCTACAACTGATCCTTGTTCGGTATAGTCGCATGGATCAGACAACATGTACAAGTAAGTGTAATGTAGTGTAGTAATTAAACTGGTGTATGACGACCATAGTGCGGCCCGGCCCCGCTAGGTGTCGGGGCGCGGCGCGCGGTCGCGGCGGCGCGGGCGCTCCGCCAGCGAGTAGGACTCCGGCTGGAAGGTGGGCGGGCACTGCAGGTGCGGGTACTGCGCGCCCGGCGGCGGCGGCGCCGGCAGCGGCGGCTGCGGGACCACACAACATTACGATACGATTCATAAGTAAGGAAGAGATAGAAACAAAGGCATAATAGGATTGATTGAAATTAAAAAAAATCATACTGAGAAGTAGAACATAACTTTGTCAGTTGTTTAAATTACATAAATGAACAGCACAGCGTTACCTGCGCGTGCGTGAACATGAGCCGCAGCCGGGACACGCCCCCCTCGCGCCCGCCGCGCTCCACCTGTCCGGACAACAACATAGCTGTTATAATAAGGGGAAAATGTGCGCTACGACCGCACGGCAGAAGTGAACTACTTCATTACAATTAATAATAACAATTATTATATAAGATAATATATCATTTATTATTACAAAATAACAAAATATACACTATTACCATTATAATACTTACAACAATAAATGCTCCATTTGTAACTCGTCAGTCTACTCCCTACTCCCCCTATTTCCTTTTCTTCCCCTAATCCAAGATTTATGTAAAAAAGAAAACAAATGACGGACCCCGGAGTCTGTGAAGATGCTATTTTTTTTTTTAAACTCGTCAGTCTATGAAAACTAACGTGGTTATTACACATTTTAAATAAACACACGCGGGTAACTCACGTTTGATATAGTTAATCCAGTCCGATTAAGTTTCGATCGCGTCCGGCGATCTTTTCAAGGAAAGCGCGCCTAATCGCATCTCGTTTAGCGTGTGCTAAACGAGAAGCGACCACGCGCGCGGACTGGACTGACTATATCAAACGTGAGTTACCCGTGTATTCATTTTAAACTATTATATTTAAATCTATACTAATATTATAAAGCTGAAGAGTTTGTTTGAACGCTAGGATCTCGGGAAGTACTGGTCCGAATTGAAAAATGCTTTTTCTATAGGATAGTCCATTTATCGGGGAAGGCTATAGGCTATAGAACATAACGCTACTATTAATAGAAGCGGAGCATGAAACAAGAATGTAACAAAATCGGGAAAAAATATTGCTTTTTGAGAGATTTCGTACGTTTCGTGCTTTGACATGACACATGACAGCATGTGTCTAAGATTGCGTCATTGAATATCACAGATTACATACCTCTTGAATAGAAAACCTTTGCTAATCAAACTTTTTTTTCTAAATTTGAGCTGGTACAAACAATTTCCGACAGGTGGCGTAGCAGGTAACTGAAGAGGTGTTTTATTTGAAAGCGATATTCTCAGGAATGACTGAACCGATTTCAGTCATTCATTCACCGTTGTATATGTACGGGATCCTGATGAGTACTGTATAATGTACCACGGGCAACGCCGGGGCGGACATCTAGTTCAATATACCTAAAGAAACTCAAAGTCGCACAGCAAGCTATAGAGAGAGCAATGCTCGGAGTCTTTTTGCGCGACAGAATCCGAAATGAGGATATTCGCAAAAGAACGAAAGTGGCCGACATAGCTCAAAGAGTAAGCAAGCTGAAGTGGCAATGGGCAGGCCACATCGCTCGCAGAACTGACAACCGATGGGGAAGAAAGGTTCTCGAGTGGCGACCACGAACCGGAAGACGCCGCTTCGTCCACTTTGGTAACTGACTGATTCGTAACCAGCTACGAAAGAAGAATTTTTTTCACTGTTTTGTAACCGGTTACTAATAAACACCGTTTCATCCACTTTGGTAACTGACTGATTCGTAACCAGCTACATAAAAAGAATTTTCTTCACTGTTTTGTAACCGGTTACTAAGACGCAGTGTTGAACGGCCTTCCACTAGATGGACACAGATGACCTCACAAAGATCGCTGGAAACCGCTGGTTGCAGGTTGCGCAGGACCGTTCGTTGTGGAAATCTAGGGGGAAGGCCTATGTTCATCAGTGGACGTCTTGCGGCTGATGATGATGATGACATTAAATACACAGCGACACAGAAGTGAAGATCAGCTGACTGTATCTTTCTAGCTCGGATACACTCGGCGGTCCCGAGTTCACCCGATTGACCCTTTCACCTCACAATGTGACGGGTCAGCCTCATTTACAGCCTATGAATAAATCTGTGTGCAGTGCGCCAAAAAAGTGTTCAAGAAAACAATAAGAATGATAATTACATATATTGTGTCATTTCTTCATAGAAATACAATCGAATACATTGAATTTAAAATTCCAATCCCAAAGTTTTTAAAAGAAATAGTCACAAAATAAGAGTTAGTCAACACGTCAACAGCAAGAGCATAAGCAGCTTCACCTTATGTTCCCACTCTCGGGACTCGGGACCGTCGCTCGGAAAGAGAGTCAACGTAATCATATACCACACTGCACAATACCAGATGACATGAAAAAAGTCTTGGTATATTGTATGCTGCTTTGCTCATGTTTTCCTTCAGTGTTGATGATAAACGTATTCGAACCTAAGACGATTATGGAATCGAATATTCTATCCTTTAGATCAAGGGTTTTACTAGACGTGAATAGATAGTTAGATCACGCTTTACATAAATATTGGTGGACAACTCTCACACTATACCATCTCACCCTAAACTAAGCAAAGCTTGTGATATGGGTGCCAAATGGCTGATATAATACTTATATAGTTGTAAATACATACTTATTATACATAGAAACCCAAACACAGTAATTCATCACACAAATATTTGCACTGGGTGAGAATCGAACCCATGACCCTCGGCTTCGCAGGCAGAGTTACTACCCACTAAGCCACGATGCCAGTCAAACATATAACACAAAACATAAGATTTTCTGTAATAGGTTACTGTATGTTTCAGAAACATAGCTAAGCTATAGGTAATATAAAGCGCGGATACTCACGTGTCTTGGTGCGCGTGCGCCGCGCCCTTCCCCCCCGCCGCGCCCGCCTCGCGCGCCGAGTGCACCTGATACACACACATTATTACATGTTGCTTTATTACAGTAGTGTCGGAACATGTGCATGGAAGGCAACACGCATGCCCAGAACATCAGTGATAGGTAGCTATTAGTAAGTATTTAATATAAATATGTCACCGGAAAATAACAAGAAGCGTTAGTTAATCAATTCACTAGGACTCACTAGGTAGTTGATCAACTTTCGGAAAATAACAAAGCGGTTGAAATGTATTATTTAACGCAATGAATTTACGTTAATTGATCAACTAACAGTCCCTCCATACTCTCTCGTCGGCTACTCGCCTTGCGCTCTACTACGGAGGTCAGCGGCTCGCTTCGCTCGCCACCTCCCCCCTTCGCTACGCTTGGCCTCGGATCTTGGTCCTATGTAACCTAAACTTTCCGATTTGGTAATTTAACAACGCTGACGATCATATTTCCCAAGGATCTGACAGGTGAGCCGTTGTAAAAATAACTTCTCACGGTCCCCCGGCTGGTGGGGAGCGGTGTAAAACACGTGATTCGTTGAACCAATCAGAGCACACCTCGCCTTCGTCGGATTATTTAACGACCAGACGCCGTAATTTGATCAATTTCCTAAAATACGTCCGTTAAATAATATATTTCAACTGCCATTTGTTGTTTTCCGAAAGTTGCATCAATTACATAGTGAATTGATTAACTAACGGTTCTTGTTATTTTCCGGTGATATATATACTTGTCAGTGTCAACATTATGGCGCCATCTATTGGAAACGCCAAGCAGCTTATAGTTGCTCGGGTGCGGTCGATGTCAGTGGTGACGTGGGAATATTGCAGATTGAAAAAGGGCATTCTGATTATGGGAGCGAGAGGAACGGTCGTGCGGGCACCACGTGGCATCTGACTCACCGCGTTTTCAATCTCTGTTAATCTGGTTAATCCTGGTTCTAATTTCAAATCTGTTGACTGTGTGGATTATACAAACCTTACTACAAGCACTTTTAATTTTTATTTTTATGTTACTTGCTGCTACGGGAGCATTCATGGGCGAGTCCGACTCGCACTTGACCACCTTTATTGAAGCAGCTGATGAAGCGTACCTTGTCGTTCCTGCGCAGCGAGTCCCGCCAGCGCTCGTGCGCCGGCGCGGGCCGCCGCTCCCGCCCCCCCCCGCGCCCTCCTCCTCCGACTCGTCTCCGTACACTATCTTTTCGTACCTGGAACATACACATCTCATTTTGTTCAATTCATTTTAAACACTAAAACTATACTTTAAGTAATAAAATAAAATAAATACTCAAAATTTGTAGTATTCGTTTTATATCACGAAGCGACAGCCGTTTGTTTTATTTGTAGTGACTGTGGGTAACCTCCCATTTCACAACAGTGTACAAGTGTAAAAACACGCTAAGTATGTGTGCGTGATATTGCGCGGTATTTTGTATGTGTGTGTGAAAACAAATACTGTATCTGCAAGTATGTGTGCGTACAGACAAATACCGTATGTGTAAGCATGTGTGCGTGGAAACAAATACATTGGGCCGCGTCTCGGGCGGGACTGAGAGCGTCCGCGGCCACGCACACATTCACAGCATCTTTGTGAACATCGTAACAAAAAAAGGTCGCGTCGCTTCCTGAGATAAAACTACTATAATAAAATGTTATGAAGACCACAGTGACAATAGGAAGAACAGTTCCTTCCTATTGCCACCGCAAGTTCGGTAGGAACACTATCATTACACCTTGAGCGTACGACAACTGAATGAATAAATGATTTTGTTTCATTTAACTGCGCACTTTTCTCATTTGTATGACATCTTTTCTCTCAAATGCAGGATATTTTAGAGCATACATTACAAAACAATAAGCATAGAATAGATAATATAGATGGAACGGACACTCCCCACCCCCCGCCAATTTCAAGCTTCCTCACCCCTCAGGCCGTTTCGGATACGCTAGGAGCACTCAACGAAGGGCTGGTATCGAACATCTAATTCCTAACGAAATATCATCATGGTGGGTTGTTGTGCTGTTTACGGCTGTCCGTCAACTAAACGGCACAAGATTAAAAGCTTTATTTAATTTCCTAAGGATAAAATAACGTAAGATTAGAAACTGTTAAATAACGTAGTCATTTTAACTCAAAGTTCGTAACTTACACAACCAGTTTTGGGCACGGATTGATAATGCCTGGAGGAATAATTATAGTGACAGAGTAAAGTTTCCTTGTTGGGTAAGTGTAAAATAATATCCGAATGTGTACCTACAAACAGAAATAGATACCTATCTATTATCGGTTTCTTTTGATTTTACGCGGCAATACACACATCCTTTTAATTAGAATAGTATAATTTGGCTCCATTCTATTTATGTAACTCAACATAATAGCAAGTTTATAAACTACTTTACGTTACCAGGTGAACTCAAGGGGCACAACTATTCAATAAAACAATTCAGTAGCCCTAGCGCTAACGCACACATTCACGCGTGTGTACGAACGACATCTGCGTAGTTGTATGAAGAGTAGGTAGCTCCACAGCGGCGGTTGTACGGAGTTTTAGTGGAGTGTCCGGGGTGTGTAATAAGTAAAGTAGTAATGCGGATAATTTCGTGAAAAAAGACAGAAATGTGTAACAGGGCACCGAGGAAGCGCGCGTTATTTGATTTGACCAATGAGCTTGCGCGGTGACGGAGAGATGGCTGAGAGATGGAACCAACGCATTACTTGTGAGGTCGGTACCATGTGTACTCTCGGACAGTATGCTGTGTACGTGTAAAGAGAAGGGAATATAAAGACAATAAACACATTTGGTTTGGTACTTAAAACATTCCTAACATGACCGATGTTACATATGCCTACTCGTAATGTAGCACATCCTGGAAGAGTTTTTTATATTTTTTACTAAATACATTCAGAACACAGCTAGCTCAAATGATAACGCGGTATTGGAATCAAGTGGAAATCGAGTATGCGCATGCAGCCATACAATTTCAGAGTCATTGTAATGGCGTCAAGGCTGTCTAGTGCTGGTGAAAAGATTATGAGATGGTACTGACCCGTCCTTCCCCTTGACGGACATGGGTTTCCCCCGGCCGGGCTCGGGGCGGCGCTCCCTGAGCCCGGGGGAGGCCGCGCGCGGGGGCGGCTCCGGCGGGTGCACCTCGCCGTATATCACGTCCGGGGGCATCACCACTATAATACAAATTAAATATACATACAATCATGTTTCAAAAATGCGACCAAAGCACAACACAAAATATTCATCATCATCATCATCAGCCGCAAGACGTCCACTGCTGAACAGAGGCCTCCCCCCTAGATTTCCACAACGATCGGTCCTGCGCAACCTGCAACCAGCGGTTTCCAGCGACCTTTGTGAGGTCATCTGTCCATCTAGTGGGAGGCCGCCCAACACTGCGTCTTCCGGTTCGTGGTCGCCACTCGAGAACCTTTCTTCCCCATCGGTTGTGAGTTCTGCGAGCGATGTGGCCTGCCCATTGCCACTTCAGCTTGCTTACTCTTTGAGCTTTGTCGGCCACTTTCGTTCTTTTGCGAATATCCTCATTACGGATTCTGTCGCTAATTCTATATTAAATTAATTAATATATTATAATGATTCTGTCTAATAGGATTAGTTCCACAATATGACTACGCCACGCTGCACGCGTAGGCGCGGTCACGCCGGTGCATGTAGTGTCAGATACACCTGAGTGCGCCCCTCAGCCTGCACCCGCAGTACAGCCGGCGCCCCTACCTGCCGCGTCGTGTCTCTGCCCCGCTCGACGCCCCTACCTGCCGTCGTGTCTCTGCCCGCTCGACGCCCCTACCTGCCGCGTCGTGTCTCTGCCCCGCTCGACGCCCCTACCTGCCGCGTCGTGTCTCTGCCCCGCTCGACGCCCCTACCTGCCGCGTCGTGTCTCTGCCCGCTCGACGCCCCTACCTGCCGCGTCGTGTCTCTGCCCCGCTCGACGCCCCTACCTGCCGCGTCGTGCCTCCGCCCCGCTCGGCGCCCCTACCTGCCGCGTCGTGCCTCCACCTGCGTTCGACGCCTACCTGCCGCGCCGTGCGCCGTGCTCGGCGCCCTACCCGCCGCTCGTGTCTCTGCCCCGCTCGACGCCCATACCTGCCGCGTCGTGTCTCTGCCCGCTCGACGCCCCTACCTGCCGCGTCGTGTCTCTGCCCCGCTCGACGCCCCTACCTGCCGCGTCGTGTCTCTGCCCCGCTCGACGCCCCTACCTGCCGCGTCGTGTCTCTGCCCCGCTACGCCCCTACCTGCCGCGTCGTGCCCCGCTCGACGCCCCCCGCTCGACGCCCCTACCTGCCGCGTCGTGCCTCCGCCCGCTCGGCGCCCCTACCTGCCGCGTCGTGCCTCCACTTGCGTTCGACGCCCTACCTGCCGCGCCGTGCTCCGCCCCGCTCGGCGCCCCTACCTGCCGCGTCGTGTCTCTCCCCCGCTCGACGCCCCTACCTGCCGCGTCGTGTCTCTGCCCCGCTCGACGCCCCTACCTGCCGCGTCGTGTCTCTGCCCCGCTCGACGCCCCTACCTGCCGCGTCGTGTCTCTGCCCCGCTCGACGCCCCTACCTGCCGCGTCGTGTCTCTGCCCCGCTCGACGCCCCTACCTGCCGCGTCGTGTCTCTGCCCCGCTCGACGCCCCTACCTGCCGCGTCGTGCCTCCGCCCCGCTCGGCGCCCCTACCTGCCGCGTCGTGCCTCCACTTGCGTTCGACGCCCCTACCTGCCGCGCCGTGCTCCGCCCCGCTCGGCGCCCCTACCTGCCGCGCCGTGCCCCGCCCCGCTCGGCGCCCCTACCTGCCGCGTCGTGCCGGCGCTCGCGCTCGGCGCCCCGCTGGCCGCGCTCGCTGCGCAGCTGGCGCCGCTCCTCCTCCTGTTTCTGCAGCATGAACTGCTCCAGCGTCAGCAGCCCCGCCAGGCTCTCCGGCTGCGAACCAGGCCACGGGCCGTCACTCCACAGCACGTACAGAGGTGGGGCGAGCGAGCGGCTCATACCAGCTCAATGCCACACAGCTATATAGATATACTAGTGCTCCGCGCCGACTTCGCCTAAAGCTTCGTAAATCTATACTAATATTATAAACCTGAAGAGTTTTTTTGTTTGTTTGAACGCTAGGATCTCGGGAAGTACTGGTCCGGATTGAAAGATTATTGTTCTATTGGATAGGCCATTTATCGAGGAAGGCTATAGGCTATACATAGAAAATAACGCTACTATTAACAGAAGCGAAGCATGAATCAAGAATGTTACAAAATCGGGAAAAAATATTCCATTTTGAGAGTTTTCGTACGTTTCGTGCTTTGACATGACACATGACAGCATGTGTCTAAGATTGCGTCATTGAATATCACAGATTACATACCGCTTGAATATAAAACCTTTGCTAATCTATTTTATTTTTCTAAATCTGTGTTGGTACGACCAATTTCCGACAGGTTTAGCAGGTAGCTGAAGAGGTGTTTTGTTTGAAAGCGATATTCTCAGGAACGACTGAACCGATTTCAGTCATTCTTTCACCGTTGTATATGTACGGGATCCTGATGAGTACTATATAATGTACCACGGGCAACGCCGGGGCGGACATCTAGTATATCATATATAGCCTAAAGCCTTCAGGGATCACGTCCATATCCAGTGGTGAAAGATTTTTTGAAAACGGTCCAGTAGTTCCTGAGATTAGCGCGTGCAAATAAATAAACTCTTCAGCTCTATAATATTAGTATAGAAAACGATTTTAATTAATAATCCGTAGGCAGTAAATACCGACTGCCATGGGTTCCATAAAAATCACTTTTTATCACTTGTTGGAGCGGTGCTAGTGTGCCTGCTCAAGCGTCGTCACCAAGAGATTACCATTGTAAGCCATTACTGCCCGCTACAAAGCAAATGTTTCTAACTATTTCATCTCGCATTGAAGTACAGAGTTTAGGAGATAGTGAGTCTCCCTGGTTTACTACTTTATTCATTTGAAAAGAGGGTTCTATTATATGAAGTTTGATGGTAGCGACACTGTTAAGCTATTGCATAGCTTTTATCGCGGGCCTGGGGACCGAATTTTAGTGATCGTGCATCTCTTTCTTATGTTCACAAGAAAGAGGGATGGAAGACCGTAACGCCGTCCTCCCCACTCGGTCATTCGACTTTGAATCTTATTTGTTTTGCTTTACAGACTAAGCAGCGTTGCTCTTAGCAGTGTTGCCAACTCAACGGATTTCCCGTGATATTTTTAAGGTAAACAAATGGCACTCTTCAAAATAAAAGCAATTCCGAAAAATTGTTAACATCCCTATTGCTTATGTTGATAAAAATTCATGCAACATGCAATAGCTTTACCGCGGCAGTCCCCGAGTGCCACACTTCTTTTTCTTTTAAATTTTCTAGAGGAGCTTGATGTAGGTGTTCTCTAAGGGTCACCATTAAATATGAGAGGTTTTATCTCTTTTGCCCACTAATGCCTTAAAAACTAAAGCACTAAAAGTACCAGTGCAAATTCCACCACGCCTGGAATCAAGGACGTACTGAAATTATAAAAGTGTTTCAATGTTCTGATAAAATGATTCTTGCCCAATCACATCGTAAGAACCAAACAGGGTACTCATTCTGAACTCAATCCGAATGACTCAATTTCGGATTGACAATCCTTGTCTCTGTCATTCTAAACAAATCAGACAAAGGCAGAGAGATTTGTTTACGTGTCGAGATGAATCCACTGGGAGCGTGCGTTCCGCGCCCAAAAACGTGTCGTACGTCATATCGTTGGCATATCGCAATGCACATCCGTCAGACCATATTTCAAAGAGTTTGGCATCTCTCTCTCTCGAATCGTACAACACGCGAGGAGAGATACATTCTCGCAACATACGCAATGCCGACAAGTTGGATGCTATACCCTCTCTCACGAGGTCACGGAAGCTGACTCACATTACCGGAACTTTATAATACTCTTCCCAAAATAGTTACATCGGCTCAAAGTTTCGGCAGCTTCAAAAGCAGATTAAAGTGCTGGCTTATCGATCAAACTTTTTATAGTTACGGCGAATTTTTAGAGAATGATGGCAAAGTTCCTATAAAATTAAAAAATTACATAAGTAGTAAGTATTGTATGAAAACATAATAATTATATTCGCAGAATGCTTGACAGTTTTCTGTACGATAATTATTATATTACATTGAAGTAATTATTTTAAACTTTGACAACGTACACAGATTGTAGGCTTTTTCTTTTGTTTTTATTTTTTATTGATAGACGTGTAAATTGTACATTTATCAATAAGGAACTTTGACTTTGACTATATGTTTTAGAAATAGTGAGACCTAAGCGCTCGTGTATGTATGGGTGCAGGTACATCATACATCTAACAGCAACATACCTTGGAGACTTTGGGTTTAGCGGGTACTTGTATCGCCGGCTTCGTGACAAAGTCGCTCTTCTCGAAATCCAGCAAGTTGGGGTTCGATGCGTGGATGTAGTTGATCGGTTTGGGGATCTTCTTGGAGGCGCGGAGGTCGGCCCCCAGCAGGCCGGGGGGCGAGGGGGGCGCGGTCGCGCCGGCGGGGGCGGCCGCGTCCGGGGGGCGCCGGTAGCTGCGGTAGTGGTCCGTGGGCACCGGCACCAGCGACTGCTTGCTCTGGAATTCGGAACATATCTAGTGTATAGTCTAGAATAACACACGGCCACTTTTTATCACAAGATGGATCTATAGCATCAGGAACTGCGCGGGCGTAACCGCGGAGTGCAGCTGGTTTATAATATTAGTAGTATGTTGTGTTTATGTTTTTCGCATTTGAACGCCAATTAGACTGTCTTCGATGATCGTTAGCGTGTGACCCAACGACCTATTACAAATAGAATCGTTGTAGTCTAACAACTATGCAATATATCATGGCGCAACCAGCCCACATACACATATATCTACACATCCATATATACTAATAAATGTCACGAGGGTGAAAGACACAACATATCCAGAAAATCGGTTGTTGGAAAGGAAAATACATACGTTTAGCATCTAATCCGATATCTCTTACAATCTCGTCCTAATTCGACTATTACATCTCCCTCTGCCAATTCGTAGGAATAAACCACTAAACTAAATAACAAACAAATTTAAAAGTTACTTACGCCTGCCATGATTTTTTTCTCACTGACAGTTGCAGTATAATTTGTACAATACTAAAAACACAGGCTGGCTTTTTTCCCTCTGTTCACATCACAATATTAACCAGCATACCTTAATATATACGGACGGCGATACGGACTGCCATCAACACTAGAGAGTGCATGGCTGAGCGGACAGAGGGCAATCATCTAGTATTCGTGTTGCCAACTCCCGTAACTCGTCTTTTTATTAATAGGTCTTTGGTGTGAGCAGTCAGGCCGTACCTTTGGTTTGGCGTCGTCCTTCCCCTTGTGCCGCGAGAAGAACCGCAGGTACTTGCGGTCGAGGCTGGCGGCCCCCACGGCCTCGCTGGACTCGCTGCGCTGCATGCGCCCCGTCAGCTTCTTCAGCGACCCGAACTTCGACTTGTCCTTGTCTTTCCCCTCTCTGTCCTTCTCGCTCCGGCGCTCGCAGCTCTCTGTGTCCGATTCCGTTTCCGAGTAGTCTGTTTCGGAATACTGCCGGGTTACATCCACCTGTCACATTCAATCATGATGTGTGCTTAACACATTCATATGTATTTATAGTGATATGTAGGTTGTATTTAGCTGAATAAGTAAGGTGCATTTGACTAGATATGTAAGGTGCATTTGACTAGATATGGAAGGTGCATTTGAGTGAATATGTAAAATACATTTAGGGTGCCCAATATGTGGGTTCGTATCGAAAAGACATAATATAAGCAGAACGCCCTAATAGCAGAATGTCCTAAAAGCAAAACGGCATATTAGCATAACGTCCTACTAGCAACATGACCTAGTAGCAAAACGGCCTAATATTAAAATGACATGGACATTCATGTACACAAGAAATTGAACATGTTAATTTAATTTAGATACTTCAGGGCTAATATTCAAGAAAAAATACAGGATTTCGTGAAATATAATGGACGATAGTACGGAATAAGATCGGTTCCCGTGATGCTGAGTGCCTAAGACAGGACGTGTCGCTGATTTTAAGAAAAGGTAAATTACCCAAGTCTAACATTTCGAAATCCGAGCTAGACGCGTTGAAAACCCTTCGGAACAACCGTGATGTGTTGGTACTGCCGGCAGATAAAGGTAACGCGACTGTCATTGTTGATACTGCGGCTTACGAAAATAAACTTAGCGAGTTGGTGAGTGACAGTAACACTTATAAGAAAGTTACGTATGACCCTACAAACCGGGTTACAAATGGTCTCAATAGAATCTTAAAGACACTGCCGGACGACCTACATAAAGACTTGCGCCCTTTAAACCCTACACCGCCGAAGATTTACGGGCTTCCGAAGATACATAAGCCTGAGTGGCCTCTTCGTCCTATCGTAAGCCAAATAGACTCGCCTACTTACAAAACTGCGCGTTTCTTGTCGGACATGCTTGTGCCATTCATCGGGAAAACCACAAGTTATGTTAAAGACTCTACGCATTTTGTACAATTACTGGAAGGGTTCGGCTAAGTGAAGACGAAGAACTTGTCAGTTTCGATGTCGTGTCGCTTTTTACGAATGTACCGATAGAAGATACAATTAAGATTATAACGGAACTACTACAATTAATTCAAATACCTATCGAGTACATAGAGTTATTGCGATTCACGCTGACTAAAGGCTACTTCGTGTGGAAGGGGGACCACTACCTGCAGGTTGAAGGTGTAGCTATGGGTTCTCCCATTGCCCCGGTCGTAGCTAACATCTTTATGGAGTGGTTCGAAGAGGACGCAATATTGAGCTCACCATATACGCCGAGATATTGGTGGCGTTATGTTGACGATGTGTTTGCCATTGTACACAGAGACCAGATTGGGCCATTATTGTCACATCTGAATAGTGTTCACCCAAATATTGCCGTAACGGTGGAACGTGAACGGGATAAAACTCTAGCTTTTCTGGATGTGTTAGTGATGCGAGAAACTACTGGACGATTATCACACACGATCTACCGTAAACCTACACACACAGACAGATATTTAAATGCTGATTCACACCACCATCCAGTACACCTAGCTTCGGTACCACGCACGCTTATCAACAGAGCGTTGAGACTATGCGATCAACAATATCTGAAACCGAATTAGACCATTTAAAAGGTGTACTCGAGGGTAACGGGTTTAGCTGGAAACAAGGGTGGCGTATGGCGAATACATCGTCGAGAACGGGTCCAGCTTCGGTGGAGAGGTCACCCGCGTACCTGCCATATATCAAAGGAGTGACGGACAAAATTGGAAACTTGTTACGCCGTAGATATTGCATCAAGACAATGTATCGTCCGCTCAGACAGCTAAGGCAAATGGTACGCTCTCCAAAAGACAAAGACCCTTTGGGTGTACCGGGAGTGTACATGATTCCTTGCGATTGTGGCATAAGTTACGTAGGGGAAACACGGAGAAATGTGTCCACAAGACTCACGGAGCACATACGCGCCATGAAAATGTAGATATTAACGGCTCTGCGGTGGCGGAACATGCTCTTAGGTCGGACGCCCAACATTTTATTCGATTCGATAAGGCGGAGGTCCTGGCACGGGAGAAGTTCTTTGTACCCCGTAAGGTCAGGAGGCCATTGAAATCGGTAAGCGTCCGACCTTTAATAGAGATGGAGGATGGCATGTGCCGCCCGCTTGGAAGCCGTGCCTCCATAGTGCTCGGTATAGTGTTCGCGATATGAGTGAAGACACAGTGAACTCAGTGTGCTGCAATGTTCCCGACTCGCAGCTTACCAGTGATGAAGAGTTCAAGTGTATACCTGCGCAACCCTCTCGCACCCCCCTCACCTGCACCCCCGCAACAGCCGTTGAGCTTGCGTGCGCGACGTGCGGCAGCCCGCAGTGCCAAACGGGCAGCCGCCGCGCGTGTGCACTCGCCTTGAAAAAGGCCGCCGGACGCGGCCGAAACTCGAGTCGGGATTGACCGACCGTATATACGTGAGTGTCCCGTTATCCAATTAAATAAATATAATGGACCTTTGCGGGAGTTTACAGCTTATTTTGAGAAGCAATGGATGAAGATGTCCCCAGAAGTATTATGCTGTGCAACGTAACATCATCGCACCAACAATGGCTTAGACTCTAATCGTTGATTTCAACCCTCTAAGCCTTAGAGGGTTGAAATCGACGATTCAATTCGAAGATTAGACCATAACCGACATTCATTTCGTTTTTTTAACTCTCTCCGCAAAGAGGCCAAATGACAAGATTTTAGTTTTAGATTGCATCGAGCTCTTTTCAAAAGAGAGCTACGCAGAAAGAACCAACTCATTTTCGAATCAAAATTTCAAAATGAATTGTAGAAGCTACAAGAAAAAAATATTTCTGCGTTTGTTTTTCTTTTAAAGTGACTCATTTAAAAAGAATTATATTCGATGATTATTGATTGCAAATAGGTAACATTTGTATTATGGAAAAACCTGGCATTAAAGATTTAGAAAGAGTTCATGAATTTATATTTGTTTACTATATATAAAAATGTTATGTTGGTTTGTGTACGCTTCAAATACTCAAAAAGTTCTGCACCGATCAAGCTGAAATTTTAGAATGATATATAATCCGCATCAAGGATTGTTTTTATCTAATTTTTGCATCACAATGTGCCACAGCGAAGCGTGGGAGTGTACAGCTAGTTTGTTTATATATTTTGTATGGAATTGTACTAGGCTGTTTAGCTATCGTGTCATTTTGATATTAGGCCGTTTTGCTAGTAGGACGTTATGCTAATATGCCGTTTTGCTTTTGGGACGTTCTGCTATTAGGGCGTTCTGCTTATATGTCTTTTCGAAACGAACCCGAATATGTAAGGTGTATTTGAGTGAATATGTAAGGTGCATATGGGTAAATATGTAACGTGCATTTGGGTGAATATGTAAAGTACATTTGAGTGAATATGTAAGGTGCATTTGGGTGAATATGTAAGGTGCATATGGGTGTATTTGTAAGGTGCATTAGAGTGAATATTTAAGTTGCATTTGGGCAGATATGTAGGGTACATTTGGGTGAAAAATTAAGTTGTATTTGGCCAGCTATGTAAGGTGCGTTTGGGTGAATATGTAAGGTGCATATGGGTGAATATGAAAGGTGCATTTGGGTGAATATGAAAGGTGCATTTGGGTGAATATGTAAGGTGCATATGGGTGAATATGAAAGGTGCATTTGGGTGAATATGTAAGGTGCATATGGGTGAATATGAAAGGTGCATTTGGGTGAATATGTAAGGTGCATATGGGTGTATTTGTAAGGTGCATTAGAGTGAATATTTAAGTTGCATTTGGGCAGATATGTAGGGTACATTTGGGTGAAAAATTAAGTTGTATTTGGCCAGCTATGTAAGGTGCGTTTGGGTGAATATGTAAGGTGCATATGGGTGAATATGAAAGGTGCATTTGGGTGAATATGAAAGGTGCATTTGGGTGAATATGTAAGGTGCATATGGGTGAATATGAAAGGTGCATTTGGGTGAATATGTAAGGTGCATATGGGTGAATATGAAAGATGCATTTGGGTGAATATGTAAGGTGCATATGGGTGAATATGAAAGGTGCATTTGGGTGAATATGAAAGGTGCATTTGGGTGAATATGTAAGGTGCATATGGGTGAATATGAAAGGTGCATTTGGGTGAATATGAAAGGTGCATTTGGGTGAATATGTAAGGTGCATATGGGTGAATATGAAAGGTGCATTTGGGTGAATATGAAAGGTGCATATGGGTGAATATGAAAGGTGCATTTGGGTGAATATGAAAGGTGCATTTGAGTAAATATGTAAGGTGCATTTGGGTGAATATGTGAGGTGAATTTGGTTGCATTCTTAAGGCATATAAGTTAGTATGTAGGGTGTATCTGGTTGTCCGGCTGGCTGCCAGGGGCGTGACTCACGTGCGCGTGCGCGGGCAGGCCGGGCAGCAGCGCGGCGCGCTGCAGCAGCTGCAGCCAGGCCAGCATGGCGTCCCGCGACTCGCACGCGAAGTAGAACGCCACGCCCGTGTGGTACACCTTGAAGCAGTGCGCGCGGGACTTCACCTCGCCCGCCGCCGCCGCCGTGTAGCCCGCCAGGTGCACCATGCACGCCGCGCGCGCGCACTGCGGGAGAGAGGGAGCGAGTGAGCGAGCGAGAGCGAGCGCGCGAGCGGGACTACACCTCGCCCGCCGCCACCGCTACCGCCGCCAGGTGCACCTGCGCGGGCAGGAGAGAGTGAGCGGAGAGAGTCACCTACCGCCACCGTGCTGAGAGAGAGAGAGAGAGAGAGAGAGAGAGAGCCCACCTCGCGCGTCTTGTACGCGTACAGCAGGTTGTGGTGCAGCAGCAGCTCGCGGCGCGCCCAGCGCGGCGGCGCGGCGGCGCGCGCGCGCACGCGCTGCCACACGGCGCCCGCGGCCGCGCCGCCCGCCGCCGCCACCTTGTACGGCACGCAGCGCCGCTCTGAGGAAACCGACACGGACTGATTACACGACCCTGTGCCGACTGATGCACGATGATGATGATGTATTCAAAACCGATTTCGATTACGGCTACAATTTTATTTTATAAAGGAGTTGGAGCATCTTCACAAGGCCATGGAACCAATTTCAACGGTATTTATTTAGCTACAGATGAGTATTTATTTAGCTACAGACATAATTTCTTGTGCTACTTAAAGGGTTTTTATTTTTAACAACACATAATATTAGCAAATTAGAAACTATGCACTAATCAAATGGTATACACACATAAAGCAATGGTACTAATCAGCTACGAACATATCGCGTAATTGAACTGAAACCGATGCATAAGTTTTAGTAAAGCGTTTGATCTGATCAATTATTATTTGCTTCTAACTAAACTTCAAAAATGTTATATTTAAAAAACTCTTTTAAGATCGATAGAACCATAGAACCTTTTCTCCTTAATAAATGTTAATTGATTGTCGTTAGAAGTTTTAAATTCTATAATACTGCAGTGACTTTAGGGGTTCTGCAAGGATTTGATTTGGGTCTTCTATTCTTTGTGGTTTCTATGGCCGATGCAGGAAAATTTCAATGTATTTAAGATGTTAAAATTTTTCAGCGATAGCAAGCTGTACTTTTAGAATATATATGTTATTATTTAGGCAAATATGTAACGCTAATAATCCTCCCGTTCAGTGTTTCTTTGCTGAGTGGTTGGTTTTTGGTAAAATGGTGGCTTATAAAGTCTAATGTCTTATCCGTCATTTGACTTGCACGATCAATAAAACTTATATTACTACCTTCTTTACTAATATTTTTATTTTTATTTTTTTCTCTCTAACCCTGTAATTTCTCTACAAAAATAAATGCATAAATTTGGAAGTATACTCAATTACTTGGGAACTGCTGAACTAATAGGATTGAAATTTGGAACACAATAAGATTATAATGTGGAATAACACATAAACTACTTTTTATCAGAAATCAACGGGAACGGGGACTACACGGATGAAACCGGAGAATACTTGTAGTAGCAAATAAATGAATACTTACTCGCCAATATCGAGCTCTTCTTCTTAAGACTCCTGGACTTGGATGTGTGGAAGATTCCGCGCACGGCGCTGGTGGGGGAGAGCGCGAGGGCGCGCGCGTCGGGCAGGTCGGCGGGGGCCGGGGCGGGCGCGGGGCCGGGGGCCGGGGCGGGGCCCGAGGGCAGCGGCTCGGGGTTGATGGCGGGCAGCTCGCGCCGGTCGGCCGGCAGCACGCGGATGTCGTGCTTCGTGATGTGCCGCAGCGGGACCGAGATCTGCACGCACACCCAGAACTCACTCACTCGCCCGAACAAAGTTCACTAGATGCTAAACAAATTCCAACACAGCCATTTTCTTGAGTCCATAGAGAATAGGCATGATGACAAAAAAATACTAATTAGTCATTCTGTTGGATTATAAAAAATTAAACTACAAGAATTTTGTCATGTCACAAATAATTTAACAATTGTGGGTAGTCTTTTCGAGATTTTTATTGCTATTGGATGAGGGGGCGACGAATCGTGCACTGAAAATAGATTTAGTCCCATGTAATGTAAAAATCAAACCATATTTTACACATACCTTTAGATTTAACATCCTCCATATCATAAGTAGAAACCTTATTGTGAGAAAGTGTGGATCCTCTATTATCCACATTTGTTTTTCATGAAGTTACTGCAGTAATATTTTTAAAGAGGTTTAAAGATATAAAAGTGATAGAAACCTAAGACTTGTGGGATCTTTCTCTGCAAAATATTGGAACAGTTTTAATAATACTTGCTTCTTAACTGGCCACTTTATTTAACTTGTGTATTTACAATGAAACTTTACCCCATTTAAGCATAGTAGAGCTTAGTAGAGCCATTATTTAAATCCAGTGAAACAATTGATCCCGGTAACTACAGACAGTCTCAATACTACCATGTATCAGCAAAATATTTGAAAATCTCCTTAGAAATCAACTTTCATCTTGTTTCAATTCGAACAATTTATTACATATTCACCAATTTGGCTTTACAAAAGGACAATTCACAACAGATGCCGGAACTTAGTAGATAGGTAATTAATTAACTTGATAGATATTTTTTAATGCATGAGAATCTTCTCATTCACTGTGATGTGTGAATAGGTGTGTTTTGCGATCTGTCAAAAGCATTTGACTGTGTTCATCACAAGACTTTGTTGACCAAATTGGCTTTTTTATTGGGTATCAAAATCTACCTTGGATCTCATATTATTCTACCTGAAGGATCGAATTAAGTTTATTGACATTGACGGATCAAAGTCAAAAGGATCCACTTTTAAGGTAGGAGTTCCTCAGGGATCCATACTAGGACCATTTTTGTTCCTAGTTTACGTAAACGATTTACTCTACCTAGTAAAAACACAAATCGACACCGAAATTGTTAGGTGAGAAGGACGACACGTATTTACTCTTTAATACCAAGCGATATAGCGGAAACTTGATAACACCGGACCGGACACATTGTACATGAGCGGTACCTGCGTGGCCAGCAGCGGGCGCGCGGGCCTGGCGGGCTCGGCGGCGCGCGGCACGGCGCGCAGCACCGGCAGCGCCGGCCGCGGCGGCGGCGACGGCGCGCGCGCGGCCTCGGGCCCGGGCCCGTACCTGGCGGCACACACACACATTACTCGTACATGCGCTACTAAACCAGAAAATAATTTAGTTATTTCAACAAACTTGCACATAAAGTGGCTCTAATTTCACCGCAATCAGGTATAATTATAATGATACCTATAATCACATTTTGAAGTGAAAACTTCTTTTGGCGCACCACAGACAGATTTATCGTGGGATGTGAATTGACCTCTGACAGCTGGTTTGTTTTAAAATCGCAACCTGATGTAATACCTGGCAGCCGCGGGCGCGGCGGCGGGCGGCGCGCGCGGGGAGTGCGGGGAGCCCCGCTCCAACAGCGAGCGGCGCCGGTGTTCCATCATCGCTATATTAATCGTTTCTAGAATCTTCTCAGCAGCCGACTCGTCGCGTCCGCCGGCCCCTGGGAACACACGACAATATACAACCAAACTGCAACACTTCTATAAGACCACAGAATATCTAATAATCTAACTTAAGTCCTAATTAGTTTTTTTTATTCTTTCGTCTATTGGATGTTTACTATTCTTAATTTAAGCAGGTGTGTGTAGTCTCTTTTTCGACTTTTCAAAAGCATATGATTGTGTATCGCATGACATTCTCATAGCTAAAATACAACATCACAGTGTTTGATGCCAAGAATCAGATTAGTAATTAATTAGTAGTAACTTAAACATGACGCAGGAAGTAGTGGATGTGAGTTGTTGTATACTAAAAAAAATTGACTATGTTAACTATGGTGTTCCTCAAGATTGCATGTTGGGTCCGCTTATGTTTGTTGTATATATTGTGTCAATGAATGTATCGTTATGTTATCAGAGCGGCAGTGGCACCGACCGCAGCCGGCGGCGCGCGGCGGCGGCTCGTCGGGCGCGCGCCGGAGCTGCATGGCCTCGCCGATGACGGAGCTGCTCTTCTTGAACGCCAGGATTTGGTCCGCCTTGGCGGCCGAGTGCACCACCACCTATGACCATCACAACCATGTTTATTAATTAAATAACATTTATTATTATTTATTTCTTATACTGTATTATTTTCTTTTTCCTGTAATTTATTTAAATTATTGTGAAAATAAACCCAGCAAAGGAACACTAACCTCGCCGAATAATGATTAAGGAAATTTGAATATTGAGAAGTTTCCACGGTTCAATAACGCGGGTTGCGACCACAGGGCGCTGCTAGTATTGATTATAATAGGGTAGTGTAACTCACAGTGGGGCTATCGAGCGGCGTGGTGGGCGACTCTGGTATAGGGTTGTGTACCGCGGGCGCGGCGTCCGGCGCGCCCAGGTCGTACGCCGGCGTGGAGTGCGCCTTGTCCAGCTTGCCGCGGCGCTCGTCCGCGGGGGGCGGCGCGGGCGCGGGGGCGGGCGGCGCGCGCGGGGGCGCGGGGCACGTGCGCGGCCGCGGCGCCAGCTCCAGCCCCGTGCTGTACGACACCGCCTGGGGGTAGCCACGTGCGTTATCGCGCTAATAACAGCTTGCAGACTGTAGTGAACCATACAACGGAGACCTCTAGGTGGAGCAATCGTATGAGACGAGACGCTGGAAGCGCGCTCCCAAACTGCGAACACGAAAATGTTAGTAGTTCGGGAGCGTGATTCAAGGATGACGTCTTAGTTTTATATTTTCCCAGAAATTGGCGAGCCGGGATCGGATAGCCAGTGTTAGATAGCCGGAATTGGAGATCTGGAAAATGGATAACTGGGATTGGAGAGCCAGGATTGGGGAACCAGGAATGGGGAGCCGGTATAGTAAAAAAAAAAAAAAAAATATTACCTCAAAAATTACCAAGATACACAAGACAAAAGTAGAACAATCATATCGATTTTTGAATTTTTGTACACAATTATTAAAATAATATAGTAATATCCGTTGGTTTCCCATTAGGCAAGCCTGTATCAGCCAAAATTGAGAGGAAACAATAACAATTAGACCAAGTCTCGCATTCAAGACAGACAACATTTGACAGGTTAAACTAAATGAATGATTATTACATTATTACAAATTACAATGAATAGGTGGGTACTAGGTAGGTACAAAAAACTTATACAAAACTTAAATAAATTTAAAATTTAAAACCCCCTTTTCAGTATAGCTTCTGTTTCATTATAATTTAGTGTTTTGAGCCAACTTCGGATGATATACTTAGATTCGTAAACTTTTTTGCTTTTGATGTCACAGGTGAGCTGGGATCGAAGCCAGGCACGCACCTTGTCGCGCTGGCGTATAGGCAGCCGCGAGTGGGGAGCCGGCAGCGGGCCGTCGCACCCGCGCGGCGCGCCGGGGCGGGCTGCCGCCGGCGCTGCCGCCCGCGCCCGCCGCGCCGCGCCGCCGCTCCTTCAGCTGCTGCCAGAACTGCGGGCACCACCACACACACACTCGCAACCATACTTATTCAACTGCTCACTTTACAGGCACGTCGAGATCTTTTCAAGTTGAAAAAAATTGCCAGTCATAGGTACTGCCGAAGAAAGAAAACTTATAACTCAGAATTTAATACCTTACTTAAGAAACTACTCGGGTGAAACTGGAGGGTGCTGCTAGTCTGGTATACATTTTTAAATCGTTGTCGTCTAAAAAAGTATTCTAAGCATGGCCATCTAGCTATTGAATTTCTAGATTGTCATGGTCCCGAGTTCACCCGAATATTTCTTACATTTTACGAGAGTGACGCTTGAGTTCAATTCACAGCCCAAGGAAAATCTTTCTCGAAAATCATTGAACTCGCGGCAGCGTCAACAATCTAATAACATAGAACCAACTCCAACTCTTCTAAGAGACACAGTTGTGGAGCATCACATAAAATTTTCGATCTCGCAAAAGCTTCTGATTGTGTTTATCTTCTCTTTGCTACACTACACTTCGCAATCAATCTGTGATTGATGTTAACAATTGATTTAACTAAACGTCACTCAAATATTATGCAGAAAATGACAGAAGTGAGTAATATTATATCAAGGTATATTGTGGTGTTCCTCAAGGGTACATTTTGGGTTTGCTTTTGTTTGCCGTGTATTGTATCATGGAACTTGCGTCATCGTAACCGCATTCTTCTATTAGTTATATGTATTGTGTATGTAGTGATTATAATAATTGAAAAGCTTGGAGATACAATTCACTAGTTATTTAGTTTTCACTACTACTATGCCCAAACACTACCCTGCGTACAAAGACCGGCCTGCTAGAGGGACACTGGTTTGCTTGTTCATTTCACTATCAAGTACTCCACTGGACCAGCTGGTATTCCAGAACACAGTATGTAAAGTCAAAGTTCTTTATTCAAAAAATGTGCAATTTATATGTTAATTGTATGTTAGAAGTTGGATGTGTTTGTAGCTGGACACATTCCTCGGTTACCACAGACAGGTCTGGGGGCCAGCTGCCTAAAAAGAATGGTTATAGCTTTGTGATAGCTCCCTCTTTCATTACAAGCGAAAACAAGGCAGCAACAGCAAATCCTTGATGATTTTAGATAGACGGTACGAGAGCTAGTCCTACGTAAGAGTACCTGGTCGAGGCTGTGGCCGGCGCGGCGCGCGGCGGGGCTGCCGCCGCTGACGGAGTGCCGGCGCGCCACCGTGCCCGCCGGCTTCAGCGGGTACATGCTGCAACACGACGCACGGCACTCACTCACTATTCTTACTTCTCCCAGTTAATGAAAAACTATTTCCATTTATTCCCCATTTAAGTTACTTTCAAAACACTCTCCTGTTGTGAATGGATCGCAGAGTGTGTTTATATCATAAACTCAAAACACATCAACTCATTACACAAATAAATTAAAAAAATATCTATTTAGAAAGAATTTTAATAAATTTTATAAATCAATTCATAAACGCCGTATGGTATACTAACTGTGGGGTAACGTCGGTGAGTTATTTGTTTGTGATTTTTTTTCTCAAAATCCAAAACTTAATAACGCTATGGTGTAAAGTTGTTAAAGTGTCGCTTGTTAATTTTTGACTTTCAAGCGTCGATTATCACAGTCCCCCGCGGTAGGCCGATAACTATGATACAGTAGGGTGTGAGGTCGTACCGCGGGTGCGCGGCCGTGGGCGAGGCGGGCGGCGACAGCGGCTCGCTGCCGTCGGAGGCGGGGTCGGGGTCGGGCGCGCGCGCGGGCGGCGGCTCGGCGCGGCGCCGGCGCGGCGCGGGCGGCACGCGCGGCGCGCGCCGGCGCAGGCGCAGCGCCAGCTCGCCGCGCGCGCCGGCCGCGGCGCACGCGCGCTCCACGGCGCCGGCGGGCCAGCCCAGCACGCACTGCGCGCCCACCGCCACCACCTCGTCGGCCAGCTGCACCTGGCCCGACGCGTGCGCCGGCGACCCGAACCGCACGTGCGCCACCTGCACAGGTCACATTATAAAATCACTTTAGCTACACGTTTTGTCGTAATTTTGGTTTATATATTTTTACTACATTATTTTGTCCTACTACGCGAGTAGTTCCAACTATTTAAGCTGACAAAAATATGAACTCGGCATACATCAATGCGCTTCTTTGCTGCATTGATACCATACGTTTTGCCTACACCGGTGCCATTGTGGAACATTTTTGAACTCTTATTTATATAATAGCTAATTTACAGCTACCAAGTATTTTTTAATTTCCTGCAAAGTTAAAGTCAAAATTTTTTATTCATAAATAATAAATATACAATTTACACGTCAATTTTATATACAAAAAAAGCATACAAAACGTATACATAACCATCACTCTTTAAAAACTCGCTGTAACTATAAAAAAATTTGATTGACAAGCCAGCTTTTTTATCAGTTTTTGAAGCTCCCAAAACTCGGGGCTGATTTAACTATTTTAGGAAGAGTCAAAGATAAATATAGATAAAAAAAGAGAAAAGATAAATTTCTGGTCCTATTATGTGAGTCAGCTTTTCCGATCTCGTCACTCGTACATTGTCGGAGTCTAGTATACTGTCCGCTTGTCAGCGTTACGTATATTGCAAGAATGTCTCTCTCCTCGCGTGTTGTATGAGTCTAAGTCATTACTGACATACACAGTCACCTGGTAGATCAAGATTGCAGGTAACGTAAGTATACCAAGCTTTTTGAAATATGGCCTGATGGATGTACATCGCAACACGCCCACGATGATACGTACGGCACGTTTTTTGGGCGCTTTAACAGATGACAGTCCTAAAGTTGGCGGTTCGCGCCGAGACCGAGACACTTGTCGCGGTCTCTGGTTACCGGTCGTGGCGTGAACTGGCGCCCATACAAAGCTATAATGTCAAGTGCCTGTCGCGGTCTCCTGTCTCGAACTCGTGTCGCGGTGGCGGCGCGATCCGCCGCCGTTAGCTGTAGTGTCCATACCTGGAGATGCGCGCAGGGCGAGCGGCGCACCGCGAACCCCAGGTCGGCGGGCGCGGCGGGCGCGGCGGGCGCGGCCGGGCCGGCGGGCGCGGCGCGGCGCGCGCGCAGCGACACGGCCAGCAGCGTGGCGGGCGCCAGCACGCACGGGTCGCGCGCCTCGCGCACGATCTCCGCCGCCGCCGCGCGCGCGCCCGTCGCCGCCGCCAGCACCTGCGGACACCGACCGGACCGTCAGCTCGCCACCGAAACTATGTACGAGGGTGGCTTCGTTTTACTTATGCGTATGTGAACGCAACTACGACGGATTATATTGCCACGATTATATTTCACAGTGAAAAAGTGTATTCATTTTGAAATATTTTCAATTTCATTTTTCGAGAATATTACTCGGCGTCGAAACAATAACCTGACTATGCAAGAAATGCTCATCGAGATGATCCTTTAGGTAGGTACTTTCTTGTTTAACAGCCTTACAAGCAATCGTCATTTTCATTATCTCTGGGCCTTCATTAGATCTGTATTTGTCCACTGACGTCATACATCCCTCAACCCTCAATCTTACCTTTTTATCTTCCTTCCTGTCCTTGTCCTTTTGTTTCTAGGACCTATCATGGCTGTGTGGGCAAATAATAGAACCGACAAGCATCATTCGCTCGCAACATACAATAAGGATGATAGAATCTAAACTAATGTGTCTATTCCATTACGCAAGATGGCCGTGTCGGAGCTCCGGTGTCACCGTGTGCGGCGAGTACATATGAATTGTATGAAAACTAAGTACAGGAAAACGTGGTTGAAAGATCAAACGGCAAACGATCCCAACGTAAACGTGTTGTGGCTGTGGCCGGTGGCGCGTGTGCGAGCCGTGTGAGATAGGAAATTACAAAAATTATGAAATGGAATGTTTCCAGATAAATTACAGGGCTTAGGGTTTAACATCTTAGATCTCTGGATGATGAGCGCAATGCAGTGCTAGGTAACGATTTGGACTCTTCATGATTCCAATAGCTGCGTGTCATTGTGCTGTTATATGGCAGGCATGTTGCTTACCATCAGGCACATGCACATGGCTTTATTTAATAAAATAATAAAAGGCGCGGTGCAGTTACCGCGGCGGCGGGGCGGTCCGCGAACCGGTCGCGCATGGCGCAGGTGGCGGCCTCGAGCGCCAGCCGCAGCAGCAGCGCGCGGCGCGGCGCCAGCGCGCCCGCCGCGTCCAGCCCGCCCGCCGCGTCCAGCCAGCCCGCCAGCGGCTTCACGGCCTGCGCCACGCGCGCCACGTCCGCCAGCAGCTGCGTGTCGAGCGCGCCCGCCCCGCCCGCGCCCGCCCCGCCCGCCGCCCGCAGCGCGCGCTCCACGCCCGCCGCCGCCACCGACACGCGCAGCGCCAGCTGCTGGATGCACTCGCGCGACAGCTCGTACTGCTGCACACCACACAGTACGCGCCGTCACCACGACGGCGACGTCCAGTCGGGGCACACATAAAACTTGCCTGAAATAGAACTAATTCCGGGGAGCGATTTTTTTTCTTTAAACGTCGGGGGTGATGGTTGCAAGTAGAAATCTCGATTTTCTAACTAATCCCAGTCAAAGATTCGCCGCCATCTTGTTTTAAAGTTAAACTTTTTCGTGTTTCTGAAATAACTCGTTAATTTTCAACTTTAGAGCAATAATGGTAGTATCCAAAGTTAGAAATTTAATTTCTCCCAAGTTTGGTCATTATTGAGTTATACACTATCAAGTTTATCTCCAGACGTTTAAAAAAATCGCTCCCCGGAATTTTTTCTATTTAAATGTCTACCCAGACTGAACTATATGACGTTTTACAATAATGGAGAGGTATACCCCGCTCGTCACTTTCCGGAATATTCCATTATGTAGCCGGATTTTATATCAATTTTGTTTTACAGTAGAAACATATTTGTTTCGAGTCGATATTACTAAAATCCAGTCACAAAATGAATGTTCCAGAAAGAGACAAGTAACAAGTGGCATTAGACTGATCTAAATAGAGAAAAGTAATTCTTAAAAGAATGCTCGACGATGAAAAAAACCTGAAATTGTTGACATAGTGTCATCCGACAGATCAAAGTAAGGCAGTCTATGTAAAAGCCCGAAATCGTTGTAACACTGCTTGTAGAGATGCTTTAAGACGTCACGTTCACAATTCTGTCAATAATGACATGATCCAGCTAAGGTGTGGAAATTTCTGAGGTCAATGGAATCGGTAAATCTAGACTGGATAATATACCCCGGGATATTGACCTCAATTTGCTTAACCTCCATTTCTCTTCCTCTTCGAATATTGATATCCAAACCAATACCAACACCCTTCTCTCTCTTTCCACCTTGCCTATCTCAGATAATTCACCCTTTCTCTTCAAGGAGTTTTCTGCTGACGAGGTCAGAAAGAGCGTCCTGTCAATCACTTCTAATGCAGTAGGTTGCGATGGCATTAGTCGCAACATGTTGGTCCCTTTCCTTGAACACTTCCTTCCTGCTCTTTGTTTCATCTTCAATACATCTATTTCTACTGGTGTTTTTCCTTCTGCTTGAAAGACGCTCAAATTATTCCTTTGCCAAAAAAAACCAAACCCTAAATCTTTCTCCGAATTTCGACCTATATCAATCCTCCCTTTTTTGTCTAAGGTTCTCGAACGTCTAGCCCACAATCAGTTTAACACGTACCTTTCCAGTCATAATTTATTAAATCCTTTCCAGTCAGGCTTTCGTCAGGGGCACAGTACGGTCAGCGCTTTGGTTGAAATCACAGATGACATCCGTTTTCTATGGAAAATCGAAATCTCACTGTTATGGTCCTCCTTGATTTCAGCAATGCATTCAATACCGTCGATCACGATGTTCTCCTGGCTTTGCTACGCTCCTCTAATTTTTCTTCTTCTACTACTGACTGGTTTAATAGTTATCTCTGTGGTCGTCGACAGCGGGTTCACCTTGAGGATGCTTCGTCCTCTTGGTGTCCGACGTCTGCCGGTGTACCCCAGGGTGGTGTCCTATCTCCTCCGCTTTTTCCTTCTTTATCAATTCCATTTCCTTAACTTTTCGTCTTCCTATCACTTGTATGCTGATGACCTTCAAATTTATTCCCATGCTCCTCTTTCCAGCATTTCTGAGGCTATAAACACTGTTAATGTCGATCTGGCTTATGTTTGTAAGTGGGGCGAATGTTATGGTCTGCATGTAAATCCTAGCAAATCGCAGGCTATCGTCTTGGGTAGTTCTAGACAAATATCCTGCATTGATTGGCTAACGCTTCCAAAAATTGATTTTAATGGCGTAACAATACCCTACAGCACCACTGTCAAGAATCTGGGTAATGCTATAGATCGTTGTTTGAGCTGGGGTCCGCAGATTCAAGCTACTAGTAAAAAATTGTATGCCGCGGCAGGGGCATTGATGAAACTACGTAACTTTCTTCCAACGTCTACCAAAATTGCGCTTGTCCAATCTCTCCTACTTCCTATCCTTGACTATGCCGACATTTGTTACCTGGATCTCACAGAGGAACAGTTAAACAAGCTTGAGCGCCTTCAAAATTTCTGCATAAGGTTTATTTTTGGTCTGCGGAAATATGACCACGTTTCTCAATTTCGCACTAAGCTCAAGTGGCTTCCTATCCGCCTTCGCAGAAATGCTCACATTCTGTCATTTTTGTATACCATTCTGTTTAATCCTGCCTCCCCGACGTACCTTAAGAAGCGTTTTACCTATTATCATGAAATTTCACGTCCCCGTCCTCTGAGAGCGGCAGTAGCGCTTAACCTCGTCACTCCATCACACAGAACATCTTTTTATGAAGATTATTTTTCCGTCAAGGCTGTTCGCTTGTGGAATGCTTTACCGGCTTCTATATGACAGTCGCAGTCTTTAAACGTGTTTAAGAGCAATGTAAAGGAATTTTACTTATCACAATGCACGACTGTCGTCACCAGTTAATCGTAACTAATACAGTTCTCCGGCGCTATGTCTTGTTGTCACTTTTGTTTTTTCTGTTGTTATGTTACTAATTAGTCATGATTTTGTTTTCGGGGTTGTAGGTATTTTTTTTTTTTAATTAGTTGTTGTATTTAAGTGATATGTTCCTAATTAATATAAGTTGTATTTTCCTATGTATTAGACTCACTTTTATTTATTGTATTTTGGATGATTGTGTATATTATGTATTAATTTGTTTTATATTGTAGTATTTAATTATTAGTATTAGGAAAAGTGTCACCTCGCTTCGCCTAACCATGTTTGTAGGCGAATTTCCTTTAAGCTGGTTGCCTGGAAGAGATTGCTCTAAGCAATAAGGCCGCCATTTGTGGTGCTAGTTCATAAGTGTTCTACTGTACATATTTCTGTTCTTGTGTCACAATAAAGAGTTATCTATCTATCTATCTATATTTGTGTGGATAGTAAATGAATAATGAAAACTTGCTTCAATAGTGATTTAGCTACTAGATCATCGATAGCTCATGTATTGTACTCGTTTATAACCCCTTCGGCCGCGTATGATACCAGAAATATAAATAAATAAATATTGGTGGACAATCCACACACAACACCATCTGACCCCAAACTAAGCAAAGCTTGTGTGATGGCAGCCAGATAGCTGATATAATACTTATAGTTTTAAATACATACTTATTATACATAGAAACACCCAGATACAGTGCAAACATTTGAATTCATCACACAAATATTTGCACTGGGTGGGGATCGAACCCACAACCCTCAGCTTCGCAGGCAGAGCTACTACCAACTAAGCCACTAGGGCAGTTTATGACTAAACAGTAAGTTCCCTGTAAGCTGCACTCCCACTTCCTGTCTAACAGAGAGATAATGTGAATATTTGAATCAACACAAACAAATTCATCAAATTAATATAGTTTTAGTCTATTATCTCTAGCCGCTAACTTAAAAACGGTGATGGAAAACATCGTGAGGAAACCGACATGCACCTAGAATCTTTCAAAGTCATGTGTCATCCACCAACACGCACTTGGCCAGCGTAGTGAAATATTAAACACAGAAGAAGAAGAATCATAATACTAAAATAGCACATGATAAAAAGAGAGAGAGAAATGAGAAAGTGTTGTCAAATATGGATAAAAACACTAGTGAAATAACAGTTTATTAATATCACAACAACTATTATTACATTTTTCAAATACACTTTAATGCAGAGTGTTTAATATAAAGCATAATCATAGGTCTTTAATTTACAAGTAAATAAATTTAAATGATTGCAAAAATTTGACTTTGACTAAATTGAAGTAGAATCTTGAATCAGTACAATAATAGCATCACAACAAATCTCAGTGAAGTGAGTGTCCGTTAATCTGGAGTGATTCAGCGAGGCACGGTGAACCTCGCTCTGAGATAGCTCCCTGATAAGTGCCGGCTGACTCACACACACAGATAGACTCCGTGTCTTGTCATCAATGGAAGGTTAAGTTTTCATTTGATACAACAAATCAAGTTGTAAAGCTGACATTCAGAACGTGAATGGCTTTCCTGTTACTTAGTGCCTCAATAGTAAAGTAGTAAAAAACTTGGTTGTGTACTGTTCCAAACTATAATTAATCTAACTATGTAGCATATTTTAACACAATCTGTTTTGCAGATCAGATGTGATTGAGCAACAAACATCTAAACTGACACATTTATATTGTTAGCAGGATAGTAGGATAAATTTATTTTCATACAGGTTATAGGTTATTTCTATTCTGAAAAAATGGCACAAATTCCTTATTAACTTGTTATTTAATCATTGTAATGTTGCAGATAAATACTAATATATTTTATATTCTTGGACATTATGAAACATATTCAAATGAATCAATAAATAAACTGGGTAGTGCAGTTTAGTATCTAAATTATGTAAAAGAGACAAAATTGTACCATCGGAGAAGTTGCACACAACAATAACTTTAGGTACTCTTTCAGCTCTATATAGTAACAGTGTACAGTAATATCTACTTTGAAAACTCTTACTCAACAAACACTCACTCCACACAGCACAGCACGTCAAATTTTTTTATGAAATCACTAGCTGTACCCTGCCACGCTTCGCTGTGGCACATTGTGATGCAAAAATTAGATAAAAACAATACTTGATGCAGATTATATATCATTCTATAATTTACGCTTGATCGGTGCAGTACTTTTTAAGTTTTTGAAGCGTACATAAACCAACATGACGTTTTTATGTTTTAAGATATATATCATCATGAAAGTGTTTGACTCTTTCCTTGAGGTTTCACACTTGCAACAAGATAACAATCCTAGCTCACCACTCAATCCCCCAACCGGTGGCACAGCAAACTGACTTACAAAGTTGCGGAGCTGGTCAACTGCCTCGAGGATGAGCTCCTGGTGGCCGATGACGTGCACCCCGAGGTACTCCAGGTCGTCGCAGCGCAGCGTTAGCAGGCGCGGGCCCGCCAGCCCGCGCGCGCGCAGCCCGCTCGCGTACTGCGCCACCGAGGGGCCAAGCCCTGCCGGGAACCACATACTACATGTTTAACTCAACTATAACTACTCCACTGTATGTATAACTAGAAGCACCCTGTTAAACGGACAGTTTCTGTTATTTTAAAAGTACCATACTTGCTATCCTAGACTTTATCTTACTATGTTCTGAATTACAACCTTGCTCATTACTCAATCACATCAGAACGTCTGAATGGATTGTTAGATGTTCTGAAGTGAGAACTTTCACATCTATACTAAAGATGAAGAGAAATATATATGGATTATGTCCTTAACTCTCTCTTTGCAAGAGAAAGCCCAAGTCTCAGCAGTGGGAACATTTAGTGGTCTGTTGATGATGATATCCAAAATATTGGTACTCTAAAATAATTATAGAGTACCAATCACCAAGGAATAAGTGATTATCTCATTTATTCCTTGAATAATTTTTGGGAATAAGGCAATATTTGCCCATAATTGTCAAAATTGAGGTTTAATCACACTGGCCAAGTTAGGGAATGTCCAAAAGATGTATGGGGTACTCATGTGGGTACAAGAGTACATATCTATGAATAGGTTCCTAACAATTGTTTCAATTTCAAAATAATCGCACAGCCCTCAAGATAGGGTTTATTCCTATGGCAGGTATGTTGGTAACAACATTCTCAACACCAGTGGTGCAATAACGAACCAGGCTGCCGGGGATAATAAGGTAGTTTTGAAGAGACATTGAACAAATAGGCAGCAAAACCTTATATGACATCAGAAAAGGATTCTCATTATAACTGAATAATGTAGATTTTATAAAGGAGTGTTATCTAAAATCAACAAGGTACTACCTCATTCTAACAATCATTTGCATGACAGCTATGACAGACTGTAAGGAAATATGGAATAATTAGAATAAGAGAAGATATTATTCTCTACCTACATTCTTGGTAAATAAACAATTAATTACAAGTACAGTTGTTGGATTTGTTTGTAAATAATTAATCAAGTGTAGCTCTGGGTATGTGCAGATTCCAATTAATTTTGTGAATGTTATGGTCCGAAACATACTCAGCCAAGAGATGGGCTCATTATGATGATAAGGATGTGTTTCCAACACTTTTATACTGCTATATCAGCACTAGTTACACACACTACTTAATGGCACTGATATACTTAATGGGTCAAAGGAATTTCTCTGAGGAACTGTGAAAACTATCATCATTTTGGGCACCTCTACATTCTGAGCTAGATTGGTTCCGGAACTCTCAGGTATTCAGGTACAAAAACACAGATACAAACGGCATTCGGTGCAGAACTTAGCGGCACGATCACGAATTATTTTAAGGCTGTAAGATATGACGGAAAGTAAAACTATCACAGTCCAGTGCCCACTGCGTGAGTCATGCGTCGGTGTTTTTCTCCTGTCTCCAACGCACCTGAGAGCCATTCCGCCACTTGGTCCGGCGTCCACTCAGCTATATTCAGACCGGCCATTAAAGACATCGTTGGACATTTTTCGCGTGAACCTGGATGTTTATTTTGTTATTGCTAGAAGAAAGGAACGCGCCGCCGTAAACGCAAAACACGGTAATCAGATGCAGTCACTAGGGATGCCCGTTACGATACGATATATCGGAATATCGATACAGCACTATCCGATATATCGATATTTGATGCGATATTTTGACCATACGATACGCTTCGATATATCGCATTCTTATAAAAGTATCGCATTACCATATCCTATCAAACTATGTCGGTGATTAATTTGTAAAATTTTAAAGTACCTATTACATCATCACTAAACGATAATAGACAGTGCCATTGAATATATTGTTATTAGTAACAAGAGAATGATAACGTCGACAAAATTGTTTATGGAACAAGAACAGCCGGCTTTTATTTAGACTTGGAGGTAGATTTAAATAATCTTTGAACTTTGTAGTACCATCAAATATGATTAATAAATGTTTAGTTTATGTTCTCCTTGGTCATTCCGTTCGTAGCTGGGCACACACTTTCCGAAAGACGTAATAGGTTAAATCCACAGCGCTTATCAAAATTATTATTTTTGCGTTGTTTAATGGCAATTGTGATTTTATTTGTTGAATAAAACTATTCTAAATACATATAATTATTTGTTTCTTTTAAAAAAATAAAATAATATAGTAAAACTACTAAAAAGATAACCCTTTGCACGATATATATACTTATTATATCGCATATTAAATGAAAGGCATGCGATACGATTACGATACGATATATCGATACAAAGGAAATCGATAATATCGCGTATCGATACAACCAAGTTCGATACAGTTACGATGCGATATATCGATACAATACACTTTTTTGGGCATCCCTAGCAGTCACAGGTCACATACAGTGGCTGTCAATGTGTCAATCTGTCCATCAAATTCAAAAGCAAATTGACAGTGACTTACCAATTTGAGTTCGACTTTAGACTTTAGATAAATGTGAAAAAAATACAATCATCCAATACGTCTGCGGATGAAATCAATTAGTTTCACAAACTAGTACATTGATATTTAATGGATCTATTCGAAAGCGAACAGAACAGTGTTTGCTTAAAATTGCAACATTATATATTTGCAGACTATTTATATTACCTATCGAACTCAGGTCCAATTTTCAACCAGATCCTTTCAGATGTTATCAGATAGGCTTGGGCAAAAAAAATCGATATATCGAAATATCGATTTTATGTTCGAAAATAATCGATATTTATCGTCGATTTTTTTATTTCCGATATATGGATTTTCGATATTTATTTTCGGATATCGAAAACGATATGTTTTGCCTCGAATTTTCAAGCATATTTACACTTTAATTCTCCAATTGCAGTATTTAAATAAGAAACACAAGCAACTATATTCGCTCAGAATATTCTTCAGTGTCAAATTTATTCAGCACATCGTTCTCCAGATGTGAGGTCTGACCGAGCAACATCAGCAAAAGCAAAATAAATAAAACGTCTATATGGTGCAGACATGAGCAGCTTTTAAATCTGAAAACAGCTACGCCAGAGATTCCGAGCTCTGGATCTATCCCAATAAGCTTAACCAGTGTCTGGACCAACCACTTTTTGAGAAGAAGTCAGATCGGATACACATCGGAGAGTGTGCAACTGATTTCCACGATCTAATACCACCTTGCCTTTTTTTTAACCCTCGACCAAAAAAAGGGGTATTATAAGTTTGACGTCGATGTCTGTCTGTCTGTCTGTCTGTGGCACCGTAGAGCTCAAACGTGGGCCAATTTCGATGCGGTTTTTTTTATTTGAAGGTTAATATCCGTGTGGATGTTCTTAGCTATGTTTTGTTAATATCGATTCAAAATGGCCGCCTCCACAAAATGGCGGACAAAATATTTCTTCACAACCTACATCAATATGGGTATCAAATGAAAGGGCTTGACTAGCAGAGTACTATACATTATAACAAATTTCAAATCCAAGATGGCCGCCACTACAAAATGCCAAATTGTATTATTTTTTTCACTACTACCTCAATATGGGTATCAAATAAAAGGGCTTGACTAGTAGAGCACTAGGACAAATTTAAATCCAAGATGGCCGCTACAACAAAATGGCGAAATACATTTCTTTTTTCACAACTCCCTTAATATGAGTATCAAATGAAAGGGCTTGACTAGTAGAACTGATACAGATAATCCGAGATCCGAGGTAGTCAGGGGTTAATCAAAATTTTTAATTTTGTTCTTGTCTATCGTAATGCTCGTAGCTCGAAAAAGCGACATCGTTTCATGGTTGGTGTCCCAAAGACACGAACGAAGAGATTTGACTCTACTTTTGTGATAAGAACGTCAAGGCTGTGGAATACGTTGCCTGAGAGAGTTTTTCCCGATAGTTACAATCTTTGTGTCTTCAAATCGAGAGTGAATCGGTTTCTTGTAGATAAACACGCTCCATCGTAGACCGCATCATCGTTTAACATCAGGCGAGATGGCGGTCAAGTGTAAACCTATAAAAGTTAAATAAAATCCAATTGATTTTTGGGTGAATTGCCAAATTTTTACTCCGGTTCTTTTGGAAATCGCTCTAATATCCGAAAGGGTAGCTTCAGTCGTTAATTTAACAGTGCCGGATAATAGGAGCAGATTGACAGGTAGGCACTTTAAAAAAGATTGCTGCTGATGTCTATATCAGACTATTGTATATGTAGGTTGGAGCGGAGCTAGTGACAACACGGTGGGTAAATGCGCACTCATGCACCTACATAACACAGACGAATACTGGTTTCAGTGATGGTTAATTTTGAACATTAAAATATGTACGAATTATGAATAAATAATAAAATTGGTTGTCTGTAAAGTCGGTTAGTTTACGAACGACAACGTAAAACAAAACACTGATAGATGCGGTGCAAGCGTACAATGAGCGTAATGGGACACTTTTTCGTGCACGCAGCCGACGTTCATCGATTTATTAGTCGTTGTCTCGTCAATAATATGCCAGATATTATGTATTTTCATTTATCTAATTAAAAAGTGCTTAATATTTAAGTAACCTTCTCCTGAAAAAAAATCGATATATCGAAATATCGATATTTTTTGAAAATATATATCGATACATTTGGTAAGTATCGATACTATTAATATCGATATATTTTGTTTATTTGCCCATCTCTATTATCAGATGTTGTACGATATGATTGAGCAACATTAACAAACAAACATCCAAACCTCCAAATAATCCAAATATTCATACCTAGATTGTCATTTTTATAATATTAGTAGGATGAGTTTTGCATTTTTTTTTTTTAATTTTTAGTGTACCTAGTCATTTTTTTAGACATAATGTGCGCGAAGGATAACAAAATAGTATCTCTCGCTAAATAATTTACCAACGTTTGTTTTAACGCGGGAAAACCACTGGAACGGCAACTACGCCGGTAAATACGCAGGTTGCTACTAGTAGAGCATTTTTGAAGTGAGTTCTTTTGGCGAGGCACATATAATTTTTTCGTGGGCTGTGAATTAAATTCTAGCGTCACGCTCGGGAATGATAAGAGATCTTCGGGTAAGCTCGGGACCATGGCCATTGGCCATCTAGACATGCGTCAGCATTTCCCATTGGCTAGGTATCTAGTGCGTCAGCATTTTTAGATGGCCATGATCATGGCCACGCCCTCCGGTTTCACCCGCGTAGTTTCCAAAGTAAGCAATCAAATTCTGAGTTAAAAGTGTTCACTTCTTTCGGCAGTTCCTATACTTATTCCTTTATTCCTAGACTGCCAATTTTGTTTACTCGTTTATTGTTTTCTACTAGACTAGCAGCCTACGCCGTGTTGTCTTTCGAAACCTCAGACAAAGTATTGAGCTCGCCGTGAAATTAACAGATATCGTCAACAAATAAGTATGTTCTTCCATTCGGTTGTTATGATGCTATAGACACGCACATATCAAAACGTCAAACTTATAATGTACCTAACTAATCGTCGCGTCGTTTTTTATTCGTTGGAGGTTAAAAGTACAGCACACAATCAACAAACTGGGGATTTCCTGAGGAAATCCCCATCCCCATCCAAGTTAGTATATGACCTTAATATATTTAACTACGGTAATTTACTAATATACCCATCTGTGCACTCGTGTGCACATCATGATCACACACGTCAGCCTTTACCTATAGAAAATGTCTAAATTCACAAAATAGGGAAAAGTCTGCATGGCTGGGTAACAAATTATCTGTTTAATCTACTGTCTCACTTTCTACCTACTTAGTATATGATGCGGACCGTCCACCGAACGTAATTTTACACCGTACAAAGACCGTACACGGACGGAATCACAGATTATGTAGAGAGATACTCTGACGGAATTATCCAAGCGACAGCAGTAGAAATTTGAGTTTTCGTCAAAAGATGGCGCTGAAAGTCATTTAAATTAAAAATTGATCACTATATTGGATCATATCGTAAGTTTACCTGAGCACCGTAAGCATTTTTTGTGCATCTAGAGTAGGTAACGACGAGTTTGAAGTAGTCGTGTGAATCCAAAGAAAAAATATACGAGAATAAAAATTTGGTTAAAATTGTTAGATTTATAGTCTAACCGAGACTTGTATCACCTGTCACAGGAGGCACAGAATGAGGCGTTTACAACGACACAAAAAAAATGGTTCGAAAAAACGACGATAGGATGCGCTTATAGGTTTTAAATTGCGATGTCAATGTCAAAAGCCACTGAGCCACATAGTGAGGGACCACTGGGAACGCTGAACTTAGCTCGCATACCTGTGCCGAACTAGTTCGCTCCTATCTTTCGTTTGTTCGGTCTTTTTCAAATATTTTAGAAGACAATATTGCAATTTTTTAATTCGCACTGCGCTCCAAAATTTGATTATTTCATATTATGTAAAATACAAAAATTTCACGTGAATTAAGAAAAGTTCCGGCTGATCTCGTCGGGAGAATGGCAACTGCCGATTGGGATCCTATCGTTTCGAAGATATATGCGTAATGCCGCTAACTCAAAACGGTTAAGGAAAACTTCGTGAAGAAACCGACATGTACCTAGAATTTTTCGAGGTCAGGACTGTGTCATCCACCAATCCACACTGCGCCAGCGAGGTGGATTATGGTATTGACTCTCTCTTTGCAAAAAGAAGGCCCAGCAACGGGAACAATTAGTGGGCTGCTTATGCTTTTGCTACCTGATCTTAGATATCTACGATGTTGTTATTTGCTATTGTTGTTGGTTGCTATTGCTTATGAACATCTGCAAAATCGGAAACGCTTTGTGTACATGCATTAAATTCAAAAGAACTATAAATTGTCTGATTTAAAAATGTCATCTATCTCAATATACGGATATTGTCAAAACCTTAGATTGGGACAAAAATATTAAGTAATGTTAGACGTAACATAAGCACCATCTATCATTTCTTTGTTTTCATCTCTTCAAAATGTCTAACAAATCTGAATCTAAAAAAAAAAAGACGTGGTAGAACTTAAACTTTAAAAATGCTTAACTATCTTTTTAATTTCGCTTTTTCGTTTCATCAAATCACAACGATGCTAAAGACATGACATATGTAAACTACAAAAATACGAAGTACCTATATTAAAATCGTTGAATATATAACATAATATTCGGGTAAGAGTGAATTAAATCAGTCAGTTGGCCTTGCAGCATTACTGAACAATAGTGAATCCCCGAAAAATAACGGTCACGGAACAAGATAATCGATGAACTAATTCGCCTAGTTCAATAAAACTTAAGGAGTGGTTCTCTATACTCGTCGTTTGGTAACTAATGCCCCAACACTATTATTTATTTATTTATTCTTGGCCATGTATACATTGGATACTAGTCCTTCAGCCACAGATAAATATTTTTGTATCAGTGTTGACATTTATATGTTTGAATCTTCCTTTTACTTGTGCTTAGTTGGTGTCTCTGCATCGAGATTATTAAAGATTTTTATTGAAAATCGAATGTGATCAGTAACGATTGTTTATTGCAGTACCAACTTAATTGACTATTTTTATTCCCAATATTTTAACACTAAAAAAGAAGAAAAATTGTTTTAGTATGAAATTTATAAAATAAGTGATGTGTTTGGGAAACCTTGAAAATTTTTAGCTATCGCAAATAATTTAGATATACACTTTTTCCCTGAACATTGGGAGGGATTGGGAGGATTGGGATTCATAGTAATTAGACTTTTGAGAGTCTATGGTAGAGACAAATCGTTTTGAATCCACACTATCGCCATCTAGTTCGTATGTTAGAACTATTTTTGTCTCGTCGGAAAACGGCTCAAAATTTTCTTATACTTATATCAGTATATATAGATACTTATATCAGACATCATAGACTATCTACGTTTTTGAAGTGAAAACTTCGATCTTTTGGCGCGCCACAGACAGATTTTTTGTGGGTTGTGAGTTGAATTCTACCGTCACGCCCGGGAACAATAAGAAATCTTTGGGCTAACTCGAGACCATGACCCTTGGTCATCTAGAAATGCGTCAGCATTTCAGAATGCAGAAATTAGAAATTTCGCGACCTTCTTCGCCATCGCCGGAGAAGGCGAAAGCATTAACCATATCCCCGACCTGCCGCACTATCTGCTGCTCCAGCTTCCAGAGGGCGGGGGACCACCGCGGCCACCTCTTTCAGTTCCTTACGGAGCTCTTCCACTTCCTTTCCGAGATTTTCTTTCTTTTCCTCCTCTCCTTTGTTGTGATAACCACCCGATGGCGAATGTTGGCGTTCTCGAGAACGCGGAGTCCGACTCCCTCTCCCTGCCTTTTTATTTTCCCCGGTGTGTATAAAAACAAGTAAAATAAGTATTATATCAGCTATCTGGCCGCCATATTACAAGCTTTGCTTCGTTTGGGGTCAGATGGTGCTGTGTGTGAATTGTCCACCAATATATATATTTATTTCTAAATAGGTATCTACTTAGTGGAAATTATACCTAAGCATAAACTTAAGATAAACCTGTATTGATTTGTTTATCTAAACCATGTATCTATAATTTCGTAAGACGGGTAGCTTAAGCAGCCCACTAAACGATCCCACTGCTGGGACTCGAGGCCTTCTCACGCAATAAGAGAGTGAAACCAAACCCACGCTGGGGTTTGGTAGATGACGCATAATCTCGAAAGATTCTTGAAACAGGCTGGTTTCTTCACGATGTTTTTCCTTCACAGTTTTCGACATCACGCACATGACTTCGATAAGACAGTGGTGTGCGTGGGTTTCGATCCAGGGGCTCCGGATCAGCAGTTACGGTTCTCCGTGCAGGCGCGAGTAGACAGACCACCTATAACGTTCGCAGAGAAAGATGGCCAGCAAGCGAGTTTTATTTTTATTGTAGCTGTTACTGTGTTTACTGTTAAATAGTGACGCGCGCTCCGATGTAGCTCGTTTACTGGACACCTAATAATTTGTTTTCTCCGAAATAAAAAAACCAAAATCGACCTTAATTGTAAATTATTATCCTATATTCGATGAAATTATAATGGTAGGACTCTTTGCAGAGTCCGCCTGTGGAAGTACCACACCAGTTATTCAAAGCCAAAATCAAAGTTCTTTATTGATAAATGTACAATTTACACGTCAATTATTCTGTCACCAAGCAGTAGTATGCAAACAACACTGTGTTGCGGTTTGAAGAATCATATTTGTAGAGAAATTATTGGGCCAAGAGACACCTTATATTTTCGGGCGACGAGCGCTGTGCGGTGCTAGGTTATGATTTGGACTCTTCATGTTCCAATAGCTGCGTGTCACTGCTACTGCTATGGGCAGGCATGTTGCTTACCATCAGGCCTGATCGTCTTGTCTCTCAAATTAAAAAAAAGCATTAGAAGTCATAATAAATGATCCGTAATGGAAAATATAAATATGAAATGGAAGTAAATTTTCGTGTTTTGTTCATATTTCAAAAACTTCAATTTCGAGAAAATTTATACTACCACCACCACCACCACCACCACTTCTGTACATTGATCTACGAAACAAAAAAGAACCATCAAAATTGATTCACAGTTGGCGGAGCTGTCGCGTAATAAACAAAAAAAAACATTGAACCGAATTGAGAATCTCCTCCTTTTTTGAAGTCTGTTAAAAAGATTAATGTTACTTAACTCCTGATTTTAGATTAATTAACTCATTGATTTAAGTTACCTTAGCTTAGCGTGTTAGGTACCTTAATGTTCCACACCTTGGTCAGTTATTTTATTTTATTTTATTCTAAATTTATATATTATTATCTACCACCCAGCGCTCAGAGATTTGGAGATTTGGGCTTTTCTTGTTCAAATAATTATTTATACTGTATTAATACTACAAAATGAAAAATCCAGATAAATAAGTTTTCACTTCAGCCTGGCGTACGGTCTAATTTTATTTTCAAAATTAACTGCCCTTACCTTTTATTTTAAGTCATCTTAGTGTTGCAGTTAAAGTGTAACAAAGACACCTGCGCAGAAAATACCTATTCACTTTAATTCATTTGAAAATTTCCAGATTTTAACCTGGTGGAAACACTACCGCAGGTAGTAAATTCCAAGCAGCATTTGTACCAAAAATAAACGAGTTTCCTACGAGTAACCATTTCGTGAGAAAGGTGACTGCAAATTGGTGGAGTGATTTTCTGATCTCCAGTGTTTTATTTCGGAACTAGCTTTAACCCGCGGCTTCGCTCGCGTTCGTTTTTTTATTGTAGATTCCTACTTTGATAGCATGAGCGTCAAATAATAACATAACTAATGCTCGTCTAAAATAGGCCTCAGGGTAGTTTATGCGTTATTATGTATTTTAATTCCCTATTTTACCATCTCAGGGGTTGAATTTTGGAAAACTAATACGCTCATTATTTTTAATGTTCATGCAAATAAATGTTTTAACTGCTATAGGTTTACTCTTGACCGCAAAGTCGCCTAAAGTTAAGTGATGATGTGGTCTACGGTAGAGCTTGCTACTAAACCGATTCAGTCTCAATTTGGATACACCAGCGTTGTAATCATCATGAAAAATCCATTCAGGCAACGTCTTAGAGTATCTCTCCACTTAGTTTGTGAACGCCTTTCACAGCCTAGTAGGCGTTATTGTAACAAAAGTAGTCCGTCAAAGCTTTTCGTTATAGTCTTTAGAACAGGGTAGGCGAACCAATGGCACGCGTGCCATTGATGGCACGCGACACAATATTTTATGCACGTCGCCGATCATAAAACATGTGTAAAAAATCTGTTAAGTTTAGTAAAAATCACAAATCTGTTAGTCAAAAAAGCGAAGCAGATCAAAAAGAATTAATTGCAAGAGCATTGAATGACAGAAATAAACAGTCAACATCTATGATTCAATTTGTTTGCAAAAATTGTCATACGAGCGCGGCGCGGCAAGTTACGCGGCTGCAAATGACATTGCTCGGCCGTAGTAAACCTTTTAAAGAAAGAGAGCTTTTCAAGGAAGCCTGGTAGCATGCACGCCCTCTCTTTTTAATGATTTCGATAATAAAGATAAGATAATTCAGCGCATAAAAGATAGTCCTCTATAAAGAAACACAATAAAAGAAAGAATCTTAAAACTGGCCGAAAATATAACAGATGAACAAAAAATTGCCGAACATGAAACAAAAAACAGCAAAACGATGAACAAAAACCGATGCTTCTTTTATATCACTATGTTTTGACGAAAGCACTGACGTCACTAAATCTGCACGTTTAGCTGTCTTTGCTCGATATTGCGTAGGAAACGTCGAAAGACGTGATAGTATTTAATATTATTATTTTCCAAATAATCTGAAAGCAAAATTATTTGATGGCACGGCCCAATAACCCCATTAAACATTTTTTTGAAAAAATGGCACATTTGTGCATAAAGGTTCGCCTACCCTGCTTTAGAACATGTCCAAGGGGTAAAAAGTCCGTACAAAATTTTATCCACTATTACGTACCTAGTATGAATTTGAAAAATATCCTTCTTTCTTGTTTGCTTCATAAAATATATATAGATGGTGAAGTTAGGATTCTGTCGAAACAATCGTTAGCATACTCGTTCACACGCAACTAACATATCAACAAGCAATTCTACTTTTGGACTCCAGGGTACCTATGTGATCCAGATCGTCTTACCAGTATTTGGCCGAACCATTCTTTAGATGGCTACCCCAGCACTTACCTAGTGACACAGGACCACAGTTGCACTTGGTGTCGATTCGGCAGTTGCTCTTACACACTACCTACTTACTGCTAATTTTTATGCAGAACACTAAGATTTCTTACCACGATCTTTGTCTTGGCCTCTATAGAAAACTATAGTTTCAATCGGAGAGGATCTGATTCCCAATATTCTATGAAACCCTGAAATAGGATAGACGTGTCACGTAGACCAACAAATTCCAAACATTGGCTCAAGACAGATGCAAGATTAAAACACCATTAAAAATTTAAGTAAAGTCAAAGTGTTCTGCCAATTTTCACACACATTTGTAACATTTGTGACGTCGATTGAACACAAATAAACAAAATTGGAATCTTAAGTCATGTTTTGAAATATGCGGTCAGGGCCCACCTTCGATGTGAAGTTGCAACCAGTCTGAGTCTATCACAAGCGTTACAGCCGCAGGTGATCATCATATCGAGTTACGTAGATTTGGGAAGAAGTGTTCCTAAATCTCATAGAACAATTATGTTAATTAATTATTTATGGACTGTATAATGCATAATAATCATTTTGGACTCCTGGTTATTAATAAATGAGTATGAGTATTGAGTATGAGTAATGAAAATAGCGCTCGAAGAGGCCCACTGTCATGTTTCAGACAGTACGTGCGTACAGTGATAGGAGTTATTATGTATTTAGTGTAATTTTGCGCTCTGAATGCGTTGGAAAAATGAAGGTAACTAGAGGTTGTGTCATGTAATCATCTTTATTTGTAATAACAATAGTTTGTTTAAATACTATCAGCACTAAGCCAGTGGATTATGTCATCTGATTAAAGTAATTCGAATTTGATTACGAATGTATCCTCGACTAACTGCGTCGTACGACCGAGAGAGCCCCTAATAAAGTTCGGAGACGGAGCGGCTGCACCTCTGTATTCTATTCAGACACATTACGACGGCGAGTGATCTGATAACGCGGCTCCGAGCCAAATTTGCATTTGAATGACCAAAACGCCTTCGGTTACAAATGTAAGATACCACAAAAAACTCATTGAATAAGATAAAATAATGTTATCTTTGTCAACGTATCTGCGGAACTAAATTTGCTCAAACACGACCGAGCCCGGCAGGTAGACACGATGGAGTCGCGCCCGACCTCCCATTAAAACACAATTTTAGATAAAACTATTCCCAGATCTACCATAAAAATCCCATATAAAGTAAGCACCTGCGGGATCTAACGGTCACCGCCGTATTACACACATTTTAGTCTACAAACCTGTCAAATTTTTCAGTATAGTTAAATCGGTTTTTATATTCTACTTTTTTGTCGTCGAGCGGTCTCACGGAGATAAAATTGAGCTTTTAGTGAGGTTGTGTACGGCGATTAGTGTTGCGACGTGGATGTGTGATCGGGAACAGCGCTGTTGCGTTTCATTAGGGCCGAGCCGGCGGAGGCGAGGCTGCAGCCTTATCTGATGGGATCTGGGATGCGACCGCGGCTCGCAGCGGCGTGTAGCCCGGTAGCCGCTCGCTCAAAGGACGGTTTAGTACCGCTCATAAAGCCGGTCACCGGCGACCGATAATTTCTCTGATTGTCTCAATAAATTAGCTTAATTAGGGTGTAAAAAAACGCGGCGGGCGAGGAATCTAGAGCCGCAGCCGCCGTGGGTGGCCCCGCACCTGCCCCGGCCCCCGGCCCCTGTAAGTAGTATGAAAACTAGCGTCTTCATCAACGGATACTTTACGGCGAGTATGCTTATGATTTACTAGATCTAATTACCTATCCATAATAATCTATCTACTCTTGTTCTCTAATGGATAGTACCTTGCTACACCCATACCAAGAGATTAGATGGCGCTTTGTTATACAAACAGCTGGTCTAGGAGACAATACAGGTTTACTCAGGCGTTAGGCAATGCGGTTTTCCTGTCTTCAAGTCGAGAATGAATCGCTTTCTGTTAGATAAGCTCCCTCCGTCGCAGCCCGCATCGTCGCTCTGTGCATGAATATAGAACAGCACCCACTTGTGGACGAAACTATAATTTTGGACACGTTCAGTAATGTATACGCGACGTTAACGAGCATGCTAGAAATCAAACTTCGCCTTTTGCTTGTGGTTCGATAACATATCGATAGCGAAGATTATTGAAAGATTACTTTCAAGATAATACGGCGTAATTCCCGCGGAACGACGCGACGTGTATCAAACATCGGCAGGAATTTAACTGAGGATTATCTTGTACTCGCACGCTCGTTGATAAGGTCGATAAATATATACGTGTTATTTTATTGTCTAGAATATTGTTCAGCGATTATAATATTAAGTGCTCATTACCAACGTTAGATAGAGATCTTCTGAGTGCCTACATGTATTATAGGTAATTTGCTGACACGCACGGAGCCAGCGTAAAAAAAAATGAGGTATAAGTAAGTATGTAGGACTTATCAATTTACTCAGCACTTGCAGTTTTTACGACTTATTTATTTATCGCATAGAATAATAGCAAAGATTCCAAAACCAAGCCACTGGCGGCTCCGCAGGCATTTCAGCACCTAAATTGATAATGCGTCATTGTCTCGTAAATAGACATTAGTGTCGCCGAGCTTCCTCCGGTCGCCGCCGCCGCGGCCGCTCGCAATCACTTTTATTGTTATGGCTTCTGTGCGTCTTATCTCCCGCGTTCCAACGAACCCGCACCTTTAACAGATGTAGATAAACCCTATCATGAAGTTTGAGTTCGTTTCATTCAACGAAAACAACTTCTGCCTTAGCTATAAGCTATACGTTCCTCGCGGATGACACACATACTTCGTTTTCTTGTCAGTGAAATTTTTTTACGTTACATTTTTATTTTAATTACACCTAAAATGACGCACGGATTTGTGTACCTTGGAGTGTAATTGTGTAATGTATCAAAGAATACTTATAACTCGAACAGTGTGGCCAGTCTACGCCTAAGCCTGTGCCCGCACTGCAACAGTCTCTATAATAAAACTCTCCTAACAGTATCTATAATAAAAGGCTTCAATAGATTTTGCGGTACTTTTATCAGGAACTTTGAACTTTGGGTCGCCGCAGATAGTATAAAGCTCGACTAACGTATGTAAGCTTGCTAACCAAATACTTATACACACGTAGAGCATGCCTGAAACCATACATCCTATTAATAATACTACTAAATTTAATGTTATAGTTTTTTATTTATTTATTTTTATAGGTTGACACTTGACCAATATCTTGTCTGATATTATGCGACGATGTGATGATGGTCTACGATGGAGCGTGCTTGAATAGAAGAAACCGATTCACTCTCGGTTTGAAAACACCAAGAAGACCTATAGAGAAGAATTGCGTTGCAAAAGTCGTTCTTATGTCGTGTGAATGATAGATGTCTTGCCATACAAGTGCAATCAGGCTGAATAACTGATGTCTAGTTTCATTAAAGGCGACTGATTAATACATAATTAGAACATATCTTATGTTGACTGACTGATTATTTATTGAAGTTATATCTGATGTCGTCTGACTTATCGTTGCCGAGGCATTTAAAGAGGAGGTCGGCCTCGCTTGACTCGCTTGGTTGCCTTATTCCTGGCGAAAAACTAGTAGACGAATAGATCTGCTTAATGCTAATAGATCCTAATCTCCATTTAGATATCTCGCACCTTGTCGGCGACTCGTCGAAGTGGTCGGGGCTGCTAAAGGTATCCGGCGCTTGTAGCAAAAATTATTACGTGTGTTTACGACCTACCGCAAATTCATCAGTCAGCCGATGATAGGGCGGTCGATGCAGGCGCGGTCCCAGCCTTGAATTTTGGAGTGGGTCATCAATACGCAGCCTCAGATTTGGGGGGTTGTCACCAGTAGAAATACAACAAATCGAGTAAAAAATACTTTACTAGTACCACCCCACGATTTTAACCGTTTAGTTCCCGTTCCAGTTGTTTTTCCCGCGTTAAAAAATAGTCTATGTAGGTACTATTAGATATTTTGAATTTTCTTAGATTTTTAGTTAAACGTATACGCTTTTGACACGGAGTCGGAGTCGCAAAAGCAAAATTTTGTCAATCTCTGAGCAGTTTGCTCCCATAAGGAGGTAATGCTCTCGTCAATATGACTCACACTCGACGTCACAACCGAAGCGGCACGAGCTTGTCTAGTATCGGAAGGTCAGACCATGAAACAGCGGCAGATTTGCGTTAATATTTCAAGTACATTACACAATTCTACCGACCCTAACTACTGCTGATCCCGGTCGACTTCGTCAATTTTGCGCGCTTGCGACTAACACCCGAGTTGCTGTCCGATCCATCATGGCGCCCGACGGCCCGTAAATATCCCGGCATGACAGTGCGGTGGCATAATTGCTGCAAACGACAAACTGGCTTATCTAACGAGGACCCGGGCGCGTACTAACTGCTGCCCGCGCTGTGGCGCGCTGTTGTCATGCTGTGATGCGAGCGTGATTTACCGACGCGCCGTCTCTCCGAACCCTATCTTTTAAACCCTTCCAAGTACTTTTCAATGTTCGAAACCATAATTCGCGATATTGAGCTGTCTGCGATAAAATTACGGACGAAGAGTCGCCCTTGTATCTCGGATTTACTCAGGGCTGCCGCGACCTATCAATGTGTGAAATTTTCGAGTAACGTAACATCAATATAACTCTATAATATAAATCAATCGAATTACTCAAAACTCCAAAATTGTCCACAAGTAAGTATTGTTTGGGAAAACGGCAGTTAATAAGTTAATGTCGAATAAAAAAGAACTTAAAATATGTAGTAAATTGTCACTCGTGTGTTTCAAGAATACTTAACATACAAAAGTTAGTTTAGATAAGATAGCCGCGGCCGTCCGCCGGCGAGCTGTCGCCTCTCCGCCGGTCGCGTGTGATTTACGGCCAGTTACCGATAATTACAGATAAAACGTTCAAACGACTTCAGAAAAACAGTAAAGAGCGCGCGCGATCCTAGAGATTAGCGCGAAAACATGGCGCGTTTGTCGAATTCTATTGTTTATGAGCTCTTCGGAAATTAACAAAACTAGGTGAATAGTAGGCATGTGCAGCTCAGAACACAATGTATCCTATTAATAATATAAGAGACATATTTACATTTTAGTCACTATGCATAGTGTAGTATATATTCAAATTTATATGCGAACTATGTCACCTGAAAGTGTAAACCTGTAAAATTTAAAAAAGAACCTATCTACGAGTATACCTAACCTAGCCTTCATAGTACAACCTTCGTTTAAACAGGCTAGATGTGAAAAAATAGACCAAAATTTATATATTACGGCTGTACTTTCTTGTGAAGTACAGTACTTGTGTGTGTGAAGTGTCACGTGCATGTTACTTCGCCACAGTGCATTCACGGTTATAATACGGCGCCGAGCTATACGCGCGCGCTGCCGACTGGAAGCGTGCGTTCCGCGCCCAAAAACGTGCCGTACGTGCCATTGTTGGCGTATCGCAATGTACATCCGTCAGACCATATTTCAAGGAGCTTGGTATACTTACTTTACCTGCTATCTTGATCTATCAAGTGGCTGTGTATGTCAAAAAATAATCTAGAATCGTACAACACGCGAAGAGAGAGACATTCTCGCAACATACGCAACGCCGACAAGCTGGATGTTATACCACACTCTCTCACGAGGTCACAGAAGTTAACTAACATAATGGGACCGGAAGTTTATAACGCTCTTCCCAAAATAATTTTATCGGCCCCAAGTTTCGGCAGCTTCAAAAACAGATTAAAGTGCTGGCTTATCGATCAAACTTTTTATAGTTACAGCGAATTTTTAGAGAGTGATGGCAAAGTTCCCATAAAAATGTAAATAAATAAATTTGACATAGGTTAATACAATTGCAATAAAGACATTATACTCGTATAATGCTTGACAGTTTTCTGTACAATAATTATTATAATACAGTAAAGTAGTAGTTTCAAACTTTGAAAATGTATACAATTTGTATGCTCTTTCTTTTGTTTTTATTTTTTATTAATTGACGTGTAAATTGTAAATTTATGAATAAAGTACTTTGACTTTGACTTTGACTTTGTGACTTTCTCAAAGAGAATTTAGAAAAATACTATCTGCTATGGAACTATAAACTTTTCAGCATAAAAATAATCCTAGGACTTATTCCAGACTATAATTGGTAAACCTACCTATATACTATTTAATAATAATAAAACCTAATTACTGCTGGTCTAGTCGGGAGAACGGGGTCTGCCGATCCCGAATTCGAACCCCACGTGCACCACTGACTGTCTTTTAGAAGTAATTTGCGGAATGGCCTTAGCTTGAAACGCTGCAGGAAAAAATCGTGAGGAAACCGACATGTTCCGAAAATCTTTCGAGGTCATGTGTCATCCACTAACCCGCACTAAACCAGGTGGATTGTGGCATTGACTTTCACTCCTTGCGAGGGAAGGCCCCGAGTCCCAGCTATGGGAACATTTAGTGGGCTGCTCAACTGCTCATGATAAGAAAAATTTTGTTTGTTTCATTACCTCTCCTAATTGGGTAATTTGATTATGTACGGCATTGGTTCCTTGCAGTTTCAAAACCTCTGCTACCACAGGATATGTAAGTGTTAGTGAGCCAGCGAGCCGAGCGAGTCCGGACGGTGCCAGCAGCGCGCCATGCGGTTGGAAATGTAAGAAATACTTCCAATATACTTTCCATTATAACACTTAAGTGCAGATTTTTTTTTTAAACACTTCTTATATGTTTTCTTAATCCCTTTTTTAACATTACCAATACTACTAAATTTGAGAACTGTAGCTCTTTGATGGCGACAGAAAACATTACGAGTCAACAAAGTCATGAGTAGTGATAGATATTACAGGGCGTGTAAGAGTACCTTTTAAATCAGTTTCAATGATTATTTCCGAATTTCATGTCGAACATGCACAATGTTTAACGTAAGTTCTTAGTTAGAGACTCTAGGCTCTTCTAATACAAAAAATTGATCAATACGACGGTACAGGTTCACTGCCGTCTTCAGTATAGTGTTCAGTAGGTAGTGAAAGCGAGCACATCAATCCAGCTGCCTCAGGTCCCTTTAAAACAAAACATATTTTTCAGCTCAATTACTCCTTCCTGCTCGACTCCACATAACTCAAAGGGCGGGCATGTTAACACACGCTTGTAAGTAGTAGGTATTTATATAATAAAATAATGTTTTCAGCGAACTAATTGTGTTTACGTTCTACTTCCGGTTCCGAGAAAGTGGTTTAAATAAAATACGGGCACCTAATTGTTATGAGAAGGCGACAGCTGCGCACGCTAGCGAACAGCAGTGACGTACTTGTATTACGTATAAATTAATTTAAATATCTAATGAATTGATATTATACGCGAGAGATGCCTACGTCCAGCAGTGGATTAAAAGAGACTGATGATGATAATTGATACTCGTATATACCTACAATCTATAATAGGTATATTCATGTACAAAAATAACGTTATATTCAATGGGTATGTTTTATAGAACGGGTCCCGAAATACAAAATTTCAGGAACTAAAATCAATGAAAGTGTGTTTATGTGAGATTTTAATAAATATTTACAACAGGAGCACTAGGGTTATTGCGTTTACTATCAACACTCTATCACCAGAATTATACATAGCAAAATTGTACCTAAGTTATGGCGATATTTTTCATAGATTTTTTTTTCAGCACACTGCTTAGTTTTCTTATAGGTACGCCGCGTAGCTGTATCAATTTAGCTGTACTTAGTGGTAGGACTCTTTCCAGAGTTATTCTGCCGTCAAGCAGTAATGTGCAAACATTACTGCTGTGCGGCAATGTTGTCAGTGAGATTACAGAGCATAGAGATAAAACATCTTACATATATATCTGGGTGACGAGCGCAGTGCAGTGGTAAGGATTTAGACTCTTCATGTTCCAATAGCTACGAGCCATTGGGGCTGTTATGTGAAATGAAATGAAATGAAGTTTATTTGCGCAAACATATGTAGATAAATTAGGTGTAATTTGTCCATTATGTTTTCCACGTGTGAGGTATGCAAAAATTAATTGAAACAATGTCAAAATGTTTCTTACTAAAAAAAAAATACCATACAATGTCAAATTAGTTGAAAAAATAAAATAATTAAATCAAATATTCAATGTCATTGTCAAATTGAGGTTGAGACTTAGAATACTTACCTAGACCTACCTCAAGTTACAACGAATACCGGTATGAGTAATTATAGTATTATAATATCAAGTCACAGATTTCTAAACAGATGAAACCTTCGTGAACAACACTGTGAGGCCAGTAATTGGTTATGTATGCGTGACAGCTCTCACCGACGTTGTCAAATTACTCACGTTGGTGTGCGTGTAATGTTCCCAGTCTTAAGAAAAAAATCCTACTATTGTTGTCTTAGCTTCGGAAATCTTCGCGTATAATAAACACCGTATATTATAATGTTAAAATAATTTATTATTACACAGATTATATATTATGCAAGGATTTCTTGTTATTACTATTTCCATTATTAAAATTAACGTGGTTGTTACACATATTTAATTGGATAACGGGACACTCACGTATATACGGTCGGTCAATCCGACTCGAGTTTCGGCACCGAGTGCCAAACGGGCAGCCGTCGCGCGCGTGCACTCTCTTGAAAAAGGCCGCCGGACGCGGCCGAAACTCGAGTCGGATTGACCGACCGTATATACGTGAGTGTCCCGTTATCCAATTAAATATACTATTTCCATCCTATGAAGTTTAGAATTTTGATTTTGCATGCAACTAAAAATTCGAATATTCGTACAGAAAATTCGGAATAAAAAGCCAACGCCGAATAATAGTAAGGGTCATGTGTGTGTTTATTTTTAGTATTCTATCGGAGCTTCTTGTAATTTTTAATATTATGCAGGTGCAGGTGCAGATAATTTGTGTCAACTGATTTGATGTTGGTGGGCTAGATCATTCAATTTGTTTACTATCCAATCTTTGTCTGGACGCGTGTCGCAAACGAAAAGTTCACCTTTTCAAAAATGTTAATACAAACCAACGAAAACCGTCTAAGAGTTTTTGTAAATCAGTTGAACATTGTTCACATTGCCACTCAAAGTTCCGTCGTCCAAGTACCAAACGTTTAAATTGGACTGGAGACGTTATATGATAGAGCGAATGGCTAGGGTGAAGGTCGCATGGCCGAAGATTCACCAAGTTGATAGCCAACGGAAGATAGCATAGAATTGTTTTGATAATTTTGTGGGTTTGAACCGGGTCCGAACATTGCCAAAGAAAATTGTAGAGGTCAAGAATTGTATTCTTCGTTTGGACAACGGGGCTCCTCGATCAACCAAATTAAAGGCTTTTTGACGAACATCGTTAACAGTCCTTTCTCTAATTTTAGACAAAGAAAGTCAGGACAGAATGAACAGTAGCCTCATGTCCACCCAGAGAACCAAAATCAAGTTTGTTGGGACAGGGAGCTCGAAAGTGCAACGTTTATACCTACAACCCACCTTGGCAGCAACGCCAGTATATGTGGTGCCAACAGCGATTGGCCTGATCCCAACATCTTTTTTGGGTAAGTATACTCGTATACGCACAAATTAGCACCGTATAAAACTTCGACAATGTCACTACTGAGTACTGACTCGACCAGATAACATGAGGTTAATTAAAACGATTAGATCTCTCAAAAGAACTCGCCTATTTTTTTAAGCTCCACTATAGGTATAGTGGAGCTTAGAAAAGTAGGACTTACGAGTATTAAAAACTTGCTTCATAACTATAGTTTTCATCAACACTATTAGTATTTTTATAAACACTAGTTATGACTTGGATTTGTGCTAGGCATCGATTCACATTAAATTAGAAAATTACGATTATAAAAATAGGGTTTAAAATAGAATAATACAATCTACTTAAGTACATAAACAATTTGGTCTAAGAGTATCTTCAAAAAAATCATAATCTATCTTTTACCTAAACTTTAAGGAAAATAATTTCAATTTAGTATAGCAACACTAACCAATTTTCTTTGAGGTGTTGTGTTTCTATTCATCAATCGAAATGAAATCGCCTAAATTATATAAAAAGCAGTAAAAATATTCAAACTTTCCTATGAAATGATATTCCTCTTTCCTTTTCTTATTTTGGGAACAATGTTTGCAATGTTTGAAGACACAAGACGGCATAATCTTAAACAAAACTTAAAATCACACGGGACTCCCGTACGAGACGGACGTCTGTTTCGTACTGACTAGAGTTTGTATTTGCTTTGGCGTTTGATATTTGCTTTCTGGACCTAAGGATCTGTGTTCCGCACGTTCCATCTGCCTTTTGTTTTAGAAATCTGTGTATCAAGTATGTACCTATTTCATATTACTTCCTAGTTTGACTCACTGGAATACCACAGTACACATTCAGATATTCGTCTACCGAGTAATAAGGATGTTGCTTACCATCAGGCATAATAATATGTCCTCCCCCGTTTCGTCCCTCTAGTACGAAGTCGAATTGAGAAACCTCTTTTTTTGAGCCTGTTAAAAATTGTAAAATAATTTAATAGTTTTTTTTCTTGATTGCACTTCTGCTATATTGAGAATCTGATATTTCGAGAATCAGATATTTTGAGAATTTGATATTATGCGAATGAGCCCTCTATACCTAATATAAAAAAAATGGTACCCATAAAAACGAAACTACATTAAAAAAAACTCGTTTCACCGTATAGACACTGGTAAACATCCCGTAATTGATTAATAATACAAGTGTAACCTTTTAGTCAAGGGACCATAGGAACATAGGGATAACAATGAGCCTTAGATGTTTTGTACCTACTTCCTAACAAAGTTCTTTGGGCTGGTCCACACAGCGCCTGCTGTTTTTCCGCTATGTGTAACTACAGCGACTAGGTAACTGTGCTTTAAGCTCATTATCCGAACCGGATGCTGTATTACAATATATCAGCGATGTCAAACACGTCGATAAATAAAATAAAACTACATAGGTTATGAACCAAGAATTTGAATGGCATATGTATAGCTAGGTCCGCCGCTCCCGGTCCCGCTCCCGGTCACCTGCGCCTGCGCCGCGCACATGTGCCGGGAATGTCTCCATCCCCGGCTCTACATTTGTTACGTCCCCGGCTGTCTCCGGGGAAGGTTTTTATGAAACCTTTTCATATTTAATTAGTTCGGAACGACGCTTTCTAAATTAGTTTCGTAGATAACTATTTTGTAGTGCAGTGAGTGGACGTAAATCATGTTTAATGTGACGCGAGTGTCGCGGCTCGCGGCCTAATGCGTGTTCAATCAAATTATCGCACGTAAGTGTTTTAATTAGTTTGCTTAATAAGGATATACTCGTATTGAGATGAGGTAGCTAGTTAATTGTCAAACCTGGATTGTTGATTTGTGTGTTGTTTTTCACTATTACGTCCGCGCGACTCGGTCCGCGCAAGATTTACAAAAGGCTATGGTAAAGAACTGCTTTCGGAATAAAACGTAACCAAGCGTGCCTAGATTGAAGTTGATGTTTAAATTTCAGCCGTTGTAAGTATTCTGACGCCGTGATTGAAGGAGCAACGAACATTCAAACGCCAAAGCTTTCCCGTTTGTAGTAAGTACGTCGGTAAATCTAATAATAGGTTTGAGTAAAACATTGCACCAACTGCGGGTAATTTGTGTTAATTACACCTATAGGTATCTAAAGTGCACGGTTAACTGTTTCAATGATAATGATTTATTGTATTGCTTTGCCATATTGCATTGTGATTGTATTTTTAACCGACTTCAAAAAAGGAGGTTTCTCAATTCGACCGTATGTATGTTGTTTTTTTTTTTTTTTTTTTATGTGTGTTCGCGGATAACTTCGTCGTTTATGAACCGATTTTGATGATTCTTTTTTTGTTGTAAAGGAGATATTTCAAGGGTGGTACCATGATAAGGAAACCAGGATCTGATGATGGTATCCTAGAGAAATCGAGGATAACTTTCGAAAATTGTAAAGATGACTAGTGCGTTAGTTAAGTTTTTGCTTGAGCATTTTAAAGCAGTATAGTTTAAAGATAGTCTGGAGTCGATCTGATGAGGGAACGGGAAGACGGTCGAGGGAACTCCTCGACGGTACATAGTAGTTACCTTGTGTTTGGGCTCGATGAATTTGTATTGATGAGAACTTTTTACATAGATGGGTTGTGACTGTCATTAGTGGTCTGATGATGAAGATAAAGGACAGTCAAAGGAATTTCTTAACGGCTTACAGGAACTACCCAGTGTTTGGGTTTAATTCATGTATTGAGATCTCAACACGAAATCGTGTAAATGCATTAGTGAAAACTTGTTTAGCACTAAAAAGGTTAAAATAAACTATTTTTTACAAAAAATTAAACCGACTTCAACACAACAAATAGGCACTCAAAAGCGAAAAATAATTTAATACAGGTAATTATTATAACCGCTACTCACTCATCTATATGAAGTCGGTGCCAGCCAAATCTAACAGGTAGTAGATAGATACTACTTACCTATGCCTACTTACTTACTACCTCGTACATAGTATATCTACTAACTTTTTAACTAGCCTGGCACCGACTTCATATAGATGAGTGAGTAGAGGTTATAATAATTACCTATATTAAATTATTTTTCGCTTTTGAGTGCCTATTTGTTGTGTTGAAGTCGGTTTAATTTTTTGTAAAAAATAGTTTATAGGTTGTAGGCTACAGCATCGTTATACACCTACCTACAATTTTTAACTAGGTATATGACGTTTTGTATGACATTACGGTTGGTCTAGTAATTTACGCTTAGTTTAGTCGGGAGAACGGCGACTGCCGATCCGGTGCACCTGGGTTCAAATCCCACGAGCACCACTGTCCTTTCTAACCCATCTGCGTAATGCTGCTAACTTAAAACGGTGAAGGAAATCTTCGGGAGGAAACCGACCTATACCTAGAATCTTCCGAGGTCATTCGTCATCCGCCAACCCGCACTGGGCCAGCGTGGTGGATATGTTCTTGACTTTCTCCTTTCGAGAGAGGTCCCCGAGTTCGAGCAGTGGGAACATTTACCTAGTAAACTGGTTATGCTATGCATGGCAATTCTTAATGCTGTAGGTACGTACTATGTGTCGGCAAAATTACGATTGACCAAGACAATCAGCCAGTGTCTGATACAGTGGCATACAGTGGACTCGGGACACAGATTAAATAGCCTGTTGATCGGCGATGAAACGAATCTTGCTTAAATTCACAACTCACCAGCGGGGGCGCAGGACGAGGTAAAGAGCCGCGCTGTGATAAGCCGAATATCCATGTGACGTGGCACTACTTTCCACCAAATCCAAAAATCCATAAAACCCCAAAACCAATGATGGGACAAAACGAGATAAGTTATGCAAACTTCTAAGGAGCAGGATGCAAAGAAAGACATCAACGGGTTCCCATTTCGTTTTTCTTTAATATTTATTTTAATTATGTTGATTGATGATATTCTAATTATTGCATTAAATTACTTACTTGTGAAATGATATACCGTTATTTGTAAAGCTGGATATACTGCTATTATTTCCGCACTATTTCATTGAGCAGAAACCCACATTTTATATTTTTTACGGTTTTTTTGCCAGCACTCTTTCGGTCGAAATCAAAAGCCTGACTCACGAACCAAAACGCTAAGGAGGGGCAGTCGTACGATCAGTCCAATGGGTATTATTGTCTTTGACTCGGAACCTCTCCTCATTACCTACCACTATCACCACTCAAACTGTGTCGTGTCTTCGAAAGCCGCATACATTTTAATCATTACTAACAACAACTGGCGGTTTTACCCGCGTAGGTAGTCCTAGCTCTAATGGGTAGCAGGTACCTATCCGTGATTTTCCTAAAAAAATATACCTAATAGTAATTATTTTACTATGAAAATCGCAACAACCAACTTCAATTTCCCATCGACTACTAATATAATATCACCGACGTCTGTACTTTTTTGATTTCTGCTATTACGAAAACTGCTCAACCAGTTTCGATAAGATTTATATGGAATTATTCATATATTAATAATTCATTTATGAATAGTTTTCTTTTATTTCATTCATTCAAAAAGTTTCAGGCAAAACTCGTTTTTTTTTTTAACTAGAATAGGTTCGCACTTGACCACCATCTCGCCTGATGTTAAGCGATGATGCGATCTACGATAGAGCGTGCTTACCTAGAAGAAACCGATTCTCGATTTGAAGACGCCAAGATTGTAACCATCGGGGAAAACCCACTCAGGCAACGCATTCCACAACCTAGACGTTCTTATCACAAACGTTTTTAATTATTATTCAAATTGGTTTACCCAGTCGAAAGTTATGAGGGAAAAACTAGTAAAAACGGTTGATTTGAGAACCGCCTCGGTTTTTGAAGTCTGTTGAAAATTAGCATAGTTGATGTGCGTGGCTGCGTGGTGATGGGCGTGTAAGGATCCAAGCTGTATTCCAAATTTTTAAAGTAAAAACTTATTTGACGTGCCACATTGGCTGACACTATTCTAGATGGCCATGTTCATGGCCACGCCCTCCGTTTTTACCCGCGTAGTTTCCAAAGTTAGTGTATTACCTACATTCTGAGTTATTATACGTTTTCACTTAGGTACCTATATCGGCAGTTCCTATGGCTACAAGTTTTTTTTCATTCAGACAGATCCGTTTAGTTATTCGGACGTGATTGAGCAACAAACATCCAAGCTTCCACGTCCATCCAACATCCAAGCCTAGATCATATTAGTAGGATAAGGGATCGACAAAAATCAGCTGTTCCTTGCACTTACCAAGGGTTTTTATTTTCCTATGCAGGTACAAAGTTACTAATGTGAGCATGTCTGGTACTCGATGGTAACAGCAGCGCGCCTGCACATATCACCACAGTTTGTTACAAAACCATCACGTGATTAATGAACCAGGAGCCCCAAGATGGGTTCCTTACGAGTACCAGCCGCGGCACTGCAGGCTCCTAACAAAGAAATCAACTAATTTTTTCGCGGTTGGAGTGGTATTTATGGTTGAATGGGATTTAGTAATATTAGAGATATAATAGTTCGAGTATTTATATCTAACTAGCTGTGCCGTGCCACGCTTCGCAGTGGCACATTGTGATGCAAAAATAAAAAAAATAACAATCCTTGATGCGGATTATATATCATTCTAAAATTTTAGCTCGATCGGTGCAGACATTTTTGAGTTTTTGAAGCGTACACAAACCAACGTAACATTTTTATAATATAGAGGTTGAGCAGATAGGTACTACAATAAAATGATGTTTTAATTGCTGGAGCCTCTCAAACGAGAAAATCTATTGTTTCTGGTCCCTCGGTGGTGTGTTCCGACGTACAGGATCCGCATGGATGACTACGTGCTGCATGACCAGAAAGCCTCGTCAGATGAAGCGAGTCCGTGACATTATTCTGTGACTATTTATTTATTAACAATAAAAGTTATCTAATAGTTATCATGTCGAATGTCGATAAACGACCGTCCAAGACACGAATAGTGGCCGGGAGTCCGCGTCCGCGTCGTCACCGAATCTCGAAAAAAGGTCGAACAAGATGCCGGGCTGATAGCCAGCGGCGCGGCGCGTTTGAAGCGGCGGCGGGCGGGGCGCGGCGGCTTTGAGCCCGGCCCCCGCCCGGCGCGGCCGCCATTGTCCAGCGCCGACAAAAACGACGCCCAGTTTTTGTCCCTCGTAATTTGGCGGTCGTTAGCGAGTAGCGTCGCCGCACAAAGAGGGCCGAGCGGTTAGACGATACGAAGAAACGCACTTAATTAGATTTCTCCGACTCGCGGTTTGGAAATCGGTCTAGTTCCCAGAATGGAAATCGCTCGCTTCGCGAAACAAAAGCCGCCGCGGGCTCGGGAGCTGACGTCACCGCCTCGAGCCGCGTGGGGCGAGGGCGGGGGTGCGCGCGGGGCTTAATACGTTTTTTACGACTTTATTACGGCAAAAGTCAGATAAACGTCGTAAAACCGCCGTAAAACCTCCCCGGGTCGCCGCGACACCGAGCGAGCGGCGATTGTGTAGATAATTAATTATTTTAATGAGAGATGTAGCGACGGGCCGGGCGCGCGGGTGACAAGCCGTGAACATACCGCGCGAGGAATGTTATTAATTGGCCGGAGATCTCTAACTCCAGCTTCGACCGCATATTTTAATAATATCGTGAGTAATGAGGCTCATTAAAGTTCATTCGCGGCTAATTTCGGGTATTTTTCTCACAAACGACGTCGACTGCAGCTCGGCCGGGCTCCGCGCCGGGCCCGGCCCGGGGCTCCGAGGCCGGCCGCGGGCTCCGGTCTATTAAGATATACTCGGTGCGACATCACAATGACCATGCAAAAGCCTAAACCGGTCGAACCGGCTCCGTGCTGTTCAGCACGTAGCTTCGTTATATGGCGCATTCGTAGCACTTTATTATCGGCCTATGGTTCCAATACAACCTTCTTCTAAATAGAAGATGAACAATTAACAAAAAGCTCTAAATAATTTCCTTGTTGTTCTCGACCAACGCTGGTTATTTTCAGTTAGTATGTGAATACACACGCACTCTAGGTATAGTGAAAGCGTTTGGAGCTCTACGAAAAGCTGGTACTGGAGAGTAACGTAGAACAACCGCGGCGTGCGCGCGGCGGTGCGGCGCCGGCGCCGGGGCGGTGTCCCGGCGGAGCGGCGCGGCGCCGGCGCCGGGGCGGTGTCCCGGCGGAGCGGCGCCGGCGCCGGGGCGGTGTCCCGGCGGAGCGGCGCCGGCGCCGGGGCGGTGTCCCGGCGGAGCGGCGCCGGCGCCGGGGCGGTGTCCCGGCGGAGCGGCGCCGGCGCCGGGGCGGTGTCCCGGCGGAGCGGCGCCGGCGCCGGGCGGTGTCCCGGCGGAGCGGCGCCGGCGCCGGGCGGTGTCCCGGCGGAGCGGCGCCGGCGCCGGGCGGTGTCCCGGCGGGGCCCGGCCGGCCGTACAGTAACTCAGCATTAATATGCACTTAGTATAATTTACGACATTACCGTCCTCAGTAATTGGCCCAACAATACCTACTCGCCACAAGTTCATCAAAATACCTGAATTTATCGCCGTTCGCGCAGTTAAGATAAACCTTACAAGTATTTTAATAAGTCCGATAAAGAGGTAATTACTCATAGAAACATCAAAATAATGTATTGCGTTGAGTATTTTAATGCACATTCGTACATACGGCGCGCATGCCTGGGGAGGAATGCGTAGCACACGAGGCCACACAACGGCAGCGGCGAAACCCACGGCACGAGGGCGCGGGTGCCAGCGACCGGGCCGGCGGGCGTGCCGGCGAGCGGGCCGGCGGCCGGCGTGACGAACAATGGCGGTGATGATATCGGAGGCCGCGCGATAACGCTTTATTGCATGTATTTACATGCACTCCTTCATTCAAATGCTCATACAGCCAAATTCCCTTCAATTAGGCTTTATGAATCCGCTTCACTCGAACAAGGCAATAAAACACGGATTTTAATCTCTCTGATTCATTATCTCCTGTTCCACCACGCTCTCTGATCCTCGTCAAAACACTCTAACATTTTTCGGATACCTTTCGAGAGATGGCAACGGAAGTCAGGGTGTGGTAATGGGACCTCCGTGATCAACTTGTCGAATATTGCACTTGATTTTGCGATGAGACATGTGTTGGCAAAGAACTTGAAAGAACTTGAACTAATCTGCAGCGTAGAAGAAGCAATACATACAGCGAAACAAATAGTCTGCTAACGCAGTTGAAACGTGCAGGCGGGATGTTTCCGTTGTTTACGGAGGGCGCGGCTGTGTCGGGTGACATCACCGTGGCCATCAGAGACGGAGCTCAGGAGAGCCCGAACCAACTACTCTAATATTATAGAGCTTAGTTTGGTTATGTTTTTGAGATAAAGACCTCTATTGGCGCGTCACAGACAGATTTTTCGTGGATTGAATTCTAGCGTCACTCTCGTGAATGAAAACAAATCTTCGGGTAAACTCGGAACCATAGCCATTGGCCATCTAGAAATGCGTCAGCATTTTCCATTGGCCACCCCCTCCGGTTTCACCCTTGTAGTTTCCAAAGTAAGCTACCAAATTCTGAGTAGGAATAAGCTTCACTCCTATCGGCAGTTTTCTATGACTACCGTTTTTTTTATTTAAATATTTAGTGAACATGGATAGTGGTTGCGGGTCTACCTCGAGCACTCATGCTGGCTTGCAAGCTTCTTTTTGCAGTTTTGCAGCGGCGTCGTGTGGCGGGCCGCTGTCTTCCATCCCATAGGTATGATAGAGGAGAGTGATGGATGACATATATGTATGTGTCTTACTCGAGCGCTATTTGTGGGAGTTAGACTCATACCACACATGCTAGATGCAAATTAGAGCTTACCTAGGTATATTGTGTATTATATGCTTAGGTCTTTTAGAATGTTTAATGTCACTCGTATAACAACTGTAAATTCTAACAAAAAGCACGGATCATAGTGTTTGTGGTGGCTTAAGATGATGATTATATAAATGTAGGTACTTATATAAAAAAATGTGGAAAACGCTTAGCTCTAAAACAGATTCGTGCAGACGATAAGTGCTTCGATCTGATATCGGACACGCCACTGTAGTAGGATAGAGTTTGTTGAGTGATGTTGGTGTCCTCATGTAAACCAGTTTCGTACACTGCGAGTGGCCTGACGTACACGAACCTCACTTCGAACATTCAACTTTTTGCAGAAGAAATGTTTCAAAATTTACATAGGGTTGTCGAACCGCCGCTTAAACTCAACTTAAACAGTTTACTAAAAGTACACAAGAACAATATAGCTTTTTGATCTATTTTGCGTTGCCTAGGTCAAAACACTCACAAACTTCCTCGTCTGCTAAATTCTGCTTCAGTCTGTCTGAACATAATTTACGTAAGTAGGTACCTATTTCTTTTTATTTCGGTTTATTTTTTTTAAATAAAGAGTGACGAGATCAGCAAGACATGTGCCTGATGGTAAGTAACATGCTTACCACATAACAGCACAGTGACACGCAGCTATTGGAACATGAAGAGTCCAAATCATTACCTAGCACTGCACTGCGCTTATCACACAGAGATCTAAGATGTTCTATCTCTAAGACCTGTAATTTCTCTGGAAACATTGCCCTTCAAACCGGAACACAGTAATGTTTTCACATTACTGCTTGGCGGTAGAATAACTGGCAAAGGTGTGGTACTTCCCCAGGCGGGCTCTGCTAGGAGTCCTACCACTACAATATCATTAATTTTGTCTATAGCTAGCACTCGGATGAACTACATACAGTACCTATCTCGTATTCTATAACTTACATACTTACATAGGTGTATAAAACTTTTAATTTGAAGAAAAAATGTTTAATAGGACGGTCTTTCCATAAACAATCTCGTCCAGCCTTCGAATATAAACAGTTTGATTGGACGTTGTTTGAATAAAAGCTATATTTATCTGTCAGTAAATTTCTCTATTAGGTACTTGAGGCCTTTCTTACGCATGTCCTTACACACATCTTAGATGGATAGCTGAAGCCCGGCGTTACACAACGAGCCGGAGCGGCGCGCCGTTTCCCGGTAAGCGAGCGCACACTCGCAGGCAGCTGGGGAGGTCGCTGTGCGTTCCTCCTCCGTACTTGGAGGGCCGTATTAAAAACATGACTCGCTGCAGAGCGCAATTAACGAGTCTTGCGTAAGCGTAAGTATTAGAAAAGTAAACGCCGGGTGACGCAGGACAAGGTTACCCCAAAGGGAATGTAATAAATTTATTTTTGAAGTCAAAATTTCTTTCGTTGAGAACTTTTTTTTGTATTTTATATTTTAAGGGATCGCGTCACCGACGTGTTAATGTAGCTACGTAGCGTCAGAGAGACTGCGGAGCAGAGCAGAGTGTGTGCGTTAGCCGGTTTTTGTGTAATACCCAGCAGCATATTTATAGAAATACCCACAGGAGGCGTATCTGAGCAAGTATTGTGCTGTTTTATAATAAAATTGTAATATGTGACAATTTTTATCGCACAATGCGCCGGCTTTCGCCAGGTGGCTGGTGGTCATAGACAGTGTGGATGAAGCTGACGCACGCTGACCTAGAAGATAAATAAATGAAAATTGGTGGACAATTAACACATAACACCATTTGACCCCAAACTAAGCAAAGCTTGTACTAACTATGGAAGCCAGATAGTTGATATAATACTTATAGAGTTTTAAATACATACTGTAGGAGCACGAAGCGTGACAGATGTAGTATATAAGTGGATGACAGCGGACAGCGAGCTAGTCTCTACCCGCGTATGTACAGTTAACATCAATATAATCTGCATTTATACAGTGGCGTGATTTTTCCATCTCCAGTACCAGTAACACCTGCAGAGGAATGCAGTTTTTAATGACCTATGCCATATTTCGACGATTATTCATAAAACACAATAAAAGATAACTAAGTATTACCACGAATGAAGAGTTGGTGGTGCGTCGGCTTACTATTTGATCTTCATAAATGTAAGTAGGTATTTTACTTTTAGAATCAACTCAAAAATCAGGTAGAATGTATTTTGAGGTAGATAATTGAGTTCAGTGAGTCTAAATATAAAACTTTCCATTCTTTCTATCTTCTGTATAATAAATACTTAATTACCAAAATGTTTCACACAATTTCTAGTTACGAAACAAGCAACGAATGAAGATGTTTCGTTTCTTTCGCCTCGACCTGCGCACCCCGGCGTAAGTACTTACTTACCTAGAGAAGCGAGCATGAGTCGGCACTTACTTAATGCTTACTTACTCGTATAAGTTAATCTCCATTATGAAGTTAGGAAACTCGAGAGCAGGTGAGCTCCGGCGCCGAGGGACGCGCTAATCGTACTTTGAATAAGTTCCGCGCGACGCGTCTATTACGTCATACCTATCTACAGACGGGCGAGAAACTTCGGATTGTCTACTAATTTAGCTATTCCTTGAGACAAAACAAACTCGTCTTATAAATGGAAGTTCTCGCAGAACAAACGACAGAAGTTAGTGATATATATACGTATGGCGCCATATGTAATCTTGATAATTAAGTTTAATTGCGATTGTTTGACGCAAACGTGGAACGTTCCTACACAGGTTTAACATTGCTCAAAGAACTGGCAGGATTTTGGTTCGCGTAAGCTTTGTAAGTAGTTGGAACGCAGCGGTCAGACGTACGTCAGTGAATTATAATAATACTCTCCCGCGAGCCCGAGGCGGCAGTCAAATCTTTTTGCTTAGTTTAGGATTGGTCGTCACTTTTATACACTATCACCTATCACTTTTAAATATTTTTAAATGTAAGTGGTTTTGATTACATAATATTATTATTATTAGAGCTAACTTGCAAATTTATAGCATTATGAGTATTTTACACTCGTTATTTGTACTTCCCCGTCTTCTTATTCTCCAATTCTCCTTTTCCATCCTGCGGTTGCCTGGAAAAGATCGCTTTAGCGATAAGGCCGCCAATTGCTACTTTGTTTTTTTTAAGTTTTTATACCTTTGTTTTTTTGTTTTGTAGTAATTAAGTGCAATAAAGAGTTTATCTATCTAATATCTATCATTGTGTCGTATTGCCTTAAGTAGATAGTTTAATTTCTTGTGTAGGTACACTCCGCGAGGCATAAGCTGAGCTTTGCATTTGTGTGAGTGTACATGGATAGTGTAGGTGTGACAACCGGCCTTAGGCGCGGCGCCATTCTGTCTCGCCGCGCTCCTGCCTGATTGGTGATCACTCACACTAATGCAAAGCTCAGCTTATACCTCGCGGAGTGTACACGTTATGTATCTCATCTACCTATACATTAATGATATTGATAGTGATGTCTACTTGCCCTACATTTTATAATAACAATTGTAACAAACCTTTTCTTCATAGTAGATACAGAGTATAGAGTGATAAGACGAGCCGGACGTGAGCCTGATGGTAAGCAACAGGCATGTTGCCCATTACAACACAGTGACATGCAGCTATTGGAACATGAAGAGTCCAAATCATCACCTAGCACTATGCTCGTCACCCGGAGATGTAAGGATTTCATCTCTTAGCCCAGTAATTTATCTGAAAACATTGCCCTTAAAACCAGAACACAGTAATATTTTCCTAAGAGTCCTACCTCTACAAGATGTGTTGCCTGCTCCGCCTGTAATCATAATAGCCTAGAGGTGAGAACGTCCGAACTCGAAGTACCAAGTTTCTAAGTCATGTATGGAATTCCGCTAATTTTAAAAACAAAAACAGTTGTTAAAAAATAGTCAGCTTTTAAAAGTGCTAAAGTGGAGGTGTTAGTATTTTTGGCTCTTTTTGAATAGTTCTATCTGGTGCTGGCGTATCAGCTGCATAGATCAGCTGATACTTGGCAGAGAGCTGGCCAGAATAATATTAATTGAAAGTTAAACCTGAAACAGTAAAACTCCAATAATAATTATTTCAATAGCTAGAAAGTTACAACATCCTAAATTAAAAAGGGTAAGTATTTAAAGTGTTCGTACTTTTACCTGTTTTTGGTGCAAATTTATTTGACGGGAACCGGAGCGACTACCGTCTAGTTAAGTTGATACAAACATGTACTTGGGTTTGAAGTGTCCAGGTGCTCGCTGGATGCGCGAATGTGACGACAAACTGTATAAGTTATGTGTAGTTACGTGTGATGGATGTGTGGGACGCCGGGGGAGCGGGGCGGGGGCGCGGCAGTGCCCGGGCCGCCGCGCCGCGGGCGGACGGGGTCGATGGATCCAGGACCCACGATACACTTCCCTCTACCTCCCCACTTTCGAACTAATCTCAAATTTCTCCAACATTCTACTAATATTATGTAGTAGTAGTATCCCGCGGTTTTATTCACAAAATTCACCATCCTGATTTTTACCGGGATAAAAAAGTAGCCGAGGTATTCATCCAGACTATTATCTATCCAGACTCCTTATCGTGTCGATGATCTAGTCTTTTAAATTTGTGCACCCAGTATTCCGCAATGACTCCTGGTATCGAGGCTTCCAATAGGTCGATTCTGGTGCAGCTGGTTGGACACCGCGGGCATGACAGCAGGTGCTGCATCTATGTACTGAATTTCATCCAGATCCCTTTAGTAGTTTATGTTGAAAAGAGTACTCTATCGAACAAACGTCCTAATAAACACAAAATTTTGTATTTATAATATTAGTAGGGTTATGATGTGAAAATTTGGAATTTTGATGATCGATCATGTCGTAAGGACTGAAAGCATCAGGCTGAAAACTGACACTCAGTTGTTTCGTGTAATGAAGAAATGAATTGTTACTTAGTATCAGTGATTTTCTGTATTATATACGGCCGAAGTTATATAACCATCATCAAACGGCTGGTCTACCTAGTAGACAGTAAAGTGCCTCGATGTAGATCCGGTTGACCTTGGCAGCTGCGCTCGCCGGCGCCTCTACATCGGAAACGTCTTTATCTTTTTTCGAAATCATGTTCTTCAACTTCAAGTTCAATGAAAGAGGGTTACAATAGAAATTACATCGTTAACGAGAAACTGAGGAGCTCGGTGCATTTGGCAGGTATTCTCGTGCAACAGTCGTGCTACAACGAAAATACCCTCGGATAAACGGATAAAACTAAATTTATGTTTGAAGTTAAAACTTCTTTTGGCGCGCTACAGATAAACTTATCGTGGACTGCGAAATAATTTTAGTGTCACGCTAACGATCACGGTCACGATCATGAACACCATCAAACTAGGTACCATGGCCACGGTGGTTCACCCGCGTAGTTTCCAAAGTGAGCTAGCAAATTCTGAGTTATAAGTTTTCACTTGTATCGGCAGTTCCCATGAATGCCAAGTTTTTTTGACTAGTATAGATTGACACTTGACCCCCATCTCGCCACATGTTAAGTGGCGATGCGGTAGGCGTTGAAGCGTGCTTACCTATAAGAGACCGATTCACTCTGTGAGTTGGTGGCCAAGCGCTTTCTTATTCGCGCTATAAAATACATTACTCTAATCGGAATAACGCGTCCGTCCAGATCCGATGCAGTTTCCTTTCGTGCACTTAGGTCGGTGCTTATTTATAGCAAAGTAATTAACTTTGCCATTAAAACTTAACTCATTAACTAAACCGATATGGTTGTAGTGGGAAGACTGTTTTGCAAAGCCTTCCTGGGGGCGTCCCCATCTTTGGAGCATGCGCGGTCCGAGGGGGGTCACAGGGACTTTGACCCCCCCCAAAATCGTAAATGTTAAACTAAAAATCTAAAAAAAAGTTAATGATTTATTGTATTCCTACTTGTGACAAAATTTGAGACTGCGTACGGTGACCCCCTCCAAAATTCGAGGCTGGGACCGCGCCTGCTTTGGAGCGGTAATGTGCAGACATTACTGTATTCTAGTTTGAAGGTACGTCATTTCCACTAAGTATATTACTCGTACGAAGGATTGAAATCACATCTGATGATGTGCCGTGATGATGAATCCAGGTCTTGGTCCTCCCGTCACTTTGTCTTACAAAAACCTTATTATTCTGTTATTGGTTTTGTGGTACTTCTTTTTGTAAGCCCTACTTGTTATATCAGCCGGCAGTTTCTCCAATAAAACATTGTATTGAATGACACCGGTATCGACAACAATGCAATCGATACAGTTTCCCCTCCCTACGCGTCCAATTGGCAAGTCAGATGCGAGTTGCGCATTTAAAAACAATAGAGTTCCGGTTCCGGCGCCGCGTGGTCTGCGCACGCGCCGCGCTGCCGCGGTGACGTCACGCCTCACTGCCGGGCTGAGCTCGTTGTCGGGAACGAAGACCTTATGTGGAACAGCTTAGCCGCTTGATCGCCTCACGCACCCCGCCCCCGCACCCCGCGCCGGCGTCACGGGCGCACGACTGTCACGCGTGATCGCAGGCGTTGGATCCCAACAGCTATATCACACAGCTCGGCCCGGTCTCACAGCAGAGACGTCCGCTCGCCGCTGGTTGTGCAACATTCCCGCCGAGGTGTTAAAGCAGTTCCAGCTACTAACGATGCATAATTTACGCAAAGTGGCCGATAAATGAGTGTGTTGTGCGACAAGAGAAGTTTTTGCTCGTTCGGTCAGTTCGCATTAGCATACAATGGCGGACAGCTGGCCGGCCGCGCCCGGAACCGACGGCTGCATTCCACACCACCAAAAAACAGCATTAAATAAGTTTGTATACGGCAGTAGCGATAAATTATGTAATATCTACTATAATGAAACGTTGTTTCCGTTTGTCCATCAGATGGACGTTCCGGAAACTAAAACAAAGCGGTTGCACTCCGCTGTCCACGTCATCATCTTCATCTACAGCTGTCTCTGTCCTCTGTTGTATAGTTCTCACTTTTGTCACATGTGATTTGCAGACGATGTAAATCAAAATACAAATACAAGTTTTAATATTTTATTTAAATCATTGTTTGGCTTACGGTTGACCGCCATCTCGCTCGATATGAAGCGACCATGCAATCTACAATGGAATAGGTTTACCTAAAATAAACCGTTTCAATCTCAAAACAACCGCTCTAGCAAAAATTTCACAGTGTAGCTGCTCGTAGATATGATGAAAGTGACTTCAAGCACTTTCGTTCTTACGATCTTGTTGCGATCTTACAAAAGACAACCACGAAATATGAGGCCAATTTTAGAAATCTGATTACCTAGCTGTAGGTATATTGAAAAAGGATTCTTGTGGAATTCGATCATGTTTGTAGATCAGTAATATATTCGCCGAACTATCTATTATTACTTTTATATCGTAGGCGAGCTCTACTAAACTGATTTCAAAAATATTTTACCGGTGGATATGCTAATGTTTCCTGAGTGCTATAGGCCATATATATACTACGGGTGAAGTCGGGTGGACCGCTAGTTAATATTATGAAGTTGAAGAGGTTTTTTATTTTAACACTCTAATCTCAGAAACTAATTAAAGTGCTGATTAAAAAAAATCTATCACCGTTGGATACTCGTACGTGGTCTCTGAGTTCCATATTATGCTATATAGGTAGGTACTTACTATGTATCACGGGCGAAGCCGGGGTGAGCCGCTAGAGACATTATAAAGTTCAAGAGGTTTTTAGTTTGAACACGCTAATCTAACGATCTAATCTAAGGTTTTTTTTTTTACTATTATAGGTTCGCACTTGACCACCATCTCGCCTGATGTTAAGCGACGATGCGGTCTACGATGGAGCGTGCTTACCTAGAAGAAACCGATTCAATCTCGATTCGAAGACACCAAGATTGTAACTATCGGGGAAACCCCACTCAGGTAACGAATTCCACAACCTAGACGTTCTTATCACAAACGTCGTGGAGTCAAATCTCTTCGTTCGTGTTTATGGAACATCAAACATGAAACGATGTCTCTTTACTTTACTTTTTAAACTACTGGACCGATACTAAAAATTCTTTCACCGTCGAATATTTACGTTATCTCTGCGTTCAATAGTCTATATATTATGCACCTACCACGGACGCAGCCGGCATGGACCGTTAGTATCCGATAAAGTAGTAGCTATACGGGCATTTTCAAAATGTAATAATTGGTCTCCAACATCGTTACCAACGAACCTGTCGGCACGTCCTTCACTCGCAGCCAGTTCTTGCTGAGCTGGACTCGACCGACCCATCCCAGAGACATGAACAGTTCCTACTCGTTTCAAACATCAACACTCGGTTACACTGAAGGCAAATCACACAAATTGACATTAATTAAAATTATTTTAAAAAAAGTACTTGAGAAAAAACCTATTTATTAAATCGCTAGTATTTATCGGATAAATTTGACATTTTCATTAACTAAATTGTAATAAGTATGTTCATAAGTATTAATATTAATATTAGTAAGTTAATAAGTATTCCCTGTACTGAGTATTTTTTATTTTTTTTTAAACTTCTTTCGGCGCACCGGACACACGTTTTCACATAATATTGTATTTGTGGATGAATTAAGTTCAAACACCCGATCTCAGATGATCCCGAAGATCTCTTTCATTTATGAATGACAGAGATCTTCGGGTGAACTCGGGACCTTGCACGAGCATGCAGGACACGGCCATGGCGTGTTACCATGGTTACCATTGCATCTAACCACGGCTATTCAGTCTAGAACTCCATGCTTAAACACTTATTTAAACACTGCTTCGAAGATTGATTCCAGACTAGTAGTGCTCTCCGATTTCACTCGCGTATTTTCCAAAGTAAGCTATCAAATTCTGAGGTTTGAGTTTTCCCTTCTATCGGCAGCTCCTATGACTGCATTTTTTTTAAATAAGGGATTTTGATTTCGTTTAGGTTCGTGAACGAACTATCATGACTGAAGTGTTGATGACATTATTAATAGTTAGTAGGCTTAATCCAGTTATTACACTCTGAAAAATAATTATTCTAACGGAGACAGTTAGGAGACATGTAGACCAAAATTTTGTTCACCGTGTTGGTGAAATTATTCATGTTCAGTTACTTTTATTTTAAAACATGTTTTGCATCCACGTAGTCAGTGTGTGACCACAGATAAGATAAGAAAATAGCTACTTCGTAAGTGTGGCGAACTACATTTCGTAAGCATTTTACCTATTTCTGTTTTCACACAACGCAAATAAATCCTTACCTTAAATTAACTTTATAAGAACGAATTTGTGCTTGACAACGTGAGCAACTGTTCAGTTGCGAAGTACCGTTACTCCTTGGAGAGGCCAAGCCAAACCAGCTCCCAAAACTTGGCAAAAACAAACTCCCCCTGGTTTAAGTTTGACTTCGCTGGACCGTGGACACGTCGAGAAGCCCCAGATGGAAACCAGAAAGCTACCGAAACAGACACGTCCTGAATAGTCCGAGCCATTTCCAACGCCCTTTCATTTGCAGAGATTATATTTATTTCAAACTTGATATTTTTTAATATTATTACAACACTAGCACCTCCCGCGGGCTTACCCGAACAGTTCCCTTTCCTTTTATTTTCGCGTGATAAAAGTAGCCTATCTGTTATTCCAGACTATAATCTGTGTTCCGGATTTCAACCCTATCTGTTTGGTTTCCAAGCTGTTCCGTTGTGGTTGAGCAACGAACCACCATCAATCATTTATAATATTAGTAAGATAGTTGGATAATTATCTCACGATTTGTTTAAAAAAATGATATCGATTGATTTGCTTGTGTTTCTTAAATTAAATTTTGTTGTAGACGGAATTATCATGGTTGCTAAAAATCTCATGGCCATTTTTATATATGTTTAGGTATCACATAAATTATATGTTTTGATGCACTGTTTTATTATATACTAGATGCCCGTCCCGGCTTCGCCCGTGGTATAATATATAGATCCCGTACATATCCAACAGTGAAAGAATGACTGAAATCGGTTCACTCATTCCTGAGAATATCGATTTCAAACAAAAAACCTCTTCAGTTACCTGCTACGCCACCTGTCGGAAATGGGTCGTATCAACACAGATTTAGAAAAAAATATAGCAAAGGTTTATATTCAATGCACAGATTACTGAAATTCAATGACGTAATCTTTGACACATGCTGTCATGTGTCATGTCAAAGCACGAAACGTACGGAAACTCTCAAAAGGGGAATATTTTTTCCCGATTTTGTTACATTCTTGTTTTATGCTCCGCTTCAATTAATAGTAGAGTTATTTTCTATAGCCTAAAACCTTCCTCGATAAATAGACTATCCAATAGAAAAATAATCTTTCAATTCGGACCAGTACTTCCCGAGATCCTAGCGTTCAAACAAACAAACAAACAAACTCTTCAGCTTTATAATATTAGTATAGATGTAGAGTGACAAAACAATCACGTCATGCGCCTTGTAGCAGGCGAGACACCGGCCCGTCACAGCACAGAGCAATCAATGTTATTAACTCACTCACGGGCGTTCTCTGAAGAACTCTCAATATGTTCTGTACCAGCTCTGTAACGCTGGAGTAAACTCAATACTGATTGATTGCTTTTTTCTGTTATCAAGTACTTAAAGTTATTTGCAGTATTTGGTAGGGAAAGACGTTGAAGTAGCATGTGTGTTTGGTTACGAATGGCGCTTCCATTTCTAAAAAGAGTTAAACGTTAACACATGCAACTTCTATTTACAAGTAGTATTTAGGTTCTGTGAACCTAGTCAAGGTTCACAAAATAACCTACTGGTGGGCAAGTATCTTGTTCACTTCCTTCACATATTCCGGCATTGAGCTTCCATCGTCCAATATTTTGAAACGCTTGTTTGAGTCCTACGTCGCCGTTGGTTACACCTGTAATGGAACGCAGCGTGGTGCTACGAATGCGTTCTCGTCTCTCCACGCCGAGCATCCTGCGTTCCATTGCTCGTTGACAAACCCCGAGGCTGACCTTCGGTGCTTTAGAGCGACCAGGTCTATGCAGTGTCGGTTTGGAAGTGCAATGACTTATATGTGTCGAGCAGTTTACTGTTAGATAACGTGGACGAGGAAAAGAAAAACCTAACATGGGTCTGCACTTCGAGAACATCTGTATCTGAACATCTCGCAGTCATCATCAACAGCCCATTAAAGTACCAAATACGTACTTATTTTTTAAGCAAATCTATTGAAATAAAGATACGTTTGCCGAGTCGTCCGTAAATGTACATTTTAAACGATGCTTAATATTACATTTGGTAACATGCAGGATGTCAAAATTTGGTACAAACAACTACAAAATATCGCTACACGACATCAGAGGACACTAGGGTTGAACTCAGACGCTTAAGCATTGTAAGCATACTTTGATGACAGTGATAATAGTGTGCTTACAGTGAGCTATTACGTATATTGTGATATATGTACAACTACTAAGTAGGTATGTGTGTATGTTCTGGCGAGCGTGGCGCCCGCTGGAGGTTGATTTATTGCAGCGAGACCCAGGACAGGCTGCAGCCTCGGCTGACTGGTGTCATCTCCACGATACACGTAAGATCACTTCGGTCGTTTGACGTTTAATTAATTTTTGAATCCACAACAGCCGAAGGACCCGTCAGCTGGTCTGGGTTAGAGCGGCGGAGTCGGAGCGCCGCGGCCGCCGGCCGCCGGCCGCCGGCCGCCGCGGGTACGTTGGATTTGATTAGTTCTAGTGAAGCCGAGGAGAGAAGGCTTCGGGGCTCTTCATTACCGAGCTCCCACGGCCGCGCCATGCGAATCCCCGCCCTAACCCGACCGCCGTAGGCCGCAAACTGCGCGGCGCCGAGTCTCGCGTGAGATCTCGTCTCTGCCCAATGATTATGAAGTATGAACGGATCAATTTCACAGCGGCCGCTCAAAGCCGCCGCCCACCCCCGCCCGCCCGCGCCCCGCGGCGAGTGCGACGGACAATGCACCGTATCCCCGGGGCGCAGGGCGCAGAGTGGCGCGCGAGCCGCGCCGCGGCCGAGTATGAAGTAACCTGCGGCCGGGAATGCGGGGAAGGCTCGGTATGGATGTATAATGTCAGGTATCGTTCCACTGATCGACGTGGCATTCATGCCCCCTCCTCCCCCTCCCGCCGGGGGGAGGTGTATTACGATGAGGGCCGGAGTCACTTCACTCAATTTGCGCCGTTAGCGAGCTCCTCAATTTTTCACAGTTATCGAACAATTTCCCCGGAACGAGGCTAAATGAGAGTTCGTCATTTTTCCGTCTTGCTTGCCGAGGCAAGCGAGGCGGGTACCGGAGCGGCGGGCCGGTGCCGACGCAGGAATACTAAATTTCGTATAATAATATAGACGGTTCTTCCTCATTACTTAGTCATTCTCTATGAGAGCCGACGTCCGTGGATGCAAACAAGACTTGTACGGGGCGATTACGCGGTACCTTCCACAGCTGCTGCAGTTGTCGCGGCGCCTGTCTCCGGCGCCGGCGCAGCGGCCGCCGCGGACTGAGTCACCAGGGAGAGGGGTCCGCGACCGGCGGCGGCGGCCGGCGGCCGGCGGGTGCGACTCTTCCGGCGGTTCGGACTTTAATTAAACGCGCATAAATCACGCGCGCCGTAAATCAATCGGCGCGAGCGACGCGGCGCGCGGCGCGCGGGCGCGCTATTATTGCGCGGCTGAATGGGCCGGCGGGCACGGCCGGCGCGGGCGCGGCGCGGGCGCGGCCGGCGCGCCGCAGCCGGGCGCGCGGATGCCGGCGCGGCCGGCGCGCAGCCCCGCGGCGCGGCCAGCTGTCGCCGCCTCGCTGCGAGCGAGCACAAAACAAACAGGAGCGTCGCTCGGACGGCCGCGAGCTTGGAACGCCGAGTGCATCGCGGTCATACCGAAGGGTGTCGATGAAAAAATGTCTGGAATGGTGTCTTAGCCGTAGTATGTGAGCTTGAAAATAGGTAAAGCGTGTCGCTAACACTCGACCAAGAACACGTATGTTACGCTCCGCGGGACCCCGGCGCCGCCACGCCGCCGCCACGCCGCCGCCCCGCCGCCGCCACGCCGCCGCCACGCCGCCACCGCCGCCTCGCGCCGCACGCCGACCGAGTCGCGCAAATCTCCGTCCACCGGCTGCCGGCTGCCAACATCGCGAGCGACAAACACTCCCACTGACATATTGATGAATCGCACACTTCATTACAATGACGAACGGCTCGTATTTATAGATAGAGTCGTCCGATGGCCGCGCGATGTCTGATTTATTCGACAGTGCGCTTCCCCGAACGACCTTTGGAGCATGTTTACAGGAATACCCGCGGGCCGCATATAGACTCGCGGCCGGGCTTCAGGGCGGGACCGGCGCACCCGGCGGCTCCACGGGCCTCCGGCTGAGCGGGCTCCGCGCAACGAGTTTGCTCAGGCCGGGCCCGCCGCACGCGCAGCTGGCTCCCGGGAATGCGGGGCCAGAATGTCGCTTTGTGTCTCGGCCGACGGACTAACGATGATCTACCGATAGCGCGGCGGTTCTCGGAACCGATGACTAATCGACCCGAACGGAGAGCGCGACGGTTCCCACGGAATGAGGTCCCCGAGCACGGGGCGGTCGTGGGTACGTCCCCGGCGGACGGAGCGCGGGCTCGCCGGCGTGACGCCCGGGCCGGTGGCGGTGCAGCCCGTGACGTCACCTTACGTATCCTTCCTTCCTCCAGCGCGGAGCCGCGACACTCGCTCCAGTTTGTGTTCGTAATACAAAGAACGGAGGTAGAAGAAAAGAAAGGGTGTAGGTACGGGTCGGGCACGCACGAGGGGGAGGGGGGCGATCAAAGCGGGTATGCGGCCGGGAGCCGGGAGCCGGGCGCCGGGAGCCGGGAGCCGGCGCTGTCTCTGCGGAAAACTAATAAAATGTGGAAATGTGATATTACTCGCGCGGAGACACACGCCCCGCCCCACACGTCTTCCCTTCTGTTTCTCGCAGCGCTGAAGGGGGTTTGTCATGAACATTCTACAATAAATTTTCTCCCCGTCGAAAAATAAACGTTTACAAATGTTCCCAGAACACAATTGTATGTACTACCTAGGTACTTAGATTTTACTGAACCTTCGGATGGTATAAAAGCACCTCCAATTGCAGATGATAACTATAATCTTATATGAAGCGATACGCATTACATTGTAGTTTTTTGAATTACACCCTACATCTACATATTACATGTGGCCCGGCGACTGAAATTGGAACTAACGATAATAGCTATAGCTATAAGTTAGCTATAAGGTAAGGTAATAAGCTATCAGGTCCGCCCCACGGAGACACAGTCTTCAGCTGTACGCCCCGCGTCTGTCACGAATTATCGGAAGAATTCATTTCTTATTCGCACTATTCAAAACTTTAATGTTTATTCTAAAGGCGTCGACTTGTTCGCGATGAGACATAACACTTTTAAAAACGCAATTTGTGGGCGGTTCTTTATTATAACACCGATATAACAAAGAGTAAGAATTTGTTATCAAAAAAACGCAGGTTTAAAGCTAAACGTTTAATTGATGTAAGCCATTAATTTGATTAATTTTTGTTAAATTCTATATATATTTTGTAATTTCCTAACTAGTGATACTTGTGTTTGTTCGCTCCCCGTATGTGGTATCTACTTGTTGCTACTTGTTCTATCTGTATTAACTATTTTTTCTTTCTGTTTGTTTTATCAGTGAAAACTGTATTTGGCTTTAGTGTTTCCACTCATCTAAATTTTATGATTGTGTAATGCTGTTTGTTTTCCATTAGAATAAAATAAAATAAGTTAAGTACATTCCACAAGTTCTATCCTATGTTGGCTTAGCTGGTCATCCTACAGCATGTATTTATAGTTTATTTAATAACACGAAACGTGTTTCAGAATACGATAGTAGCGAAGCTTCTCCGTTGACCCGGCAGAGCCGGCGGCGGCGTCCACAATTGTTTACAATTGTGAGGGTGTTCCTTAGTACAGAGTTGGAGTTTAGAGTTGGCTACACATTATTGTGGTGCAGAGTTCCGTGCGCGGCCGCGCCGTGGTCGGCCGCCGAGTCCACTACTGTTATTCACGGTTCACATCGCGGTAGAACCACTAGATCGGAGTATCGTCTAATAATAAGATAACGAGATCAAGCCGAGAATCAATCACGAGCGGCGAGGAGCCGCGAGCGGGAGCGAGGCTGGCAATCAATGACTGATTTATGTCATTTCTTGCAACAGATAGCCATTACACGTACTCACGTCGCGTCGTAGAGAGAGTCGGAGAGAGCCAACTTTGTAACTCGATTAATGTCTTTGAAGTTATGTTCTGTTTTATTTTGCATAGTTGCATTGTATTATCTGTGCATCTTCATTTAAAATCAATTAATTAAAAAATGTCGATGGAATCACAAAAGTGATGTGTTTCGCTCCCGATTTATCGCGGATTATTTCGAAAATTAATGGGACTACTCGACCTCAGTAAACTATAAAAACAATGTATGAAGCACTCATCTTCGATTTATCACTTTTCAAAAAGTCTTTTCACATCACATCAACGTTCTATTTTTTTCCTATAACCAAACTCTTATCTACCGATGAGACGTGGGTAATAACAAATGATGGATGAACAAAATGCTAAGTCATAGGGAATGCCGATAGGAGGGAAACGTTAAAACCGAGAATCTTAATACGAGTAGGTCCTATAAAACAACACTAAACGATCCACAATACGTCTATATAAACCTGGACAGCTACAGATGACTCGTATCAGTGCCGCGAACTCGGAAATTATCACCCATCTCAAAACCCACTACCCCGCACGTCCCGCTACGCCGCTCCGCCGCCGCTTCGACATGATAAAGTGATAAGTCACAGTAACCTGTGAGATGATAAAGTAGCGGCGAACAACGAACCTATAAGATTTTCCACTGCCAAAAACTGCTCATACTTCTAGCCGGCTTCTTCTTATCGGGCTAAAGAAATGGAGTAAAACAAAATAAACCCAAACACCACACAATTGTTTTTGTTGTTTTATGCAGTTAGAATGGAAGCGACTATTAGGTATGTATGTTCTACAACACAGGCATTGATAAGTGGGTCCATCACAAAATTGTTTTATTATTTTATCTTATTAATACATAATATTACAAACGCTAGGTATTCTTTAGAGTAGGTAAAAGTTAATTTTTTTTTACCCCGATAAATAACGACATTGGGAAATGCGGAGATGAAACTTCTGGGCGCTGCAAGAATATTATATGTCGAAGATAAAATCGGTAGAGCACTCCTGTGGCTGCCCCAATATCCTGTGACGGTCTGTGTGTCCACGGGGCCCGGCGGAGACGTGAGGATACACCACACATCCATTCAGCAAGCGTTGAAGTCGAGGGCACGGTTAGTAGTTTTCATGACCATGTTGATAGGTACATTTTAAACCTACTTCAAAAAAATCGTGTGTTCTCAATTCGGACGATGTCATCGAAGATTTCACAGAAAATAAGAAAGTACCTGGTTGACCGAGCTTTGCTCGGTTTTTTTAAATGATATTTAGGCAGGTACGAATTACGAAGTGATGACTTACTTAGACCTACTTAGATACGAATTAAATGCGATTATAAAATGCTCTAAGTATAAGATTTTCTCAGAAAAAAAAGAACAAAAAAGAACAGTCCCGAGTGTAACCATCATCAGGATTCGAACCGGGGTCTGTTGACTCCGAGGGCGAGCATATTCCGTCTAAGACATTTAGACTTAAAGAACAGAGGCGAAATAAGTTATCGTATTCTAATAACATTGTAGGAGTTTTTCATTGTCAAAAAACGCGCATAAAATGATGTTTTTAAGAAATAAAACCTAGCTAGATCGATTTATCGTCCCCGAAACCCCCTGTATACATAATTTCATGAAAATCGTTCGAGCCGTTTCCGAGATTCAGATTATTATTATTTTATTTTATTCTAAATGGAAAACAAACAGCTTTACACAATTAAAAAAGTTAGATGAGTAGAAACACTGAAGCCAAATACAGTTATATATATATCTACCTAGAATTGGTCGTTTAAAGGTAGGTACAAGATTTTGACAAGTTCAGTTTGAGAATTTAATTTTAACTTGAAGTCGATTTTATTTCAGGTCGTAATATTATATTTTACTCGTATACTTCATCGTTGAACCCGAACGAAGTTGGGCGTCGCTAAATTTTTCTTCACTCTGAGCTCATCAGTTATGGAGAACGGTAGTATTTTGACACACCTTTTTTTGTTGTTTGTACTTCGCGGGGTTATACAAAGCTGTACTAAACTGCAAGGGACGCGCCTGAGCTCAAAAAATCACCCATCCAAAAAGCGTCTGCCGTGCGCGTCCACACGTCCACACGTCTGCCGTGCGCGTCCACACTCCACACGTCTGCCGTGCGCGTCCACACGTCTGCCGTGCGCGTCCACACGTCTGCCGTGCGCGTCCACACGTCCACACGTCTGCCGTGCGCGTCCACACGTCTGCCGTGCGCGTCCACACGTCTGCCGTGCGCGTCCACACGTCTGCCGTGCGCGTCCACACGTCCACACGTCTGCCGTGCGCGTCCACACGTCCACACGTCTGCCGTGCGCGTCCACACGTCCACACGTCTGCTGTGCGCGTCCACGCGTCCACACGCGTCTCGCCGCCGCCACTGATGACATTACATGTCGGTGACGCGAGCCTACCTTTCCAATCAAAAACTGCTCCATGTGGCTAGAGAAGTTGACACTTCAAAAATTCTACAAAATTTTGTTGGTGCTAAAATATATTTACTTAACTATATTAAAAGCTTATTTTTGCCCTAGTTTCAGGGTCCACCTCCACGGTATCACACTAAAAAATGTTCATACAAAATTACTAATAGTCACGATCCTTTCGGTGTGTACAGAAGTCCTGCGTAGCCTTTTAACCCTAAACAGAACAGAAATGTTATCATCTTATTAGCAAATATTTACATGTGGGCCGCTACAAAAAACGAAAATTAAATGGCACTATCGATATCCGCACAGCGCCGCGCCGCCGCGCCGCCGCGCCGCCGCGCCGCCGGGGCTAGAGCGGAGAGCAAGCACCGAATAGTCAGATTATAAGCCTTTGTTGCTCCCCTTCCCGCGCGGAGCCGAACGAGTAGTTAAACCGTGAATAACATCCGCAATATTGCGTCGAGGGGACCACTCACTCAATAAGCGCATTCCACTTGTGCCGCGCCGAATTAAAAATCAAATAATGTTGTGTAAAGCGAATTAGGATGATCCGGGTCGGTGCGCGGGGGTGAGGCGGCGGGCGGGGGAGGGGGGACGGTTTTATTAATATTGCCCTTTGATTAATGGAGACAGCTGCCGCGTGAGGTCTGTCCGTCGGTCTGTCGCGAGCCGCCGCCCGAGGGAGGGAGGGAGGACTGTCGCTAAGATTTATTTCAATTGCTCTACATTTTTCGTTTGAATTAAAAACGTTGCATTCAGTATTGACTTAATTATGCAGTGATGATTAATAATGATAGTGTGGACTTAAAAGTAAAATCATATTTTTATTGTCACTATTTGCTTTTACGGCAACATTAGTATGAAGTATAGATATTGGTATTAAAGAGTTAAATGCAAGTATTGTATAAGAGAAGGTTTGAACTTTTATTTGTGTTTAATTAAATTAAAAATAACTTGACCGATTTTTATCGATTGTCTTCAATAATATAATTGAGAAACTTAGTCATGATAGGAGTTTGTAGAAAAACTTCAATAATTGAACTCAAAACATAAAATAGACCAAATTGTAATTAAAAGTATCTTAATTGTTACTTCACAGGATTTGTTAAAGCTAGTGATGACTATAGAAGTAGTTCTACAGCTTCGTGGAGGTACAACCCGATGATCAAGCGCAGGGCCGTCTGAAGTCTACCCATCATCTGAACCAAGAACCCGACCTACACAGGAGTCTCTCAATGATCAAACGCTGGACACTGGCCAAATTACCGTGATATAACCGATTGGATGCCGTAAGAAAAGTCAAAGTACTTAGCTTTGTAAACAAATCTACCTACAATCACAGATTTCTAAACAGATGAAACCTTCGTGAACGACACTGTGAGGCCAGTAATGAGTTATGTATGCGTGACAGCTCTCACCGACGTTGTCAAATTACTCACGTTGGTGTGCGTGTAATGTTCCCAGTCTTAAGAAAAAAATTCCTCTATTGTTGTCTTAGCTTCGGAAATCTTCGCATATAATAAACACATATATTATAATGTTAAAATAATTTATTATTACACCGATTATATATTATGCAAGGATTTCTTGTTATCACTATTTCCATCCTATGAAGTTAGGAATTTTGATTTTGCACGCAACTAAAAATTTGAATATTCGTACAGAAAATTCGGAATAAAAATACAACGCCGAATAATAGTAAAAGTCATGTGTGTGTTTATTTTGAGTATTCTATCCGAGCTTCTTGTGAAATTTTGAATATTATGCTTGACAAAAGGTGGCAACTACACATTTAATATCGGTGAACACAGGAGGTGCAGAGAATTTTGTCAACTGATTTGATGTTGGGGGCCAGATCATTCAACTTATTTACTATCCAATCTTTGTCTGGACGCGTGTCGCAAACGAAAAGTTCACCTTTTCAAAATGTTGATACAAACCAACGAAAACCGTCTAAGAGTTTTTGTAAATCAGTTGAACATTATTCACATCGCCACCCAAAGTTCCGTCGTCCAAGTACCAAACGTTTAAGTTGGACTGGAGACGTTAAATGATAGAGCGAATGGCCAGGGCGAAGGTCGCATGGCCGAAGGTTCACCATGTTGATAGCCAACGGAAGATAGCATAGGATTGTTTTGATAATTTTTTGGGTCCGCAATAACATTGCCAAAGAAAATTGTGGAGGTCAAGAATTTTATTCTTCACTTCGGACAACGGGGCTCCACGATCAACCAAGTTAAAGGCGTTTTGACGTCCACTTTTGACAGCCCTCTTCCTAATTTTGAACAAAGAAAGTCAGGACAGAATGAACAGCAGCTTCACGTCCACCCAGAGAACCAAAATCAAGTTTGTTGGGACAGGGAGCTCGAAAGAGCAACCTTTTATACCAACAACCCACCTTGGCAGCAAGGACAGTAAATGTGGTGCCAACAGCGATTGGCCTGATCCCAACATCTTTTTTGGGTAAGTATGTACGCACAAATTAGTGCCGTATAAAACTTCGACAATGTCACTACTGACTCGAAAAATTCGAAAACATGAGATTAATTAAAACGATTAGACTCTCGAAAGAACTCGCCTACTTTTTTAAGCTCCACTATACCTACTTACAAGTAAGTATTAAAAACTTGCTTCATAACTATAGTTTTCATCAACACAATTAGTATTTTTATAAACACTAGTAATGACGTGGATTTGTGCTAGGCATCGATTCACATTAAATATAAAAAATACGATTATAAAAACAGGGTTTAAAATTGCATAATACAACCTACATAAATAATTTGGTCTACGAGTATCCTCAAAAAAATCATAATCTATATTTTACCTTAACTTTAGGGAAAATAATTTAAATTTAGTATAGCCACACTAACCAATTTTCGTTGAGGTGTTGTGTTTCTATTCATCAATCGAAATGAAATCGCCTAAATTATATAGATAGCAGTAAAAATATTCCAAATTTCCTATGCAATGATATTCCTCTTTCCTTTTCTTATTTTTGGGAACAATGTTTGCAATTTTTGAAGACACAAGACGGCATAATCTTAAACAAAACTTAAAATCACATGGGACCTCCGTACGAGACGGAAGTCTGTTTCGTACTGACTGGAGTTTGTATTTGCTATGGCGTTTGATATTTGCTGTGTAAACCTCAGGATCTGTGTTCCGCACGTTCCATCTGCCTTTTGTTTTAGAAATCTGTGCCTACAATAAATATCGCGACACTTTATATGTAACTAATCACTGTAATTTTTTTGTTTAAAAATTAAATAAAAATTGACATAAAAATTTTAGCTTTCTTAATTTTTTATTAAGCCCAAAGTATTTAATTTTAACAGATGACATTTGGCGAGGCGTGGGCGAACAAGGGCAGACAGGCAGACGGGCAAACCGGTAGACGTACCGCTAGCAGCTTCAGATATATATAAATTAAATAGTTTGGTAAAAGAGTTAAACAGGACGGCTGGCAAATGCGTCATAAAAACGGAATTATTCCATACAGAAATGTTTTGAACTCGACTAAATGTCATTAGTTTATAATGAAGACACAACCGCGACGTTTTTGCCATTCAACAGATGTAGTGCGGAACTCCGCTTAAGTATGTAGAAGTTGAGCTTTGAAGTCATGGGTTATTGGCATGGTCTGTACATACTCTTGTTCTTGGATGTGGTTCGAACAGTACCGTAAGCATCAGGTACTTCAGAAATCGATGGCCACAGTCGTGCGTAGTGCGTGGGTCGCACGAGCCTCTCACCTGAGTTGACAAGGGACGCTCACAAAGCGAGTGCCGACCTTTATTTAATGAAAATCCTTCCCGGCCGGGCGCCGGGCGCAGGGCGCAGGGCGCAGGGGCCGCGCCCCACATGTCCGGGTAATGAAAAGTTTAATAACGGTCCGCACGTGTGCCCTCCCCGCTCCCCCCTCGCCCCTCGCCGCGCCCGCTGCTATCTCTCAATGCACAATTTATTGAGAGTAATTTCGCATGTCATAAAACCGAATTAATACGAGCCGCGCGTGCCGGGTCCTTGTCTCGGCGATTTGGCAAATTGCGCGGCGCATCGCTCGCGCCGGGCCGGGGGCCGGGACCGGGCCGGGACCGGGCCGGGGACGGGCGGCTCGCAGGGGCATTCGCTGTGGACACGTGCACGCACTCCGCCACCAGCCGGCCGGATGGCAATATTTGTCTACAAAGTTGACATCTGTAACTTTTGTTGTTGAGTGATAATTTAGGCAATCACTTTCCAGGGTCACCACTCAAAGGGTGAACAAATAGCCCCGGGGAGTTCCTGAATCATTAACCCCCGACCAAAAAAAGGGGTGTTATAAGTTTGACGTCGATGTCTGTCTGTCTGTTTGTTTGTCTGTGTGTGTGTCTGTCTGTGGCACCGTAGAGTTCAAATGGATGGGCCGATTTCGATGCGGTTTTTTATTTGAAGGTTAGTTTCCGTGCGGATGTTCTTAGCTATGTTTGGTTAATATCGATTCAAGATGGCCGCCTTCACAAAATGGCGGACACAATATTTCTTCACAACCTACCTCAATATGGGTATCAAATGAAAGGACTTGACTAGTAGAATACCATACATTATAGGAAAATTCAAATCCAAAATGGCCGCCACCACAAAATGGCGAGTGATATTATTTTTTCACTACTACCTCAATATGGGTATCAAACGAAAGGGCTTGACTAGTAGAATACATTGCACTATGACAAATTTCAAACCCAAGATGGCCGCTTCCACAAAATGGCGGAATAAATATCTATTTTCACAACTCCCTTAATATGGGTGTCAAATGAAAGGGCTTGACTAGTAGAATGTTGTACAGATAACAAATCCGAGGTAGTCGGGGGTTAATCAAAATTTTTAATTTTGTTCTTGTTTTTAAGTAGGATTAAAATATTAAGAAAACTTTCTAATTTTTACGTACTTAAATTGAAAAAATAAACAAAGTTGAGCTGAATCGAATCATTCGTCTTTGCTGATTTAAAAATGTTTTTATAGTAAGAGTGACGAGACATGTGCCTGATGGTAAGCAACAAGCCTGCCACATAGGAGCACAGTGACACGCAGCTATTAGAACATGCAGATTCCAAATTATTATTTTGCATTTTAGATGTCCACAGTTAAGTACGTCGGGTTAGTGGTCTCATAGATACAAAATATTTAGAATTATTTCATCGAGTAGAGAACTAAAGCATTTACTACCTGTACGAAGATGTATGTATGGTCAATTGGTCATGGACTTAATCAAACTTCATAGTCTCACGGATCCAATACATGTACATATTCTAAGAAAATCGAATACAAACTGTCATCAAATACGTCTATTGTTCGATAAATTGGGGAAATACAAGTAGGCAATGATTCTAAATCGCAATAGAAAGGCAGGAGACCGATGTAAATCAATGAAGCGTGCTGTAGATTCCGCGCTATCACGCCGGTTCATTGTCACGTGGCGGTACTGTCGTATTACCGTCGGGTACTAGGTAGCACTCTTGTCTTTAGCTGCGTAGTTCAAGATGTTTGCCAGCGGGGGATAGGAAGTGTCGGCGTAGACTGTAGGGCTGCGCTGTGAGCGGGCCGGCGGCGCGCGGGCGGCGCGCGCGCGGCACGCGGGCGGCGCGTTCGCGTCGCGAGAAATGGAGCGTAAGATTGTCCTAATGAAAAGCATCTCGAGCTCGAGTGACGTCACTCCGGCACGTCACGCGAGTGGAAGTGTCGCCGCCGCGCTGCAGCGCGTGCTGACGGATTACATGACGTCAGGAAGACGACATTTCTACATCGTCTTGTTTGTACTCAAACATTTGACAGGTTGTTGTTTCACGTCAATCTTGAGCAAATGTTTGGAATAAGCGATGAGCGCCATGTTTGGCTGATGATGGTGCAAATTAACATACTACTTGAATAAGTTTTGTTTAATAGTAAATCCCTACTTACTAATATTATAAATGCAAAAGTAGCTCTGACTACCTGTTACACTTTCACACCAAATTACTGACCTGATTTACATTAAAATTCGTGAAGAGATATTTATTCTGAAGCCTGGAAAAAGGCAGACTAATTTTTGACGCGGAGAGTGCCGCAAAGGGTTGAAAGGGCCGACGAAATTTTGATTATAAGTTTCATCAATTTTAAAGCTAATGGAAGTTAGGAACTAATTTTAGGCTATTGGATTCCATACAAATAAATCATGACGTTCAAAGTGTGTAAAGAGTATTATTACCTTTGAGGGAAATAAGTCATATCGTTACTATAATAGCTAAGGTAAGCCGCGGGGAACACCGCGGGGCGCTGATAGTTAATATTGATTTGTTTGAAGGCGTTCTTTAAACAATCGTAAGTTCATAGGATAATGTGAATGTAACGTGCTGAAGCATAAATCAGTATTGTGTCTTTACGTGTTGTTTTCCAGATCGATTTCTGCGACAGTTTTGCCAAATATGTACATGAAATATAAAACTTCTCTGAATCCATTCCAAGCATTCCTATTATAGCTACATACTATTGAATCTAAAGCTCAGTTATCCATCAACAAACTTGTCATCTGCTTCAGGGTAAGGCAATATTTTACTCCCGAACTTATAATCAAATTATATATCCAGGTGAAGTCTTGGATGAAACAGGTAGGTAGGTACTACTCTCACCTTTGGAGCGCGTCTGCCAAGTACCACCTTGAAGCATCAGAAGAATATCGGGAGGTGACAATCGGGTCATCTCACGGCTGCAAAATTAAGTGATTCACCTAAGCTTTCCACTTTCAGTATGAAAACTAGCGTGGTTGTTAAATATTGAGTGCCAAAAAAAGCGATCGCGCGCGTGCACGCTCTTTGGATAAGGTTTCAACCGCATCCGGCGGTTGAAACTGGCCAAATCACATGTTAGTTACCCTGGAATTAATGTGTGTTTTCCAATGAAAAGTAGCGACATATACATATACGTATGTTATTCCAGACTAGAAACTGTTTAAGTACCCAATTTGAGCCAACCGTTATATTTTATAGGCGGCATATTTAATAATAATAATCAGACTATTTATCTGTTGTTTACACTATGTATAGCGTATGTGGACTATGAGAAAGCCTTCGATGCCATCGAGACCTGGGCAGTGCTTCAGTCTCTCCAGCGATGCCGCATCGACTATCGCTATATCGAAGTAGTGTTGAAGTGTATCTACAGAAAAGCTACAATGTCTATCCGATTACAGGACCAGTGCACAAAACATATCCAGCTACAGAAAGGCGTGAGACAGGGAGATGTTATATCTCCGAAACTGTTCACTGCCGCGCTGGAAGATGTTTTCAAGCTACTGGACTGGAACGGATATGGCATCAATATCAACGGCGAATGCATCACTCACCTTCGGTTTGCCGACGACATAGTCATTGTGGCGGAGTCGCTGGAGGACCTCGGTGCTATGCTCAGGGACCTCAGTAGAGTATCCCAACAGGTAGGTTTGAGGATGAATATGGACAAGACGAAAGTCATGTCAAATGTTCATGTCTCACCTGTACCGGTTATTGTTGGGAATACCACACTCGAAGTTGTTGACGAATACGTCTACCTGGGTCAAAAGATCCAATTAGGTAGATCCAACTTTGACAAAGAGGTCCAGCGAAGGATCCAACTCGGATGGGCAGCGTTCGGGAAACTTCGGCACATCTTTGAGTCCAGAATACCTCAATGCCTAAAGACGAAAGTCTTTAACCAGTGCGTGTTGCCAGTGATGTCTTATGGAACTGAGACGTGGCCCTTCACTGTGGGCCTCATAACGAAGCTCAAAGTCACACAGCGAGCTATGGAGAGAGCTATGCTCGGAGTCTCTTTGCGCGACAGAATCCGTAATGAGGATATTCGCAAAAGAACGAAAGTGGCCGACATAGCTCAAAGCAAAGAGTAAGCAAGCTGAAGTGGCAATGGGCAGGCCACATCGCTCGCAGAACTGACAACCGATGGAGAAGAAAGGTTCTCGAGTGGCGACCACGAACCGGAAGACGCCGTGTTGGACGGCCTCCCACTAGATGGACAGATGACCTCACAAAGGTCGCTGGAAACCGCTGGTTGCAGGTTGCGCAGGACCGTTCGTTGTGGAAATCTAGGGGGGAGGCCTATGTTCAGCAGTGGACGTCTTGCGGCTGATGATGATGATGATGAATCAGACTGTTTATGTATATTATGTAAATTACATCCAGAACCATTCAGTAGGTTTTTCGTAGTACATAGTTATTAAAAAAGCACAAACTTTTACGTTAATATTTTTATAATAACTAGCTGCGCCTGCGACTTCCTCCGCGTGGAAAAGAGACGATGTTTAATATACGAGTATGTACTTAAAAACACAGTAAAACTTCACATCATTGTTAGGGTTCCGTTGCCAAATGGCAAAATACGGGACCCTTATAGATTCGTCATGTCTGTCTGTCTATCTGTCCGTCCGTATGTCACAGCCACTTTTCTCCGAAACTAAAGTGATTTCAAGGAAAATAAGTTATTGACTCTAACAGGAATATATATATATTAGAAATATGCATGTTTGTAAAAAATAATGAAAGCATTTTTTTTCAACATATCTCCAAGCCGTGCTGATACTTTACGTACCAAGCATAAATTCAGCATTTCTGTTCGACAAGTCAACAATGCAATATTTTTCAATAGCTCATTTTATACTGCGATTAAAATATACAACCATCTACCGATGGAGCTGAAGTCATTAAAAACAGCCAAATTCAAAATAAGTATAAAAAAATGGCTTATAATATATTTTATTCTATTTTTTCTATTCTATTATAAGTTAAGCGAATATTTTGAAAATTAATAATGAATGATGCTAATTATTATGGTTTTGTTTGTATATAGATAATAGATAAGGTTAACAATGGGCAATATAAAATTTTAATTTTTGTTTAGTTTATATTTAATTCTGAAAGCGTTTACCATGCATTAAGTATTTATCACTGTGGTTGTAAATAAATTTCTGTAATTATAAAGGTATTTGAGACTAGGGTACAATTGTTCTTTAGCGTAGATTGTTTTAGATTAGGTAACACATTAACTTTTCTTAGCTACTGCATGTTTCAAATTCTTTTTCAACTTTTCTTAACATATTTCAATTTTATCTTTAATTTTCTACCTATGTAAATATTTAATAATTTTACCATGTAAAATGTGTTATATTCGTAATATTTTATATGCATGTTAAACTTAATATTGCACGCCCGAAAAGGGTAAACTGTTGTTAATTAACTATTAATAAAAATACGTTTAGTACCTACCATCTTTTTTGTACAAAGTTATGCAATAAACGATTCCGATTCTGATTCTATACTATTGAAACTTGGTAAGTAGATGTAATCTGTAAACCGCATTAAGATTTTGATACAAAAAATAGAAAATAAACAAAAAATTTTAGGGGTATACTTAGAACTTATATTAAGTACTTAGAACTGAAACTCAAAAATTATTTTAATCAAAACCATACGTGTGGGGTATCTATGGATAGGTCATCAAAAATGATATTAAGGTTTCAAACATTTTTTTTTCTATAGTGAATAGTTTGCACGAGGGACTCTTCCAAAGTGGTAAAAAGTGTCCCCCCCCCTGTAACTTCTAAAATAAGAGAATCACAAAAAAAATATTTATATACTTTACCATGTAAACTATCAACGAAAATTGGTTTGAATGATATCTAGTCAGTAGTTTTATTTTAATACGTCATAAATTGACTATTATTAAAACACTGGTTAAAGTAACAACGAAGTACAAGAACGTTAATATTATGTTACTTGCTGCTACGGAATCCTTCATAGGCGAGTCCGACTCGCACTTGACCACTTTTATTTACTTATGACCTGATTGACATGAAACACACATTCAATGTTAAGTGAAGCTCTGTTTACTACAATACATGTATTAATGAAAAGATTTTCGTTGCTGAGATTAACGTGCACAAACACACAGACAAACAGACAGTCAAAACTTCCAACAATCATTGTTTTGGGTGCTATTACGTTGTCTCCTATAATATTGTTTTCGTATATATCGTTCCGCCGATTTACTTGAATCTATCTTTCAAGTTGGATCTAACTGCACACGGTGTGCAAATTAGATTAAAATCGGTTAAATAATTTAGAAGTTAATCGCGGACAAACCACGTGACTTGCAATGCGTGCATAATTAAAATATTACTAGCTGACCCGGCATTTATTATAGTGCTAATATTACTATTAAAATTAGGGGGATGGTGGTTGAAGGGTCCAAATGAAAAGGTATTAGTATTTATAATGCCAAATCACAAAAAAGGATAGGGCACGAATAAAAATGTGGGGTGGGCCACCCTTATCACTAGGAGTAGGTACAAAAAATTGTCAGTCGGACTGCCGATAAGTGAATACTTATAACTTAGAGTGTTAGTATTGAACAGTACTAATATTGTTCGATGCGTCATCTGTATAGTTAGCTACAGATATCCCCACTGCTACTACGCATGTCGGTGACGTGACGCGGCAAGATTTCGCCCATCCATTAAAGAGTTTAACGTGTGTCGTTTCTTCGACTTTTTCTCGTTTTTCTTGAACTCTCGTTTCTCGAGTCTCGTTTTGCTGCTCCAGTTGTAGTTTGGTAGTGGTAGGACTCTTCGCAGAGCCCGTCTGAGGAATTACCACATCTATGCCAGTTATTCTACCGCCAAGCAGTAAATTGCATACATTACTGTGTTCCGGTTTGAAGGGAAATGTTTCCAGGGAAATTTCAGGGCTTAGAGATATGTGGGTACTGTGAATACCAACATACAATGTATAAAATTATTAATTTTATTATCGTGTAACAAACAAACTGACGTGTTACGAATGTTATAAATAAATTATGATTATGATTATGCCCGAATGTCTTACATCTCTTTGTGACGAGCACAGTGCAGTGCTAGGTAATGATTTGGACTCTTCGTGTTTCAATAGCTGCGTGTCACTGTGCTGTTATGTAGCAGGCATGTTGCTTACCATCAGGCACATGTCCTGCTCGTCTCGTTACTCTATACTATAAATAAAAGTGGTCAAGTGCGAGTCGCACAGTCGCACTCGTCCATGAAGGCTTCCGTAGCAGCAAGTAACATAATACAAGTTCTTGTAGTTCGTTGTTACTTTAATCAGTGTTTTCACAATTGTGAGTTTATGACGTATTAAAATAAAGCTACGTACTAGATCTCATTCAAACCAATTTTCGTTGATAATTTACATGGTAATGTACACCATTCATTTTTTTAGTTTTGTCATTCTCTTATTTTAGAAGTTACAGAACACACATTTTACCACTTTGAAGAGACCCTCGCGCAAACTATTCAGTTTAGAAAAAAAAAATGTTGGAAACCTCAACATCATTTTTGAAGACCTATCCATAGATAATACACAGGTATGGTTTTGATGGAAAATTTTTTGAGTTTCATTTCTAAGTATGGGACATCCCTAAAATTTATGTTTTTTTTTTATTTTTACTACCTACCAAGTAGTAAAAATAGAAAACAAACTATATTTATTGCCTCGAAACTATAGTTCTTATAGTTTCAAGGAAAAGTGACATACGGACGGACAGACAGAGAGAATCTACAAGGGTCCCGTATTTTGCCATTTGGCTACGGAACTCTAAAAAGAACCGCCGCTTGGACGCTACGCCACTACGCTGCTACGTCGTTATGCTACGAGTGAATTTTAAAGAGTTTTCTATGTACCTCTATAGATATACAAATTTTAAAATGAATAAATTATCCCTACACTGATTTAATCAATGGAAACAATGACAAGAGTAGACGCGGTAACATTGTTGCTGGAAACTTGAGTAAGACAAACCGTAGGTACGGAACAAGCCGCTATCACAACACCGAGTGAAGGGGGACGAGTTTTCTTGCGCGGAAAATTCATTTCAATTCCGTTGAAATGAGATAATTTGGTCGGGGTTGGGGGAAGTCGCGCGCGAGGGAGGTCGAGGGGAGTAATGGAGGGAATGGACGTGCTTCATCACCCCCTCCCCCGCGGGGCGGGCGGGTCGGCCCAGGCCGCCCCGGACACTCGAGCCACTTCGACCGACGATGACCATTTGTATTGTCACTTTAATGTGCAGTTTACTATTCTGTATTAAACTAAACTGGTGTTTGACTCTACTTTTGGGATAAAAATGTCTAGGCTGTGGAATGCGTTGGCTGAGAGGGTTACGATCTCGGTATCTTCAAATCAGAGCAAATCAGTTTCTCCTAGGTAAGTACGTACAGTCGTAGACCGCACCGTCGTTTAACATCAGGCAAGATGGCGGACAAGTGGAAATCACGTAATAGTAACGAAAAACTCACAGAATGATTATAGATGTAAATGTCTGATTGCGATGAAATTAGAGCCACTTTATAAACAAGTGTGTTGAAAAATAGATTAATACATATGTCTTTACTAGAAATGAGTATAAAACAAAATAAATAAATATCTGTAATGATAGACCTACTAACTCAAGCATAAAATAAATAATAATTGGGGTTATCATGGTCCCAATCATCATGTGATCAGTGACGGACATATAGATACATGTAGCGTTACAATCAGCAGTGGACAGTTCCTACTACCACCTACAGTCTACCTCCTGGTGATGACAACCCGGCTGTATTGTGATAAACAAAATTATTTTACTTTTAAAACGTTTAGAGTCTGCGAGTGTCTTACAGAGGCTGGCCAAACATTCCACAAACGAACAACCTTGACGGAGAAAGAATCTTCATAGAATGATGTACGAGTAGAATAATGTTTGCTCATCAATTTTTTTGCTATATTTAGACGAATTCAGCGGTACCTATATACTTCAGTAATGGTGATTACACTCTATTTGAAGGATTACTTATCTCTTGTCTGCATGAGTACTTACATGTGTGTTGTCACTCTATAGTGCACTGGTGCAACAGTGTTGAATGATCTATATTTGACTATTTATAGGATCTTTTTCAAAAATCAGGTGTTCAGTGAGAAGATGATGAGATTCTGTGATGTAGAGGTGGGTTTATTGTTGGGTATAAACTACAGAACAATAAATACCGTGAGCTACGAATGGGTTGAGAAACATGACATGTCGCGGATGATTTTCATATTGTAATATTGTTAACCGCTAAGAAAATATTACGATGCACGCCCGATTCACTGAATAAAAAGTTACGTTTGGAAGACATTGCAAATTTCCTTAGGTACTGGAAGATATGGACAGGAAAATTCATACTAGATATTACAACTCAGATTTTTCATAGATAGTAGAATATTTTGGTCCGATTCGAACCGACTGGACAGAGCTCAGTATATGAACGGCACCTGATTTGCTACGTAATGTTTGCTACAAATTACGTTCGAACACGCACATCCATCTCTTTGTAATCGGATGTTATCTCTTTACAGATAACCCTTTATTCGTAATAACGTCGGTGTATCTAACCGTGTGTTGTAAATGATACGGCGGCTGACGAACCGGCGCCGGCGTGGAGCGGCGAGGAGTTAGTTTCATGGCTCGGATTACTGGTGTCATCGCGCGGGGCTCCCGGGCGGGGTGCGGGGTTCGCGGGACGGGCGGGGGGATCCACGGTGCTTCTATAAACTGATTACATGACATCAAATATCATCCTTTGTTAAATTGTTTACAAACGAGGTGGGAGGTTCCAATAACACCTCTACTTACAACACTGTGCCTTGTCCGTAAGATCCGTGAGTACAATGATATACGATTAACTTAAATTTTAAACTAGGAAACCTATCATGCTAGCACTAAATTGCCTATTTACATGCAGATAACATATTGACCTCGACCTGGCCCTTGCGGTTACTGGATCGTCGAAAACTTTACGCCTTGGAGATGTGGTGTTGGAGGCGTCTTCTTAAGATCCCATGGAGTGCTTTCCGAACTCATACATCTATTTTAAAAGAACTTAGGGTTAATGAGCGACTTTCGTCGATTGTGCAAGCACGAATAGTCAGTTTCTTTGGACATGTGACCAGAAATGAGGACTCAATGGAAAGACTGGCGATCCAAGGACAGGTGGCCGGGAGAAGAGGTCAGGGCAGATCACCCTGTCAGAGTGTTCTCGTAATGCGAGGAACCGATCAACGTGGAGAAGCATTGTAAGATCGGTAATTAGCCGCCGAGAAGACTGAGGACGAACAAGACCCTCCGTGTATCCCCATCTTATGAACCACGACCACTCTGTCAACAGTGTCCGACTCAGAAAAGAACATTTTGATCTAAAACAACGTTGAGATTTGCTTCTCCTCAAGTAGGTACCTACCCCTGAAATCGCTCTATGAAATCAATGAGACTTTTAAGCGTTTTAGAAAATAGCCCGTGCTATAGACATCGAGTGACTGGATGGAATAAACGAATGAGAGCCAGTTCAGGAATCAACATTGACTCGACATCAAGTGATGTCGTGAATTGTAAAACCATGCAGTATTTGGAGTAAAACACACTGAGCGTTAAGCGTCGTTATAGTCACCGGGGTCCTGCGATGTCACGCGAAACATATCGACTGAAATATCGTCGGATCTTTTATTTATCTGTCCCGAGGATCTGACCGAAACAACGTAGGACCAGCGGAGGATCGACGTCCGGGGAGCATTTAGTTTTTGTCTTCGGGAGAACAAAAACCGTGTTTTTATGTCGGCGAGTGGTGACAGCGGTGGCGGCGGCGGCGGCGGCCTGGGAACCGGCCGCGCCCGCGCCGCGCCGGCCGATGGTATCGCGCGCGCGCCGCCCGACAGCGGACCATTTGTCTCGCGCTGACGGACGGTGCGCCCGCGCCCCGCGCACCCCGCTCCCCTCCCCCTCTTTTCCCGGACCCTGATGGATCATTTATTAAAATTCACCAGCGTCACCTCGACCGCCCGCCGTCCTGCCGCTCGGAGTATGACTGAGTGACGTCCAATTCAAAATCAATCACAAGCCTCGGTCTCGTCGCTGTATTTCGTAAAAAAGAAGAATCGGGTCCTGGAGCATTACATTGTACGAGACAACTAGTCTCCCAAGTGGTTTACTGTAATTGTAAGAGGCTGAGTGCTCGCAGCGCGGTAATACAGATTATCTCGAGGAGTTAGTGGGAGGACGCCTCGACCGTGTGTCGGTGTTTGTCCCCGCCGCGCCCCGCCGCCGTCGAGTCGCCGCCCCGCCCGCGCCCCGCTCCCCTCGGAATCGCTTCATTTCCCGCGGCTCCGTTTTCCCGCCATTTAATCGCGGCCCGGACATCAGTATTCCCGGGCGCGCAGCCTCCGCCCCGCCGGTTCCCATCGGTCCGTGCAGATGTCGGAGATAAGGTCGATAAATTTAATTAAATGTCGGACAGCGGTCGCGGCTCGCGGCTCGCGGAGGCAAATTTGTTTGCTCCCGAGTCGGCTTACTCCGACACTCGAATTAATTAAGTGAGGTTCGCGCGGCGGCACAAAGACGCCGAGAGGACCGAGCGGACCGCGGACAAAAAGCATAAGTGGTACCCCACCCCCGCCACCCTGCCTCCCTTCTCCCGCCGCACGGTTGCTCTTAGAGCGAACCTTTCTTTGAGCTAAATAATCTAAGATGAGAATAATATCAGTAACAGAATATCAAACCGCTCGCTCAATATCTCAAAAAATGAAACCGATAAAACATTTTTATCGCGGAGCAATCTACGAGACGATCTATCTCATTAATATGAATGAGTCCTGAGCTGACCCGTTACCGGGCGCGGGAGACGTCATCATCCATTAGGAGGTCGGTGTCGGCGCGGCGGGGGCCCGCGGGGCGCGGCGGGGGCCCGCGGGGCGCGGCGGGGGCCCGCGGGGCGCGGCGGGGCCCCGGCCCGCGACAACAGGTAAACAAGTGAACCGCTTCATTTGTATTCATTACAATGAGCCTCCGAGAGCGGATTCTCCTCGACGCGACTCAATTGAAAACCAACGAGAGGAAACCCCGCGACCTCCGGCTCAATGCGACCGCTCATAAATCCGGCCCGATCACAACTAGGGGTGCTTCCATTTAACTGATAAAAGCTAACGTCTGCTCATACTCATTATGATTCAGTAATTGCCACAATCGGAATAATTGAAACAAAATAGCATATTATTAATTATGACTGTGATACAATAACCTGACCCACATTCAACAGTTGTTTCCAAATTCTGCAAATTGCTTATTTTCCGAGACTCAAGCCCAACTATTACCTACACAGATCATAAATATACTTAGTTCAGAGCTAAGATATATTTTCGAAATATGAATTTTGTTAGTTAGTTCTGTTAGTTTGATTTGGTTCTTCAACTGTAATTGTATTTTACTAAATAAATAAGTGTGACTTTTTAATAAATCAGCGGTCGATAACGGGATGAAAATAATGTTGCAAATCGAAATCCAATGAAACTACCACCAGTTATACCACGACCCGACACAACCGGTACCACAAATGAAACCCCGCTGGGGACGATGGATGTCTCAGAATCACTCGGAACACATCATGACCTATTAATAATCTATTTTGTGTCACTCCTGGGAGCAGAAAGGAAAGAACGCTGGGACAGACCAGGAAATCTCGAAAGCTCTTCAATAATTGACTTCATTGAGTCCCAACAATTGATTGATTTATCGCGATTTCGATGTTAGTAGCTCAGTCATGGTTCGGTACGAGTGGAGCGCGCTTGCATATTTATAGGTACTTATAATATGTGATTTTTTTAAATCGATAGACGAATAGAAAGACTTGCACTTGGCTGTCTCGCCTGATGTTAAGCAATGACGCGGTCTACGATGGAACACATTTTCCTAAAAAACAATGCACTTTTAAAAGTACTTACGTTCGATTTATTGAAACATCAACAATGAAGCTATGACGCTTTTTTAAGTAAAAAGAAGATGAGGACGAAGTTCGATAGAGAAAAAGAGCCGCTCTGCGACATGTATGCGATAAATACGATAAAACCCGATAAACTTACAAGTTTGCGGCGCTGTTTGACTTTGAAGTCTTTTCCCAACGAAGGAGCGATGTCTACGGGCGCGCTGAATCTATAATGTGTATGCAGCGGATACCCGCGGGAATCAACTATGGATTTAAATCACGATTTTTTACAAACAATTGGTGGACATTACACACAAATAATGTAACCGTTCTTCATAGACGTTACGTGAAGCATGGCCTCTCTTTTATACTTAGTTGAGAACAACGTTTTTAGGGATACCTGATGTACGAGTAGTGTTTAATAATTTTAATAGCCGTGTCGATGCAATGAAGAAGCTTAGCAGTTGTTCTCCGGTATTCATTGTTAATTGATAAATTGCGGTAAAAGTGGTAAAAGACATATTAATTACACTTGGCGAAATTTAATCGACTGAATTCAGAACCAAGTTCAGTAGCACGCAATCCTCATTTTTTAATTTAGTTTGTTTTTTACTGAATTCAGTATCTGGCGACTAAATTCAGCTGACCCAATTTAGCCAAGTGTAATAAACCTTTAAGACGGTAGCAATTCTTATCTACATAATTTGTATCGATACCTCGCCACGTGCGCGGCGCCCCCCGCGGCGGCAGCTGCCCCCGCTCACCCCGCTCGCATGTCTTACTCTATCTTATCTAGCTGTAATTCCTCCCGAAAGCTCGTAACGTTAGTTTTATAGCGTTTCTGGGAAGCGTCGCCCTGTACCGCGCCGGCCGACAGCCGCGGGAGTGCGCGCGCGCACGGACCGATGCAAGGAACGCGCTCCGCGCCCGGCGCGCCGTTAACTCCGGAATGGCGCGCGCTCGCTCCTAAACTGACTAAATGGCCACTAAACGCATCCATATTGGGACTCATCTACGGCTCTCATCGGACTAGTTCCCTCATTTTCATCGATTTCCAACTTAATATCTGAATATTTTATCTCAGTGCGTGGGCGCTTGTAGCTTTGCCACGATATTTTTACAATTATTTTTTTATACCCTAAAGCAGATTTATAGTTGAGACGAGTTTTTTTTAAAGAATTACTTATATTGTGTAACTAAGTGCCCCCTCTCAAGTTAGCCGTTAGTAGTTTCAGCGCACATAATTATCTTTTTTTAACCCCCGACCAAAAAAGGGGTGTTATAAGTTTGACATCGATGTTAGTCTGTCTGTCTGTGTGTGTGTCTGTCTGTAGCACCGTAGAGCTCAAACGGATGGGCCGATTTCTATGCGGTTTTTTTTATTTGAAAGTTAATATCCGTGCGGATGTTCTTAGCTATGTTTGGTTAATATCGATTCAAGATGGCCGCCTCCACAAAATGGCGGACAAAATATTTTTTCACAACCTACCTCAATATGAATCTCAAATGAAAGGGCATGACTAGTAAAATACTATACATTATAAAAAATTCAAATCCAAGATGACCGCCACCACAAAATGGCGAATTATATTATTTTTTTCACTAATACCTCAATATGGGTATCAAACGAAAGGGCTTGACTAGTAGGATACATTGCACTATGAAAAATTTCAAATTCAAGATGGCCGCTTCCACAAAATGGCGAAATACATTTCTTTTTTCACAACTCCCTCAATATGGGTGTCAAATGAAAGGGCTTGACTAGTATAATGTTATACAGATAACAAATCCAAGGTAGTCGGGGGTTAGTCAAAATTTTTAATTTTGTTCTTGTGGCAAGCAACATACCTGCCATATAACAGCACAGTGACACGCAGCTATTACATACATATACAGTTGTAGTCTGCTGGAAACCGGTATCTCTCTACTTAGTGCTCTAGTGTCTCCTCCACACGCCAGGCAGCTCTGCTCTAGTGTTACCTTCTCCAGTCACATCACTGTCTGCTGCCACATGTCAACACTCCGTTGAGTTTCCGTCCGCACAGAATAATCAAAACCAATTATAATTATATTCCCACGCGTGAGAGTCGGAGCTTCACTCACATAGAGAGAATTAAGTCCTCAATCTTCGGGGGCCACATGCGAATTGGCCGATGATGCTTATCTTCCAAAGAAGTTTTAATATTTTTGAAAGGTTCCGATATGTTATAAAATAGTGATATTGTTGACCCCCTCCTAAATATAAGGCAGGGCCGCACTTGTAAACCTTCGTCCATAGTCTCCCTGTAGATTAGTTCCCCAACGCAAAAAAATATTTTCAAAACCGCTGCTGTCCCGCGGTTTCCGAACGAGCTCCGCCGTGTCGGCCAGTAGTATCAGTATCAGTATCAGTATCAGTATAGATTATCTCCAATATTGAAACAAAATGTAACCGTCGTCGTAATTACGATTTATATTTATTTCCGTCCCGGAATGCGATGTTATTTACCGCGCCATGCTCGACCGCATCGTCGATATTAGGACGAGAATATTTGGGATTCCTCAAACTTCGGTAGTTTTAACTTTTTTGTTCCGATATCAAAATATCATTAATTTAATTTAGATATCTTGTAATAACAAAAAACGTCGGTTAATGTGGGGAGTGCGGGCGCGCTGCGCCGGCGCAGGCTGGCGGTCGGAAGTGAGTTATAGCCGTTATCGGGGCATCGGGACATGTGCGCCGGCCCCGGCCCCGGCCGCGGCCCGGGCCGGGTCTAGCCTCACCTCCGCACAGACACTCTAAAATGATCCTAGAAACAATACAATCCACACCAATTACACTATTAGATAATAAAATTGCTCCACGTTAGGTACTTCTATAGTTCCATACTACTCACATACATACATAATTACAGTTACAGTTACTGTTGATCTTGCAATCTCCGTGTCAGAGTCAGCCGAACGCATGCGCGACAATGTATCGTTATAGGATCAGAGCGATGACGCGTTGAACTCTTTTATTAGCGGAAACCAAACTATCAAATAAATTTGACAACAAAATGTGTCAGATTTATTGTTAGACGTCTACCGGAATACGTGGAACTCATATGCCAAGCTCACAGCGATGTGGTGTACTATTGTTATAGTAGTGCCTGGGTGACCGAGCTTTGCTCGGTTACTTATATACATACTGATTTTCTAAAAAAAAAATGAACTTGAAAAAAGAACGCGGCCGGTTGGATTCGAACCCGGACCTACCATATTTCAACCACCCATCTTCCCAACTGAGCTAATATACTGTCGCGCGCCGTCACGTCGCGAAATTTACCATCGCATTCAAATCTTTATGTAACAGTTTTTTGTTGTCTAAAATCGCGCATAAAACGGCGTTTTTTAAAAATAGAACTTGGCTAGATCGATTTATCATCCCCGAAACCCCCTGTTTACATAATTTCATGAAAATCGATCGAGCCGTTTCCGAGATTCAGATTCTATATATATATATATATATATATATATATATATACTTACAAGAATCACTCGTTTAAAGGTATAAGATAAGATTTACTATCTCATCCACATCGATGTGATGTACCATTAGTATTTACTATCTCATATTCATAAACCAAGAATCAAGATAGTTGTGAAAAGCTTTTGATACAAAAAATCAGTTGAATTCGATAAAACTTATGAATCAGCAGATTTATATCAATTCCAGAGACAGCTCTTTATTAATGTTGGTTTAGTGGCGAGCAGACGCGAACCTTTTGATTGCGAGGACTTTGTTTATTGATATCATTGGTGATATTTCGTGTCATACCGACGCCGACGGTGACTTTTACGGATGATGGTGATTTTTTAAGACGACCAATCTTACAATATCTCTATAAGAAGAACATTTTAGAAAGAAGCCGTGGTGGCTTAGTGGTGAGAACATGGTGTCGTAGGTTCGAATGCCGCCTGCACCTATGTGTTTATCATCCGAGTGCTTATTTACGTACAATCGTCTCTAGCGACTTTAACAGGGACGGAAAACATCGTGAAAAACGAGCGGTTCCAGGGAAACTTACTTACAGCTGGTCTAGTAAGTTATGCATGGTCTAGTAGAAAGAACGGTGACGATTCCCTGGTTTGAATACTATGCGTTCTACTGTCTTTTCGAATTTATGAGCGTAATGCCGATAATTTAAAAATAGTGAAGGAAAATATTGTGAGGAAACCAGTGTGTGCCAACAATCTTTTGAGGTCATGCGTCATCCAGCAACCCGCACGAGGCCTATGTGGTCGATGATGGCCTTGCCTCGCTCCTTGCGAGGGAAGGCTCCGAGTCCCAGGAGCAGCTGCCACGTGGCTACATTTTGAGGGCTGCCCATGCTTATTATGCCAGGGAAGGCATCTTTCAATTACGGTTTTAAAAGGTTCTATAGCAATGACACCTACTGGCCACTGATTGTTGATCTAGCGGTAGACGGCGGCCCCGCACCCCGCACCCCGCGCCCCGGGTCCGCTCCCGGCGCCGGTAGTGCCGCCCGGCGCCCCGCGGCCTCGCGCCGGGGGTCGGGTAAATAATGACGTTTAATAATTGATTAATCGAGCCCCGCCGCCACACCGCTACCGCTCCGCCGCCGCGCGCCGCCGCGCCGCCGCCGCGCCGCCGGCACCCGCAGACGTCCGCAGCTGGTGTATTCCAATGACTCTGAATGATGAGCTGTGCCCGCGCCGCAGCCGCTTCCTCACTAAATGCATACATCATGTTTTGTTAGGAATTCAACTTTCTTAAAAACTTATCTTATAAATTGGCTCTTGTTGCAACAAATGCTATTGATTTCACAAATCAATTTTAACCAAGTTTAAAAAGTAAATTATTGTGTAATACTTTCAAAATGATTTGCACGCCGGAAATGGCAGCGTGTAAGGAAACACCGAATGATTGCAATATTTTCTCTACCTACATTTTTGGCAAATAAATAATCATTTCGTTTCAATAGGAGTTTTGCTGTTTGTTCTCCATCCTACTGATTCCAGAAATCTGCGTGTTTGGGTGCTCATTGCATAATAACGTCGGAATAATAGAACGGATCTGACTGAAATTTCCAATATAGGTAAGTTAATGACTGGAATAGCAAGTAATGTTTAGGCTATTATGAAAAATGCAAAGTTTGATCTTTTTCTAAATTCCCGGCAGACGAAATCACGAAGAGATCCTAGTTTAAGATAATATAAAAAGTTGGAAGCAGTTTATTAGGGACGCTCACATGGATCAAACGCAGCAGAGACCGCGGCGGCGGCGGCCGCAGGAGAACCCTATCCTGTATTGATTTACGCGCGGAGATGCGCCGATACCGCGCTCGGGCCGGGCGGAGCCGCGCCGCGCACTGGCGGGTCGCACACGAACACACATGACAACATGGCAAACCAAACATAGCTAAGAACATCCGCACGGATATTAACCTTCAAACAAAAAAACCACATCGAAATCGCCCCATCCGATTGAGCTCTACGGTGCCACAGACAGACAGACAGACATCGAAGTCAAACTTATTTTTATTTTATTTTATTCTAAATGGAAAACAAACAGCATTACACAATCATAAAATTTAGATGAGGAAACACTGAAGCCAAATACAGTTTTCACTGATAAAACACACAGTAAGAAAAAATAGTTAGTACAGATAAAACAAGTAGATACCACATACGGGGAGCGAGTATAGAGTAGAGTAGAGAGTAGAGAGGAGTAACAAGTATCACTAGTTAGGAATTTACAAAATATATATGGAATTTAACAAAAAATAATCAATCAAATAATGGTTTACATCAATTAAACGTTTAGCTTTAAACCTGCGTTTTTTTGATAACAAATTCTTACTCTTTTCGTATTTGTCCTTGATTATATCAAAGAACCGCCCACAAATTGCGTTTTTAAAAGATAACCCCTTTAATACCCCTTTTTTAGTCGGGGGCTAAAAACAGAAGAAGTAAAGCCACTACATATTGGGCATTATATCTCGTCAGCACACAACACCACGCCCCGTCCTCTCGACCTTCTTTCTTCAAAGGCCTTTGAATGATTTGTCACACACAAACATTGAAAAACAATCATCCAGAAAAATATTACGATACATAGAACCGTCCGTTGACAGTCGATGAGGCTCATTGGTAGACAAATTCTGGGCTGGTGACTGCGAACCTGAACAATTACATGTAGGAAGATAAGCGACTGCTTTAAAAGGTATTGCAAATTTGCAATACCACCATGTAAATCGGGTAATTATCAAGAACTTTGCTGCAAAAATCTAGATAGAAGATGCCTGCATCCAGTAAGTTAGTAATAAATGGTTTGATAAACTACGAATCATATAGAGCCCATTCTGGGTAGCCCAAAACAATAGAACCGCAACTGGGTCACACATCCATAACCGAACTCTATCAGATCGGATCCGTAGATGGATGGGCAGCGCTCGTGTGTTGTGTGGACAGGGCTCCGCCGGGCCCGGTGCCGGGCTGCGGCCGAGCCCGGCGCCGGGCTGCGGCCGGGCCCGGTGCCGGCGGGCGTTACTTATACCTCGGGCTAATGCTGTCTAACTACAGGAGACCGGAGGTGTTCGGTTACATTCAAATATTTCCCAGTTATTAGTTGTAATGTCTTCCGATTATTATATTCCGATATATTTTTTATCTATTTTAATTTCGGTTCATTACATTAAGTGAAATTATAATAAAGCTGTCACAAGTGTCACAAAATACAGAAGAACCGAAACCTCTGTGGAAGTCTCAGACGAGGGCTTTGAAGGCACATAGGCGGTTCGGTCGCGCTCAGCGCTAGAGCTATCAGGAATATAATAGAGCAAGCAAATGAATTATACGAAGAAAATTATTGAAACGGAATGTAACAGCAAATACACAGTGTCGGCTCAAATATGTTTTGATCAGGAACAAATACAGCATAGTAACGATAAGTATGTACATTTATTCCGGAACGAATGACTTAGTATACAATTATTTTGCAAACGGTTTTAAATACTAGTGTCCCTCCTACTTCGCTTGTGTGGTGCCATTGTGTCATGGGAAGGAATGCGTCCAACATGACGGCTAGAGTTGGAACACGTCGACGATGCTTCTATTACTGTTCTGTTGAGGAATGAGGACGGGCTATACCTCCGCCGCACCGCCCCCGCACCGCCGCGCCGCCGCCGCCGGCCCGGCCGCCGGCCCGGCCCGCGGAGCTCGTTTCCTATTGTTAATGTCCTGTAATTGCCGGCACTTATACGTCGTTAGCGTATTTTTCATCGAAGTTCGCCGCGGCGGCAATTACCGCGGAGTCTCGTGCCTGCTATTATTGCCTACGTTTATCGCGGCTTTTAAGGTAAATACATTTAATTGATTGTTTCCCTCGGCGGTGTCAGTGCGCGGCCCGACGCCGGTGCAGGCGAGGGGCGGGGCGCCCCGCGGGGAGGCGCGTGATCCGCGCTCGTAACTCACCTCCTAATTAGCTCTAATTTATAGAGGACGTCCCTCGGTGTATCAGCCGGGCGGCACGCACACACGCGCGCGGCCGCGTGAGAACCTTTAAGGCCGCCTAACTGACCGCCATAACTGAGGTCTACGAGAAACCCATAAGTATCCCCTTTTCATTGAAACCGTTTAAATCTAGCTTCGAATGCCTCATTTTATTGTTACTCCGTTTTTATGGAGCGCGGTGTTCTCTAATCTCTCCCGAATTACGCAGTAGCCGTGTTTGTTCTAAGAACCGATCGACGGATACATTCACTCGTATAATTAGGTAAAAACGCGGCGGCGCGCTTTGTCTCGCGCGCATGAATATGTAACGCGCGGCCGGCAGCCGGGGCCGGCCGGGCCGGGCCGGGCCGGGCCGGGCCGGGCCGGGCCGGGCCGGGCCGGCGCGCGCGCACCATCGCCACCTCGGACTCTATCTTATCTATGACATTAAAGACCGCTCTGAAAGCCTCCGCCGGCACCAGGCCACGCCGTGTGCCCTATGTCGGGGGCACAGGGGCGAGAGTGGCGCGGCGGGCTCGCTCGACGCGCGACCGTCACACGTTACCGAAGTGTCCGCCGGTGACAAGCCCAAACTAATTAGGCTACCGTCCGCCGCCCCTCCCGCCGCCCCCCTCCCGACTGCTTGTAACACATTATATCGGCAATAAAGTTTCATTCAGATATTTTACCTTTCCGAGACGGATCGAAACGCGTTTCTGAGATTCTGGGGTTATTATCCTCCATTCCTGCATGATATAAAATTAACATATTTTTAAATGCCGCGAATGATTAAAATCACCGTGTAACGAGGGAGTTTAATAGCCGGCTGCAGTACGGACAACATTTATATTTGCGTTATTGCGGCGGCGGGTGCGCAGGAGTTGATCGTCGGTTCACCGGAACAATAATACCATTTTCGGTGATTTAAAATCTCAGAAATGTTCGCTATGGAGGTCGCAAGATGCGATAGTTATGTTCAGGGATAAGAATCCGGTATGTAAGATTACTCACTTTTTCAGTCGTTTTCTGGTAAGAAGATTGTTCAATTGCTTCTTATACAAAGTGTTCGCTGGATTCAACCGTGGAGGTTAGGATTCAACAAGGACGACGAAGAAAAAGATGTGGTGACATCAGGCAGGAAGAGTTCCTTCGGATAATACGGAAGGAAACGTCGTTTGAGCTACTCCAGGAGAGGCACCTGAGGTGTCCCGTCATTGGTGCCGGATCTACCCCGCACCGAACTAGCCAGGGGAGTAGTGCTTATCAGCCAATGCAGTTGTGGTCTATCTAAAGTTTGATTCCCTTGTTTTTTTGCTTATCATATTTTTGTTTAAAATAACATTTAATATTTTTGTGATTAAAAGTTTCTAAAAATTGTTGTTGGCGAGCGGTGGACTGTAACTAACTGGTGAATATAGGAAATGAGAAAGGCACACAATGATGGTAAAAATATTATAATTATTTAAAATATTTACAAAATCAAACCAAAACGCTCCGTAACCAAGGTAACTACAAAACAACATAACAGGAAAAATCGAATATAAAATACAATTTTAAAATAGAAAAGAAATGTTCCAGCCAGTCGTCAACATTCCGGGCCCCTAGTGGAACACTAAACCGTGGTGACCACTGGCTGGGGTTCAGTTATAAGTGGTAGAAGTTTTTAAGTGGACGGCGCAAAACTCCACCCTTGGTTGCAACATCTGCGACCCGAACCAAACCATCATTACCTACGAATGTTTTGACTACCCTGCCAAGAAGCCAAAGACCCTAGGCAAAGTTTTATCAGCGATCAGAACTACGTCCCCTCACAAATGCTTGATCTATCATTTTCTTCCGTCCTCGTGGTATTAGCGTCGGTAGATACCCTAAGCCATCTCTCCCAAAAGTGGTCAGCAAGCCTTAGCACGCGCCTCCAGTCACATTTGCGTACCAAATCTGCGTCTGATAATGTGATAGGCCATGGAGATCCTGATGATGAACCAAGGATAAAATGAAAAGGTGTAATGGCTTCAGGTGCATCAGGAGAACTTGGCACGTACGTAAGAGGTCTGGAGTTCAATATGGATTCAACTTCGACGAGTAAAGTCGCCAATACTTCTTCTCGTGGTGCTCTGTCTTTAAGAGTGGATCTCAGGGCTGTCTTAACAGAGCGTACCAAACGTTCCCATGTCCCACCCATGAAGGGAGAAGCGGGTGGGATAAAGCGCCATGTGATCATGCGGTTTGTTGCAAAATCATGAATAGCTTCGTCATAAAAAGCTGCAAGCTCCCGACTTGCACCCACAAAATTAGTACCATTATCAGAAAGTATTGTAGTCGGCGTTCCTCGGCGGGCTATAAAACGTCTAAGGCTCATTATGGCAGCATCAGATGACAACGATGAGACAATCTCCAAATGGATGGCTCTTGTAACGAGGCATGTGTATAAAGCCACGTATCTCTTTTCTCTTCGTCGACCCACTGAAACTTCAATGGCACCAAAATAGTCTAGGCCTACATGCGTAAACGGCCGTGTGTGGTGGTCGAGGCGTTCTATTGGTAGATTGCCTATTGGTGGCGTAGGGAGACGACCATTTTGTCTTCTGCATTGTAAACAGCCTTTGGCCACACTTCGAATTGTAGTTCTGGCTCGTAAAATCCAAAATTTCTGTCGTATTTCATTTAATACAAGCTCATGATTGCCATGACCGGCTGTAGCGTGTTTGTGTAAAATCATCAAATGAACGATGCGATGACGACCATCAAGGATTATTGGAGACTTTGCATTGTCATGTACTCCTGGTGCAGATTTTATGCGCGAATCTAATTTGATCAGGCCATCTGTGTCGAGAACAGGGCGAGCGCTGCTATTCTGCTATTATTAGGTAGTGGCTGTGAAGATTTGAGATACTTAAGTTCTTCGGCAAAGCTATCTGTCTGAATGCGTTGGAGAAGCATTTCTCTGCTTGAATCATGTCGGCAGTAGAAATTTGTGACAGGGACGTAGAGTTTTCAACATATTTGGTAATTAATCGCGGTGAATGAGATCGTGCGCAAAAGTTTTAACGGCCTGATAAACACGAGCCGTAGCTCTTACTAATCGTAACCAGCTACTAAAACGGTTTGCATCAGGAACCGGCGGATCTAGCAATGAAATTTCTACTAGAAACCCCACGAACTCTGGCTTCAATTCAGAAGTTCGTGAAGCTTCGTCAGTGACGCTATCTACCTCGCATGGCCATTCCGAAGGTGAATTAATGAGGAAGGAAGGGCCAGCAAACCATCTGTGAGATGCTGAAAAGTTGCAAATTTTGGCTTCGTAGCATCGTCTGCAATATTGAGTATGCTAGGAAGCCATTTCCAATCAGATGGATTTGAAAATTCTAATATTTCACCTATTCTATGAGCTACAAAAGCTTTGAACATTCGCGCATCACTACGAATCCACTTAAGGACCGTGGTAGAATCAGTCCAGTAATAAACAGTGGACGGTCGAATTCGATGGGCGTTCAATATAGATTGAGCGAAACGCGTAGCAATAATAGCCGCTTGTAATTCTAAACGCGGAACAGAGAGTGGCTTCAGGGGGCAACACGCGCTTTGCCTCCTATCAATGCAAGACTAACGGAACCGTCCAAGAATGTATAACGCCAATACGCGACGCAGGCATAGGCTTGTTCTCCCCCATCCGCTATGATATGAAGTTGTGTATCACAAGGGTCTGGTCTAACATTGTAGCAGCGTGGGATGCGAAGAGTAGCTGCTGATGCAAGTTGATTAAACCAGTTCTTACACTCGGTGTCATACTTAGGAGATATGGGAGAGTCCCAGCTAATCCCTCTCTCCACAACTTTTGGATTAAAATACGGCCTTGGATGGTTAGAGGTAAAAGTAAACCTAAAGGATCATAAACGCTCATAACGCTAGAAAGTAAACCGCGTTTGGTTAGTTGTGGCGTGTCCTTCTGGCCTGTGCGGACACCTAAACTATCGTCATAAGGATTCCACTTTACTCCTAATGCCCTATGTCGCTATTAGGAGGTAAACTAATATCAGCGTTTGAAATACTACGCAGTTCATCAGGCACTAAATTGAGCGCCTCGGGTACGTTTGAAACCCAAGAACGCATCTCAAAACAGCACGACTTGTGGACCGTGGCTATATCGGAAGCTAGACGTGCGGCATTAGAAAGCTTGAATTCACTACCAATGTAATCGTCCATGTAGTGGTCGTGTATGATCGAGTGCACAGCTGCGGGATACTGATGTTCAAACTCTTTCGCGTTCTTATTCTTTATATACAAAGCTATAAAAGGGCTAGAGACAGCACCAAAATTACCGATGACATTCTAAATTCTTTTACCGCGCTCTGTGTATTACCATCATCGCGCCATAAAAAAAACGAAGCGCGTCTCGATCTTGTTCCTTATCTTAATCTGTGGAAACATCTCCTTAATATCTGCGCTAAACGCTATTGGTCCCTCTCTAAAACGAAACAATATACCTAACAAAGATTGTAATAGGTCAGGGCCTTGTAGCAACATGCTGTTCAAACTCACACCTTTAGTAACAGCTGCAGCATCGTGAACTACTCTGAGCTTACTTTTCTGCGGATGGTACACACCGAAATGTGGTAAGTACCACTTTGGAAACGAGGATTTCGCAGATAAACTTCTTGGATGATTTTTGTGGTAAGAGGATGGATCGCATTCTTCCGCATAACCTTTTTGAATAATGCCATTTATAAATTGTTTGTAAGCGGAAGCAAAGGATTCATCCTTTGACATTTGCTTTTCGATTGCATTAAGGCGCGACAATGCTTGTGGATAACTATCGGGAAGGTTATTAGATACGTTTTCCTTCCAGGGCAAACAAACCTCAAAACGTCCAGAATCAAGTCTACGGGCTGAAGATTCAATTAAATTAATAGCTCGTAAGTCGTCTTTATTATGTCGTGGAGTATGATTTTGAATACCTAACGAGTCAATCTCATACTGTTGTTTGACAAGTTTTTCAAGACTATCAATTGTTCGTGATGCGTAGTCGTTTTCGAACACATGATGAGTAAAATCCACGGGCTTGGATGACGTAGACACGGCACCGTGAAGCACCCAACCTAATAAAGTTCTTGTCGCTACAGGCTCGTCTTTCCTCCCTACGCGCATCTCACGACTTACAGACAGGTACCAATCCGCGGCTCCAATGAGAACGGTTGGAGTTGCGTTTTCGTACGTCAGCACATTAGAAATATCCGCTAAATGATCGTACCTAGCGAGGTTAATCATGTTTGTGCTCTGCGGTGCAAGGTGAAGTGGTGTGATGCTGCGTGCGCCTTGAACAAAATGTCGATCAGATGAGTTGCGCCCCTAATATGAAAATTTACATAACACACTTCCGTGTCTAAAACATACCACCTATGCCGTTAACACGTAGTCGCTGTTGTCCAGTAACTTCTGCGCCAATTTGCGTGGCTATGTTGCCGTCGATTAGGGTGGCGGTACTACCTTCATCCAAAAGTGCGAACGTTTCAATTGTTCCACTCGGGCCTTCCAACACGACCGGTAACACCTTTAATAAGCCTCGTTTAAATACAGCAGACGATTTTAAACCTGTGCCTAATAAAATGTCAGAGAGGTTAGTAACATTCAAAGATTCAGAAATATTGTTTGACTCATTGGTAGCCGTAGCGGTTACGGTATCGCTATTTTGTTGAGAAATAGAGGTAGTAGTGTGATGACTCGAGTTCTGTGACAAAGACACGCTATCATTACCGCCATGAAGAAGTTTGTGATGTCGCCTATCACAGCCATTTAAACCGCAACGCTTCGCTCTGCAGTCGTTCCATTTGTGCGGATTTGACTTAAGACATCGGTAACAAGTTTTTGATTCCTTAATCCAGCGCCATCTGTCGTCAACAGAGAGTAACAAAAACGACTTACATGTTAGCACCGAGTGCGGTCCCTGAACACGTTTCTGTTTGCAATAGGAACACACTACAGCTTTGCTGGTAGACGTCACTGCATGAGCCATTTCGTCGCTTGAAGTCGCGTGCACCTGATCCTTAGCTACAAAAGATTTATAAGATGAGACTTGTCTAGTAGAACCCGGAGCTACGTCTGCCACGAAGTTGTACGTAAGTTGTCGCTGAGCTTCGATAACTAAAAATCTAGAAAGTAATTCGAGCTTGGTAACCGACGGCTCGAAAGGTTTGTGCGTAGCAGCGAAATCCGTAAAGCGATCTCTTGTATTCTCGCTTAGTTTGAGAAGCACTGTGCGGAAAAGCTCAATTGAAGACAAATATTCGTGTTGATTGAGTAGTTTTATGGTAGTGACACAGTTTCTCAATTTATTAGCTAAACTATTTAATTGTTCTGGGCCGCTACTTACTTTTAGATTTTTAGACCGGCGATTTCGTGTGCGACCAGCAACCCGGTCGTGCGTAGTTCTGTTCTAGAGCTGTCATTATTTCTTCGGGATCTGTCGCTGCCCATAATATGGATGAGATTGCCACTTTGGCGGCTCCACGAACCGCAGCAGTTAAGCGAGCTAAATTATCTGCAGGTGAAAAAATGTTTTAGTTCTCTCGTAACTACATTTAAAGGCAAGCCATTCGTTTAGATCTCCCGAAAATAAAACCAACTCGGACCGTTTAATGCGGTCGGGTAACGCAGCAATAGCGGCCGTAAGTTGAGTTACTGGATCTTGTGTAACTACTTTATGATGTGTCGATACTGGCGGACATGGGCAAAGAGAGTCGGGCACGGTTTGGTGATCTACCCATGTCACGACACGTTCTTGAGCACGTTGAGGAGAATTAGAACTAAAACTGCGCGATGAATTGGACACGGTTCGTGCGTCTAATGCGGCGAGTTTTGCCTTAAGTTCCATTTCCTCTGCCTGTTGCTGTAACAAAACCAGGCGACGTTCATGTTCTAAGAGCGTACGCTCTTGTTCTAATTTTCGCCGCTGGTACTCAGCTTTAACTGCCAATTTCTTGGCCAGCGTGGCTGAACTTGAAGTTGTGTGCGAGTGCATTTTTGACTTACGCGATGTTGGGGCGTGTAGACTCTGACTGGTCCGGAGGGCGCACGGTTCTTGCTGAGATGCAACGGTCCTGCTATCTCCCGGTCGTCAATCTTGCACATCACATTATCTTCGCCTCTCGATGGCCCTGGCGCCTGGGTGCTGCTGCACGGCATGGGCGGAGGGGAATGCACTACGCGTGGCGGAACTGGCTCCGCAGTCGGAGCAGTAACAGGCTTAGCTTGGTTACGAGTGACCACCATTGTGCGCAAAAAGAAATGGAATGAAAATCACATGAGATGAAATGGAATGAAATGGTCCAAAAACTGGCGACGAAGGACCAAAAAATGTTGGCGAGCGGTGGACTGTAACTAACTGGTGAATATAGGAAATGAGAAAGGCACACAATGATGGTAAAAATATTATAATTATTTAAAATATTTACAAAATCAAACCAAAACGCTCCGTAACCAAGGTAACTACAAAAACAACATAACAGGAAAAATCGAATATAAAATACAATTTTAAAAATAGAAAAAGAAATGTTCCAGCCAGTCGTCAACAATTGTACTTCGCTTTTTTTTAAATTCAGTACGTCAGGAACGTATCACACAACTGGTGTGAAAATGACTGCTTATTTTTTTTATTTAAGAGACGATCATCTGAAAATTAAAGTTACACACTGGTCACGGGTAGTTGTAAAGCTTTTTTTTTTTGCGTTTTTTCTTACGGTTTTATTCTTCCCTTTTTTCAGTTCGCTCGCGCAGAGAAATCGCTATGTCCTTCAAACCTGCCGTTAGAAACTTCGTCTCAATATACAGCATTGTAAAGACAGTGATGGCTACTCTCCCAGAGTGACCAATATATCATACACATTGTCGCCATCGACATTGCACGTCGTCGCGTGCTCTCAGCGCGTCGCAGCCGCGGCATAGCCGTTGGAGCCTTCTACCGACAACATTTCAAACGAAAAGAAAACACAGACACATCAAAGCTAAGACAGTTTTCGATCGGCGGTAGGCCCCGGGTAGACCGGGTAGACCGGGTAGACCGAGTAGACCGGGTAGACCGGGTGTACATCTCTCCGCGTCGCGAGGACGGTAGCAAATTAATGGGATATATGTTATTTTTTTCATTTCACTAGAGTTATTTTCTTCATAGAGGTATTTCCGGTCTTTTTCGTGCACGTGAGTGTCTAGTCCGGCGCAGTCGCGCCACGAAATTTTGGACGGGGTCAGTTATGCCATTTTTTGCTCTTATTATACAACGAACTGAAGATAACATAATATGTAAAATTACTAGATATCAGCAAACCATAAAATGCATCGCGGCTAGAAGGCTTTGCTTTTTTGTTTTGTAAATTTTCAAATTTTTCAATTTGACTCGAGTTTCGGCCGCGTCCGGCGGCCTTTTTCAAGGCGAGTGCACACGCGCGGTGGCTGCCCGTTTGGCACTTGGCGTTTGGCATTGACCGACCGTATTACGTGAGTGTCCCGTTATTCAATTAAATATGTGTAACAACCACGTTAATTTTAATACTAAAATTTTCAATTTGACGTGTTCGATTTTCAGGTCATGCCCACAGTCCCCTTCCCTCCGGCCCGCGCCTGAGTCCAGTACCCGCAAGCGGGTAGTAAAGTTTGCGGGTGGAGCCGCGGCGGTGGAATGTTCGCAGCTTTATGTTAATTGTTGATAATTGCGGGAGCGGGGCGGGCGCGGGGCGGGCGCGGGGCGGGCGCGGGGCGGGCGCGGGGCGCGGGCGGCGCGCGGCAACATGGCGGCGCAGGATGCGGTAATTGGTTTCGTGGAAGCTGCTGCGGCGCGCATACAGAGCGGGCTGACCCGCCGCCCGCGCCGCGAGCCTCGGGCGACCCTCGGGGACTCCACGCCTCAGACCCTGGGGCTCGGAAGGTCACCAACTCTATTTCGAACTAACTTCCGAAAAAGTACCTAATATTATGAATTACTTCCCAGTAGCGGTAATCTCATTATACAAAAACTTTGCTCGCAAATTTTTTCGCAAGATTTTGCTCACGTTCCTAGGCATGAGGGAGATAATTATTTTGGACTTTCTAGAAGAGTTTCTAGAGTCAGGGGGTTGGCTCGCGATGGGATCTGGTTGATATGTAAGATGTGGCAGAGCCCGAAGCTGGTGAGACTTAGTAACGGACTTGCCTACTTCCTCTGATTATCACCTGTCGGATTCCTCGTCCTTTACTCCAGTTCCAAAACAAGATATCTTAAATATGGTTCGAGTTTGAATATATTCATATCAAATACTTATTAGGTTGGACAAAGTATAGAGCATAGCTTATGCTTTGTCCAAACGCTCACAAAAACAAGCAAACGACGTATTATCTATTAATCAGGCTTTCGATTTCATTTGTAAGGAGTTGGCTGTTTACGGCGTGTTTTGGTTTTACGAACTTTTATCGAACGACAGGTATGGAAGCCCACATAGTAGGCCACATACAGCATGTGGCCCTACATGGTCGTCGCTCGGCTCAAAACGATGCTCTGGACCCTTATTTTGGAAGACATGCGTTTGTTGTCACATGTGACTTGATGTTACTTTCGCATGAATGATAATCGAAACGGCGACCTGTCCTGGTCGCGCATTGAATTCTGACTACTCGGGCAGAGAGAGACGAGCGTAGTTTACCGGTCGCGGCGCAAGATTCGCGCGCCGGCCGCGAGCGGCCCTGGGCGAGCGGGTGCCGGGGTCGGGCCCGCCAGGAATGCGAGCGGCTATTCCGTTCCCGCGAGTGTGCGGCGCGCTGTCGGTTTTGACGAGGAAGGCATCGAATATGACATGATTATCCCTCGCAGGCGCGCCGCCCGAGCTGCGCCATTTGCCGCATAGTTCCGTCAACTGCGAGTCACGCAGCACATGCCCGCGCGTCCGCCGCCGACACATGACGCGCTAATTATTCGGCCATTACAATGGCACGACGACATGATGTGACGCGTAGAACATGCCGCATAGCTGCGCTCCTCACATGTCGCCGGACTTTGACAAGGGTGAATAGTTTTTTAAGATATTCATGTCCCTTCGTTACAAACGTCGAAAAACTCAACACCAAATTAACTTTTCTAAAAAGAATAGATTTATTTTGTTTTAGGAAAACTTTTTTTTTTGACTAGACGGCGATACTAGACAATCTTTGAAGTAACATTTTGAAAACGCAATGACCTCTTCTCAACCACATGAAGCTACGTACATGAAAATGCTCTAGTCAATATATTTCCTAAACAAATGGTAATAATTCCTCTCGATCGTACATCTCAGTATAATATCTCGTAGCAAATAAATCCGTATATCAGTTCCCCCGCGCCCCGCGCCCCGCGCCTCGCCGTAAATGATTGCCTCTTTCGGCGAATACTAGCCCTCATCTATCTACAGGCATTCCACAGAGCCCCGTGTACTCCGTCGATGGTCTGTAAGCCGAGCGCGGAGAGTGGAGTTTGGTTCGCCGTCGCCGTCGGGAGATACTTCCACATAGAGCGGCTCGCGAAGTGGTATGTACTAACGTGGAGCTCGCGGTGATAGACGATCAATTTAAATATTTCCGTCCCCGCGCTCGGCCGAGTATCGACGCAGGAATGCGCATCAATTTGTTATAATATCAGCTCTCCGCGTTTCAAAAATGTAACTGAACCTTTCCGTCCACATTTTACGAAATGTTCTCCGCATGTTTCTGCATAATGAACGATTGTGATCGATTAATTGCGAATAATTAGTTATTTATGCTAGTGAATGTGTCGTGGTACGCGGCGCCGCCGCCGTGGCCGGTGACGGGCCGTGCCCGGCCGGCGAGCCGGCTGACGATCGTTTAGTGGATATTAAAATTCCCACTCGCGTCACCGTCCGCCTCATGACCGGGTTTGCTTCTTATCGGACGACTGACACAGATTAATTAATAAGAAACAGATCACTATTGCGGAAGGAATATGTATTCTTAATCCATTACAGGTTTTTTATTACACGAATACAACAACTTTGAAAAGCTTATGTTGGAGAGAATGAGCTGAGAGGATTCTAAATCACAACAGTTTTTAACATACCGCAGCCCCACAATGTAATAATGTATATCCCATCGGTTATACCCACAATATCCGTGTGTATACATTACATTATAATTAAAATCTGAAATTAAAATGTTAGTATGCAACGATAGATTTAATTTAAACAAAATAAATGATCTGAGAGCATTGTTGCCCACAAACTGCCGTCCAATTTGGCAGAGATATATTTAGGTAAATGTATTTGTATATTTTGTGGATTAAATAAAAAAAAATGTTTAAATATTATTTTACATGACACAAAGATATGCCAGGAGCTGTATCGAGCATGTCAGTTTTCAAACGAAAACAACCGCATCAAAAACGGTCATCTGGTTTGCTTAGGTGCTATAACAGGACAGACACACACTCGGACATTCGAAACTTTTAAGACCCAACAGGAGATCTATGTAGAAAGATAGAAGGGTATGAAATAATTAATTACAGTCAGCACTATGCCGTCGCTTGTAATCTGTCCAACTGCGTGGCTGTTGAAGATGGGGGTTGCAACCCTCGATCTTTTCTCCTTAGCGCATAATTTTTGTACGGTGTTGCGGAATAATGGATTAGAAGAGGTGTAGAAGCTGCGTATGCCTGCAAGGGTTGAATGCTGTTGAGGATAGAAGCTGCCGAGAGGTATCATCATGTCGGATGGTTTCCTGGAGTCGTGTGGGGCCGCTAGTCGTCCGGCCGGCGCCGGTTCCGGGAACCGGCGGCGGCCGGCCCGGGCCGGTCCACGGCTGCCGGGCGAGTCTAGTCTGCGAGCGCGGCCCGCGGACCAGATCACTATCTTAACGATCGGATTCACAGTAATCTGCAGATTGCCATTGAACTATCCTCTTAAGGTATTTTACCGAGAACGTCTGGAGGAGCAGAAACACGCGCGAACGTAATGGGTTCGAATCCCTAGAAACAATCAACTTAATGAGATCTAGTGTCGCTTATACCGGAACATCCTAGATTACATTTCTTTTTAATTAATGATTGGGTCAGTGACTCTTGTGGAGTCTCAAACAGATACATTTAAACAAAGGAGTTTGGTGTCATAAATTATGTTCTTCTACGTCTTCATAAAGATATAGATAAATTTATTTGCATACAACATGATTGAGTTTCGTACAAGACGTTATGATAAATTGTGTTGCCGTATCACGCTGAGCCGGTTAGGCATACAAATGTCAGGTCATATTAGGTCATATAGTATTGATCATATTATTTACATAGATTGAATTATATCCCGGAAGATGGGAAATTCGGTTATTTAATATAAATGCATATTCTCTGTTGGCTTGTTAAGTATCGATTTTCTATATTACATGCGTTTTTGTGTAACCGATCCTAAATAATATTGTAAACGCGATAATTATTTAGTATGTAGAGATGTTTGTACTCTTTCACACAAAAACCACGGAATAACTTTTAATATATAAAACTAATTCCATACTAATATGTTTTTGCTATACAAAAAGATATTAGTATGGAATAACGCATCGGCAGGTAGTTGTTTGTTTCGGGAATAGAACGGGCTCGGGAACTGCACCGGTGCGACCGTGGGCCGCTGTTACTAAAATATAGATAAACATTTTGATTTTGGGCATTTTTGAAAATCTTTTTACTTCAATAAAGGTAGGTACCTACTTTGCAGATGTAGGTACGTTGATGACCTGGGATACGATTTGTCCAAATATTATAAAAATCTAACAAAAAAATTGTCAGACATAGGAACTGCCGATAGAAGTGAAAATGTATAACTCAGAATTTGACAACTAACTCTGGAAACTACGCGGGTTAAGCCGGAGGGCGTGGCCATGAGAATGGGTATTTAAAAATCCTGACTAATTTTTAAATTACTAACGGGAAATGCGCACGCATTTCTAGATGGCCAATGGGGAATACTGACACATTTCTAGATGGTCAATGGCCATGGTTCCGAGTTTACCTGAAGATTTCTTATCATTCCCGAGCGTGATAATAGAATTCAATTCACAGTCCACGAAAAATCTATCTACGGCGGCCAAAAGAAGTTCACACTTCAAATATAAATATGTTAAGAGTCTGCGCTCTGAAGCAAAACTTAAGTAGGTACTTAAGTAATAATGCGTCATTCCACTGTCGTGCGAGCTGAACTGAATGCGTCATTTTAAATTATTTTATCGTCAAAGATTAAACTTTTAAAATTTACTAAACAAACATTTTTAAGGTTTTTGGCGCTCCGGATGGAACGTTCACTATATTCTGAGGCGCCGGAAGTCAGTTTCTTAGGCTGCAAAGCCCAAGTGGCGTAGTAACACTATTATTACCACTTATTATATGTACATTTATTTTACCACCTATTATATGACCAACGTGTTGATATAATACCTAGTAACTATAACTACCTACCAATAATTGGAATAGAATGCGTTGTCTTTCACACGGAGCTCAGAAGTACTCATTCCCCCGAGTCTCCCGTCCGTCCCCGGGTGTTGCCAAATACTTAAAATTGTTATTGCATTGCTATTGCATGTTTGTTTAATTTCGCTGCAGTTTTTAATGCCTATCGTGAAAATTCGTATAGATATCGCCCTAACTTTTTTGTTCCTACTGTTTCATCTAATGTACCTATACTGTTTCAATTGGAAGTTAGACGCAAGCCTACCTGCGGAAAAAAATTGGGAGCATTAGGGTCTGCCGTTTGAAGGGAAAGTAAGTAGGTATATAATTTTTTTTAATATTACTAACGCTTACGCGCCTTCTGCGCTTACCCAAAGTTGGCTACTCAGTAGACGGCAAGGGCGTACAACTTCAAAACCAAAATAGTCTGTCTATAAGCTATAGTTGTGCCATATCACGAGGCGGTGCAGCCGGCCCGGGAGACTAGGGATCGTAATTCGTAGGAGGCTCTGCCGGCGGGGCGGGCGCGGCGCGGGGGCGGTGCGGGCGCGGCGCGGCGGCGGCGTGGGCGGGGCGCGCGCCGGCCCCGCCCCGCGGCTCGCCCGCGAGCCTCGAGCCCCGCACTCTCGGCTCGCGGCCCCGCGCCCAAATTCACGCTACATTTCGGCTACAAGCTACGCTCCGTAGCGCACTACGCCGGAGCTGCTCGTCTACGAATTCCTAGAATCTCGTAGACGCTATGGTAATGTGATTTTGTAAGTTTCAGAGGATTGTCACTGCGTGACCGAGCGACGCGCGGGCGCGGGCTGACTGATGCTTACGTAATATGTTGCGCTCGTTTAATGGCGACTACTTTTGCTTCTATCGAATGTTTACCAACATTTTCTAAAAACTTTGAAAACTTCTCGTGGGCTGTGAATTGAATTCTAGCGTCACGTTCGGGAATGATAAGAAATCTCCGGGTAAACTCGGGACCATGGCCATGGTCATGGCCACGCCCTGCGGTTTCACCCGCGTAATTTCCATAGTAAGCTATCAAGTTCCGAAGATTTCACTCTTTTTTTTTTAATAAATATTGGTGGACAATTCACACACAACACCATCTATTGGTAGTTCCTATAACTGCTAATTTTTTCTATCAGGCCGCTCTTAGCTTGAAATTGCGACATCTTTCCATGATAAACCTTCCAAAGACTCGAACGACTCTTCTATTTCTTGGTTCTAACCTTCTCCCGTGCACATATAAACGCGTAATATGAAACAGCCTACGCATAACTATGAAATGTGTGGGGCGAGTGATGTGCTCCGTGAACCCAAAGCGTGCCCATTCCTTACCAACTCGGTGTTCTGTAAAACTCTGTAGGTACTTACAAAAAAAAAATCTAGAGCTGTTAAATCAAGGGGAATGTGTGTAGAAGAATAGATATTAGAAATTATCTACGTTTGTCACGTTACAACTACACTACAACATCACACTGAACCCAACGAACAGTAGCTCAGGTCTCAGGGTCGGCACCGACGGACTGAAATCAATTCCTAACTTCATTAGCGCGCAATTACCGGCGCCGCGTGCGGGTGCTGCGCATGCGCCGGCGCCGGCTGGCGTGGATCTTAACTCCGCGGGGTAGAGCTTAACTTGCCACAGTCTGGGAATCAGATGCGGGTGTTGCGAATATTCGTGATATGGAGTTCATCCATAGTAATAAGGCGCCGGGCGCGGGGCGAGGGGTGAGGGGTGAGGGGTGAGGTATGGTGGCGGTATCATCGCGACGTGATAACACTCATTATGTATGGAATCAGGACGCAAGCTGTTCGCACTCTGCCAACTTGTGGAAAAATAACTTCTCTGCGTTTCATATTCCTTTCTTTACAAAGTAATATTTCATTTAGATTTAGCTGCGGAGTTTGTGAGTTTTATGAGAATATTCTCATAATGTTTATGCGCTAAAAAGCCTGAGTGTTGTTCCAGATTATAATAATCTAACTGTGCTTCAATGTTCAATCCGGTCCGTTCAGTTGTTTTGACGTCATCGAGACACCGTCCGGAGTCTCACATATTTAAAATCATTGAAAGCAGGACACCAACATGTCATGTTTGTTGCTGATCACGTCATTTAGGTAAACTGATCTGATCGGGTAGAAGGCTAAAGGTTAAATGGTCTGGAATAGCACATAGACTACTTGAAGAAAACACCGAGTTCTTCAGGAAATCCTTTTCCAAATTGTACAGTTCTGCAGACACTAGCATTCGATAGACATCTGCAGTATGTTTGCGTAGAATGAGCCGCCTGCGGGCTGTGCGGCGGCGCCGGGCTGCGGGCCAGTCACTGTTTGGAAATACGTTTTTGTGTCTGTTCTTTCTATTCATATTGATATCGTAATTACGACGTATTGTGTAGCAATACATTACAATAATTCGTGGAATGTCCGAAAACGTAGTTAATGAGGCCGCCGAAGCGGGCGGGGGTGCGGCGGGGGCGGGGCGGCCCAGCGCTGGGAATGTGGAATGGTAATAGTATGTAAATCCGCGAATAGCGCGCGCGCACGGGACGGAAAGATCTGCGATCGCCCTAATGAGACTGCAATTAGCCGCGCCGGCGACCGGACCGGCGACCGGACCGGCGGCCGGGCCGGGGGCCGGGGCCGGGACTGGCAGCCGGTTCGTTCGAGGATTCACTGGCTGCAGGACGAACGACGGTAACGTCAGACGTCAGCGGGCGGCGGTCAGACGACAGCCGCGTGCCTGCTTTGTGAGGCTGCGCACAACGATTCAGTTGGGTAGGTATATGTTGTAGTTCTGAAATAATGTCGTTGTAGCGGTAGGACTCTGCAGAGTCCTCCCGGGGAGTCCCGCGCTGTCGCCAGTTATTCTACCGCTGTACAATGTGAAAACAACCATTTCGAATGGTAAAGTTTCAAGTGAATTTACAGGGAATAGATATAGCATATATTTTATATCTTGACAGAGTCCGCCTGGGGAAGTACCACACCTTTGCCAGTTATTCTACCGCCAAGCAGTAATGTGCAAACATTACTGTGTTCCGGTTTGAAGGGCAATGTCTCCAGAGAAATTACAGGGCTTAGAGATATAAGATCTTAGATCTCTGGGTGACGAGCGCAGTGCAGTGCTAGGTAATGATTTGGACTCTTCATGTTCCAATAGCTGCGTCTGTTCTGTTCTGGGCAGGCAAGTTGCTTACCATCAGGCACGTGACCTGACTGGCTCGTCCCGTCACTCTGTAATATAAAGAGAACGCGTTGTGTTCACCATGCATTGTTGTATCAGAGTAAGTACTGAAATCGTGAACAATAGATTAGCTGATTCATAGAAATGTGTAGTTTGTGCGCGACAACAGTAGTTGTTAACTGGCCTGGTGGCTTAGTTGGTAGTAGCTCTGCCTGCGAAGCCGAGGGTCGTGGGTTCGATCCCCACCCAGTGCAAATATTTGTGTGATGAATTCAAATGTTTGCACTGTGTCTGGGTGTTTCTATGTATAATAAGTATGTATTTAAAACTATATAAGTATTATATCAGCTATCTGGCTGCCATCACACAAGCTTTGCTTAGTTTGGGGTCAGATGGTGTTGTGTGTGAATTGTCCACCAATATTTAAAACTGAGTCCCGGGTTCCTGTCGGCTCTGCGCGGGTGGTGTTGCACGATACCTACAAGGGACCGATTGAACCTATGAAATGAAATGGTCTGGCGCCCACGACACAGGTTGCCCTAGTGTGGGTACCAGTGTACTTGTGTTTCAATATAGGTATTTGTTTTTTGACTTAAGTAGATATTAACCTGTTTTTTAAGAATTTGTGTTCTTGAACCAAATAAATTTCATTTCAATTAATTTCATATTCAAACAACACATGGCTGGTATCAAATATCCAATCAAACCGGTTTAGTTTTGGGGAACCACAATCTTGAGTTGTAGTTACCTAAATGTGTCTCTTGCTTCTTTAAAGTTGTAGTGGCGTCTAGTGCGAGTTGGAGCTCGCTGGCAGGCGGGGCGGGCGGCGGGACACGGACGTTCCGCAACACTCATTAAGTACAGTACCTGGTTGACCGAGCTTTGCTCGGTGTTTTTAAATGATATTTAGGCAGGTACGAATTACGTAGTGATGACTTACTTAGACCTACTTAGATACGAATTAAATACTCTAAGTATAAGATTTTCTCAGAAAAAAAGAACATAAAGAAAAGTACCCGAGTGTAACCATCAGGATTCGAACCGGAGCCTGTTCACTCCGAGGGCGATCATATACCGTCTGAGCCATTTAGACTTTAAGAACAGTGGCGAAATAAGTTATCGTATTCTAATGACATTATAGGAGTTTTTCGTTGTCTAAAAACGCGCATATAAAGGATGTTTAAAAAAAATAAAACCTAGCTAGATCGATTTATCGTCCCCGAATCTCCCTGTATACATAATTTCATGAAAATCGTTCGAGCCGTTTCCGAGATTCAGATGCTATATATATATATACCTTCATACATATATACCTACAAGAATTGCTCGTTTAAAGGTATAAGATTAATACATATTATAATATAATGAGCACACGAGCTGTCGGTATTCAACGAGTATATTATGTGCTGAATTAGGATCCGGCGGCTGATGAGCGGCGAGCGGGGCGGAGCGGGGCGGAGCGGGCGGCGGCTGAGCTGGAAATACGAAACAACCGCGTTGTGAAACAAACTCACCAGTTGTTGCTCCTTCTATACGCACACGGTACGCAGCGCTAGCAGACTCGACAATCAGTCGCCAAAGTAGGCGGGGTGGTGTTGGAACTCGAGATAGTATGGTATAGTAAAATATGAAGCTTGTTGACGGTCTGTAGGTTGTACGTGACACGGGGTTCTGATCTCTCCCGTTCCGCAGGCGTCTCCGGGGCTTCGCGAGGTTAGAGAGCTGATAGGAAAAGAGAAGATGGGTCCGCTGAACGGTCGGAATGAGAGTCGGTTTTTTAAGTGTTTTACAATTTTTCTTTACCTATATTTCGGTTGTAACAACTCAAAATTTAGTGAAGTTTATAAATAAAATGGGAATAATGTTCATAACTATTGGTCAACATTTTATTCACAAGTAACACCACGTAGGTACTGCCAAGCCAAGCAATGTATCAACTACAGATACTAGATAGCTGGATCATGGAACAGATATTTGACGTAGGTAACTGGCCTTTCTACCGCCTAACTGAATCAGATTTGCCTTTGTTAATGCTGTCTCTATAATATGAAGCGAAAAGAAAAGAAGGAGCCATGTCAAAGTTAACAATTTTGGTAAGGCGGTAGACCCGAATTTAAGATGATTTATTTTGTGTATGGAAATCATTAGTTAAAACGCTCTACACTATTCAGTGTAGAGCGCCTCGGGCCTGCGGCGCCCCTCGCACCAACGCGCGGAGCCCCGCGGCGGCGGCGGTGATGGATCGCTGCACTCTGTCAAAGACGCTCGGTGACGCGCCACAAGCGCGGGGGATCCATGCGAGCACCCGGGGCGGGGCGCGGGCGGGGGGAGGGGGGGGCAGTCACCGGAACAGTTATGACAGGAAATAATGAGCGCTGGTAGGAAGACGTCAAACAGGACGGGAGGGCGCGCGAATGTTAGCGCATGTTTCCAAGCACCGCGGCGGCGAGCCGGCGACGCTCTCACTGACCACGGCGTCTACTATTACGGAAACTACTATTTGTCTAAAACGGTTTAGCTTCTGATTAGTGGCATCAAATATGTCGAATCGTTTATCTCGCAATGTATGATCTGGATCTGGGTGAAGTGGCGCATGCCGCGTGTGTCGGAGCGCGCGGTCCGCACGCGGCGGCGCGGGGCTCCCGGGCCGCAGCTGTAACGAGCGTGGCGGCGAGTCCTGCTGCACTAGATAATAATATGTCGGTCCCCGCGCCATCTGGGCTCAGTCGTCAGGCTGACGGCTCCACACACAACGCAGCCCTGTACTGCGTCAAGAACGTTGGTGTAAATGTGCCACCGGTGCCCAGGCACAGGGCGTCAACTCTGCGGGGCGCAAGAATGACCAGACCAAGCGGGATTTTTTTTTTCGGTTTTCTCCTGACAAGTTCCCGCTGCGCCCCTAGTGCTCGAACCCAACACATACGTCCCTCCGTGCCAGTATCATGCTGGTCTCATCAGGAGAACGACTACTGTGGATCCGGATGACCTGGGTAGCCTCCCACGCGCACCACTCTCGTTTTGAAATTACACTTAAAAAATTAATACTCGTATTGTCGCTAACTTATAAACTATGAAAAAACATAGTGGGGAAACCGCCTGTTTCAAGAATTATTCGACGTTATGCCTCATCCACCAACCCGCACTGGGCCAGCGTGGTGTATTATGGGACTTTCTTTGTGAGAGAAGACTCCGAGTCCCAACAGTTGGAACATTGAGTTCCGAGGCATTGAGGCCGCTTGTTCTCCGAGCCTCGCCCGGCGCCGGCGCGCGACGTCGCACGTGTGCAGTGTTGGCACACCCGTTCCTACGTTACTTAATTATTATCTATCATATGACATGAGCTAAACAAACCGTAATTCACCTGCATTAAGATATGAAATGTATCGTGCTTATGACGGCGAGCGCCGGCAGCTGTGCCGGCTCCTTGATTTACGGATCGGGCGCGGATCGCCGCGGACGGCTGTCAGGCCGGGAGTGAGGGCGACAGCCGCTCGGGCGGCGCGCTCCGCCGGAGATTTGTGACGCGATTATGAGTCGCGATAAATCGCGGCGCGCGGTTTGAAGTGTCCGGCGCGCGATCAACGCGTCCTGCGTCGCGGCCCGAGCGTTTCACCGTTCATTTTATAGCGACAATCTGACAATCTCACGTTCATTTTGTGCACAAACTCATTTACGACTCTCGCGAAACTCGAGATTCTTTTTCTAATTGAAAGCCAAAACTTAATTCGCCGGTTCATGAGACTCCGCTCCCGCCCGGACACAATTTCAGTTTCTAAATCGAGTTAAAGTGAGTTCCGGCAATTAATTCCCTCCCGAGAGGAAGGGGTGATGCGGGCAGGGATGCGGATGGAGAGGAGGGGGCGGCGCGGGGCGGGGCGGGGGCGAGTCTCCGCGAAACGGTGAAATGAATCAAAACGTCACTACGCATCGAACGCGTAGCGGAATGAATAAAAATCAAAACATTGTTTTCCAACTTCTAACATCGATGAAATTGAATTGCGACATTACCTATATGTATTTGATGCGGCAAGTAAACAGATTTCACGAACCTTATCGTCAAAACTGCACTGATTACCGTTGGGATAGACGGCTCTAATGCTGAGGCACAGATCAGAAAATAGTTACTTCGTAAGCTGAGGCTTCGAATTAATAAACATAGTGTGAGGTGTAAGACGCCGGACGCTCTGAGATATTAGATGGAGCGATCATATACGAAAGATCGACAGATCGTGGCGGCGACGTATAAACAAGAATCAGGCTGAATGTCGTACTATTGAAGAGGTCTGTCCAGCAGGGGGCGAACCTGGGCTGATTATTATTATTGATTATGATCAGCGCTTTTCCCAGTTATGATACTTTTCCCCTCGAGTTTTAATTGACAAATCGTGTTCAGCAAGGTGGGTGGATAATATCTGATGAAAATTAACTTTAGCCGGGACTATTAGTGGTTAGTACCTACCACGGCGCGCTCGCCTGCGCCAGCGCTCGGTACCGGCGCTGCTGTCGGAACTTCAAATGTTGTACAACCAGGAAATACGCGGGACCCACGCGACAGCGACCAAAGTGCACGCCCTCACTCTAACTAACACATCTATACAAAACCAATGATCACAAATGCGGCGGGCGATACTTGTAAGGTTCCAGTTAACTTTGTTGTATTGTTTAATTAAAAGTTAACAGCATAAAAAGATGTAGTCCGGTTTCCGCAGCAGCCCGAGGCGTGTACAATGTACCTACATTGTAAGGCACTAACATTGTAGCGGCCGGCCGCCGGCGCGGTCCCGGCCCCCGGCGGGGCTGCGGCCCGGGCTGCCGGGGCCCGCAGCGGAGCACTGCGCCGAATACGAGCCGGCGCCGGCGGTAGATGTATGCCGGAGAGTCCGGGGCGCGGGCGGGGCGCGGCGCGCGGGGGGACGCGCCCGATTTAGCCGCGGATTAAACAAAGGTAAATGTCGCGTGCGGCATTCCCGCGCGACTAATGCGGCCCGCGGCTCCGCCCGCAGTAAATCCCGGGTGTCGCGGGCGCCGCGCTTTACGATAAATACCGCAGTTTATCTAATGGGCCCCGGAATAGCTCGCTATTTATATGACGCGTGTTTTATGAGCTTCATTGTTTCCGAGACAATAACGGCTGAGTTACGGCGATACGGGGCGCGGGGCGCGGGGCGCGGGGCGCGGGGCGCGGGGGTCGCCCGTCTATTTCCGGAAACCAAACAATCGATCGCGTAAACGGCGACGGCGGAAGGACACGAACCGTATTAGCCCCGGCTTAGCGGGAGCTGATCCCTGTCAGCGCGGCCGGGGTAATCCCGGCTTAGCCCGGAGGAGAGCTGCTCCAAGGATTATAGGACTATTAGTCGAGCGCAGCGCCGACGTGCCGGTAAACAAACAAGGCCGGGCCGGCGCGGGCGCACCCGCCGGCCCGGGAGGCGCGCGGCTGTCGCCGGGCTATTAATAAAGCTTAACTGCTCGGAGACTTTAAACTCCCGAGTGAGGAATTAACACGCCAGCTAAAGTAGCTGTTCGTCTCCGCAGCTCGCCGACTCAATATTATTATCTGTGGACGCGCGCGAGCGCTCGCTCAATGCGAGAGCTGAATTAATTTAGAAACAATGTTACAACGATATAATAATAGCACATGAAAGGAAGAGGGAAGCGCGCCGCGAGCCGCGCCCGAGATGGATTTATGTGACGGCGAGCGGGCGGGGCGGGAGCGGGACGGGAGCGGGGCGAGGTCGGGGCGCGGGCGGGAAGCCTCTCGGGACATGTTTCTGGCCTCAGAGGTCAGGATAACGTCGGCTCTTGACGCTCCATCTGTTCGTTAATTTCATATTTCACAAACTCTTTATCTACTGTAAACAACATAGTAACAACGCCACCACGCTGCGAGTATGCTCACATTAGTCCCGCTTGGCAGTTATTTGGAACGTAAATTACCCTGAGTATTCCAAACATCCAGCCAAGACGTCCGCGAGCCAAGCCGCGGCAAAATATTGGACTACAGTCAATTAGTATTAGAATTTTCGACGATTGTGAAGGAATGTCAAAAAGAAAACAATGGAGTTCTTTACAAAAGAAAACTGCAGACACTTAGGCGACGGGCTACTAACTCTATCCGAAAACCAACAGGAGGACAGTTACTTCCCTACTACAGCAGACTTTACCAGTGTCTTCTTATAAGTCTCTGTAATCCCTTTAATCCAAGCTCGATGCGATGGATGGTACTTCCAAGGGATGACCGAAGGAGGCCGCGGCAGGAACTGTCGGCAAAATCGAGCGCTATCTACAACGTGTGTCCACACCGGGCGCTGACGTGGGCGGGCGGTGGTACGATCAGGAAAGAGTTTCTCAAAGAAGTGTCTGTAAGAACCACAGAAATTCTATTAGTAAGTACCTTATTATTTAGATATCTGTGGTAAGAACCAACAGCACGACGAAGACAAAGTAGCTCCATGTTGGTTCGTAATTCGGCGCCAACGACCGGTCCTAAGGCTCGTCTCTGCTTGGTCAAGCTCACTCACAGGTTACTATACAGGGTTACTTACTATACAGGGTAATAAGCCTGCATCCTTTCAAGGGGACGTTGAGTACATTAAATAAGTAAACTTTTGTTCTACAGTTTACGAAAATTCGTATTTTCCCCCATACTACTCGTAAAAAAAGGGTATTTGCTGGTCTAAAAACATGGAACTTTTCGTAACAAGAGCGTGCGCGCTCTTTAGCGCTCGATAAATGAGCTGCCGTAGTGAATAAACACTAAAGCCGCTACATAGTGGTAGAGAGGACAACAAACACTATTTTTTGAGATGGGTACGTATTGTGTTTTAGCAAAAGTTGTTTGTTCAAACATCAGACCATGGCCAGGAATCACCGGATGCAGGCTGATTACTAGTAACCCTGTACAACTGCAACTGTACAGGTGAACATTTTTTTACTTTTAAAGGTTTACACTTGACCGCCATCTCGCCTGATGTTAAGCGACGATGCGGTCTACGATGGAGCGTGTTTATCTAGAAGAAACCGATTCACTCTCGATTTGAAGATCGACACCAAGATTTTATAACTACCGGGAAAACCCCACTCAGGCAACTCATTCCACAGCCTAGACGTTCTTATCACAAACGTAGAGTCAAACCTCTTTGTCCGTGTCTTTGGAATATCAACCATGAAGCGGTGCCGCTTCTTCGAGTTACGAGAAGTACGATAATAAAAAGGGCAAGGTGGTATAAGATCAGGCAGATCAGTTGCACACTCTCCGAAGTGTATCCGATAAAAAACCGATAAGCTAGCAATTTTGCGGCGATGTTCAAGACTTTGAAGTCTTTTTCACACTAGAATGTCTTTGCCTATGAGCCTTTTGGCACGACTCTCGATCGATTCCAGAACCTCCAGCTGATACTTAGCCGATCCATCCCAAAGGTGCGAACATATTGCAACATTCATGCTTAATAGATACTAAAGTACTAAGTCACAAGTGTTCACTTCAAAGGGCAGATGGAATATCTTGTTTTAGTTACCTGAAGTGATGTGTGTCATCAATGCCCGAAGTGATCTCGGTTGACTAATTGACACACGTGGCACGTGGTGTCAACTGACTCATCCCTAGATGTCGAATTTTTTTAACGTCTTTGGACTGATCGCTGTTTTGGCATGGAAGCGTCGGCTGAATCATTTTAATTTCTAACTAACTTCGGGTGACTTCGGTCTTTTGAACGTATTTAGTGTCGGTTGATTGATCATTGGTTGGGCAAATCTTTTTTTATTTTTTATTTAATTAAATTAGCCACTCCACAGACTCCGGGGTCCGTGATCTTTGTCATTACAATTAAATATTTATTTTTTACACATTTCTTGGATAAGGAGATGAAGAGGAAAATAGGAGGGAGTTGGGTACATTTAAAATCTAATTCTATTGCTCGTCTGTAGAGCCGATCACTACCGGTTGGGATTCCGCTAGTAATCGACTCGACATCGAGTGTTTGCCTAATTGCCTTTTGCCATTTGCCTAAGCTGCCTCCTCCCGGCCCAGAGCCTCCACAACGGCCGCATTTCTGTCCCTGATGGCCATCTGTAGGTTGAAATCTCGGATGGTCTTTGGTGATGCAGCCCACGCTCGCCGCACGAACCGACCGATGGCGTCGTCGGTGTCGTCAGCGTAGTATGTGAAGGTCCCCGTGTGCCGTGAGATTGCCACTACCGCATGGGGCACGCTCTCGTGCAGCTTCATGTTTGCCTTGGTTTTGATTACGTTTACCGACTCGTATGTTAGTCCCTGAGCTTCATGGATGGTAAGGATGCGTGACCCGGTGCCTGATCCATAACCCTGGTTTGTCAGGGTCTCCTTCTCCTCTTGAGTGTGAACTAAAAAGAGGGTATTTGGTAGGTTGTTGGGTATTTGCGCTCCCTTATATCTTCTCTGCTCTAGGGACTTTATACGGGGCGCTGAGGAGTACATACCGGAGTATATTTCCCTCAGCGCATATGCGACGTCCATTGGGTTTCGATGAGTGCAGATCAACTCCTGGCTGATCTTTGTTACCAGGTTCGGGCGATGATACCTCATTTCGAAGAGATTTTTCCTGTCGATGTAAGGCAACTGATTGACGTCTCCAATGAAGACAATTTCACCAACACCAGACAGCATTGAAGCCATCACAATGGCTCCAAAATGGTTCATGAGAGCTTCGTCCACCATGAGGCGACTGAAACTTTATCTACCGAAACCATTTACCAGAGCAGAAGCCATGGTTCGCACTCTGGTTTTGACCAGGTTTCCGATTCGGTGCGATAGCTTTTCTCTTAGATCTTTTGCTGCCTCAGTTGTTGTAGTAATGATGGCGTCCTTGTCCACGTCGAAGTGTCTAATCACCCATGTTGTTTTCCACATCCTGGAACCTGGTTCCAGGTTGGGCATATCTACTGTCGGCTAAGTGATAATTGCAGTTAAACTGATATCGAGGGATAAAAATATTATGAGATTAGACAATTGCTTTGTTTGATGCAATGATGCCGGTGTCGCCTGACTTATCACAGATGAAAAGCTAATAGATCTGCTGATAGATCTTATGGGAGGTAGTTCCTGTAGCCGGCGACCCGTCGGGGCCCGGCGCCGGCAGCGGAACCGGCCAGGGACGATCACTGAGAGCTGAGGGCTCAGCGGAGCTCGGCGACTCGGGTGTATTGCCGACGGGGGGGCCCGGCTCGCTCGGCAGACATGTCGCTCGGGTCCGACGACGGCGGTCGTTTCGAGTTTGTGAAGTAATTGTGTGCTCGGACATGGCGAATGTCAGGGTGGTGGAAGCGGCCGGCGGCCCGCGGTGCGCCGGTCACTCACACTCTCGCAGCCTCCCCTCCCCCGCTCCGACGCTCTCGCCATATTTGTCGCATCATTTGTCGTTGCGCAATCCCGAGATATCTACGCGCTCCACAAATGGCGGCCGCGAATAGCGCCATGTAGGTATCGTTATTAACATGTTCCGAGACTTTTTGCGAAAATCAAATCAATATGTCGTTATATTTTACGAGTGTACCCGTTGACCTTATAGGAGAGGTAGCTCGAGGAGAACGGGGGCGGGAGTGGGGGGGGGGGAGCGGCGCGACAATGTTGCACGGCGCGGCAACACCGGACTCTCGCGCGTTGTGTCACGTGGCCACGATGTTGGCCATCGTGGTTTTATATTGTGTTTAATCTGCATTAGGCCGCACTGCGCGCGCGGGCCCCGGCCGGCGCGCGGCGGCCGGCCGGGAACAATGCGCCGCGCGGCGATGCGGCCGATAGCGAGACAAAGCCCGGCCCGCCCCGCCCGCGCCCCGCCCCCGCCCCGGCCCGCTGTCGCCGCCGACGTGTTAATTCCGCCGATAGCATCTCGCGACGACACAGATATATTATCAGCCGGCAATTATTCCGATAACGCGCGCTCCGGCCGGCCTTCCCAGGACCGCGACCGGCGTCATCACATGCCGCCTGCGACCGTATCCCCGAGCGGCAGGGTCCACAGTCCCGCGCCCGCGCCGGCCCCCATTCGCGTTCCCAGCGGTGGGCCGCGCGCCGCTCGCCATTGTGTCCGCGACAGGTCTCGCGCGCCGCCGCCGGAATGTTCAACTTTCCCCACGTTACGAGACTCATCTAAGATCTCAATTCGTCGAACGACGCGCGCTTCACACGGCTTACTATTTAATTAAATTGCGATGGAACGTGGGATTTCGGCAGTGGGAAGTGAAGTGACACACTCGGCGGCAACGGAGCAATAACCGGGCATTCAGTGCACCTCGCCATCTTACAGTCTAACCCTCCTAAACGCACTGTTGAAGAGAACACGGAGGTTCTATAATCAATAATATCATTTAGGTATTGACATGTATGGATAGTAATAAATGAGTAGCTATGTGCATAAGCCTTGCTAGCTATGTGCCTTTCGTGAAGTTCGCCCACAGGCTGCTCGTGTAGCGCGTAGGAGGCCCTAAAACCATTAGACCTTAGACTGAACTTAACCCAATAATTTAGCTGGAACCTTGGATTTTCCACCAATGCACAAGAAGACAGAAGAATATAATTGTATTAACAGACGAACAGATGTATCTGTGTCAGCGCGAGCCTTATTCATCTTATCCGTCATCGCTCATCTGACTGCCGGCCCGGCCCGGCCCGGCCCGGCGCGGCCCGGCCGGCGCGCGCGCGGCGTACAAGGAGCGATATGAGCATAATGAGCGCTGGCCGCATACGCGGCGCGGCGCGCATTCTTGTATTAATTGCAGCCGAGTTTACGATCTCAATGTCGCGCGCGGCGTGACGTCATCACGCGAGCGAGTCTGCCGTGCGATAAGTGGTGTGCGGCGAGCGGTAAGCGGAGTGCGGCGAGCGGTAAGCGGAGTGCGGCGAGCGGTAAGCGGAGTGCGGCGAGCGGTAAGCGGTGTGCGGCGAGCGGTAAGCGGTGTGCGGCGAGCGGTAAGCGGTGTGCGGCGAGCGGTAAACGGTGTGCGCGAGCGGTGCGGTGAGCGGCGGGTAAGCGGGTGCGGCGAGCGGTAAGCGGTGTGCGGTGAGCGGTAAGCGGAGTGCGGCGAGCGGTAAGCGGAGTGCGGCGAGCGGTAAGCGGAGTGCGGCGAGCGGTAAGCGGTGTGCGGCGAGCGGTAAGCGGTGTGCGGCGAGCGGTAAGCGGTGTGCGGCGAGCGGTAAACGGTGTGCGGCGAGCGGTAAGCGGTGTGCGGCGAGCGGTAAGCGGTGTGCGCCGAGCGGTAAGCGGTGTTCGGCGAGCGGTAAGCGGTGTGCGGCGTGCGGCAAGCGGTGTGCGGCGAGCGGTAAGCGGTGTGCGGCGAGCGGTAAGCGGTGTGCGGCGAGCGGTAAGCGGTGTGCGGCGAGCGGGAAGCGGTGTGCGGCGAGCGGGAAGCGGTGTGCGGCAAGCGGGAAGCGGTGTGCGGCGAGCGGTAAGCGGTGTGCGGCGAGCGGTAAGCGGTGTGGTCATGTGGTGTCACTGCGCGAGCGCTGGCCTTGCGACGTGTAGCAGGCGCGGCGTGCGGCCGACACTCGGAGCGAAGGCCACTTCCGTTAGACTTCCTAACTCAATAATTATCCTAACAGCCTACTGGACTAGAAAAAATAAAACAGCATATTAGTACTGAGCTTACAAATAAATTAACTGTGGACTGAGAGCAGGAAGTCATTAAAGTACTTGAGTTCAATGATAGCCGCAGATTGCTATTTCAATACACATTTGTACGTGTATTTTCTGAGAGTCTGATAACATATCTATATATAAGCGAACTTAGCAAACGAAGGTATTTCATTCAGAGATGTACAAAATGGTTTTAAAAAAGCATTTAAATACAAAATGCAAAATACTTTTCAGATTTACTATTTTAAATGCAAAATACAAAATGGTTTTGAGTTTTGTATTTCAAATGCTAAATGCAAAATAGGTATTTTCAAAATACCTTTTCAAAATAAAATACCTTTTGACCAAATCTCAGATATTTATTTTTGTTTTAGGTATTTAACATGAGAAATAGAGACACAATGCCGAACCGAACAAAAACTAATAACATGGCATCTTATGCATGACATTTTGGTCATGGAGGGATCTAAAAGTAGTGAGAATGAGATAAAATATAGTTACTATTGATAACTTAATAATTTATATTTCTACATAGGTTGTCTCAGAGTATTTCTACACACCGAGTCTCCATTGTCTCCATTTTGTGAATTGTGTTGCTATTTATTTGGGTTGGTTGTGTAACTTATTTTATTTTTATTACACTTTTCTTAATAACAACTGGACCCTGGACTGTCTACATTGACATTGTCTGACACTAGTCAGACATAAGGCGCTCACTCTGACCAAAGAAGAATAAATGTGGTCAAGTGCGAGTCGGACTCGCCCATGAAGGTTTCCATAGCAGCAAATAACATACTTGATATAAAAGTTCTTGTAAGTACGTTGTTACTTTAATCAGTGTTTTTAACCCCCGACCACAAAAAGGGGTGTTATAAGTTTAACGTCGATGTCTGTCTGTCTGTCTGTCGCCGACGTATGGGCCGATTTCAATGTGGTTTTTTTATTTGAAAGTTAAAATATCCGTGCGGATGTTCTTAGCTATATTTGGTTAAATCGATTCAAGATGGCCGCCTCCACAAAATGGCGGACACAATATTTCTTCACAACCTACCTCAATATTGGTATCAAACGAAAGGGTACGTGATGTGATGTGACTAGTAGAATACATTGCATTATGACAAATGTCAAATCCAAGATGGCCACTTCCACAAAATGCCGAAATACATTTCTTTTTTCACAACTTCCTTAATATGGGTATCAAATGAAAGGGCTTGACTGATAGAATATTGTACAGATAACAAATCCGAGGTAGGCGGGGGTTAATCAAAATTTTTAATTTTGTTCTTGTAACAATAGTAAATTTATGACGTATTAAAATAAAACTAGTTAGGTACTTACTAGATCTCATTCAAACCAATTTTCGTTGATAGTTTAGACATTTTGCCCTTTTTTATTTTTGTCATTATTTTATTTGAGAAGTTACAGGGGGGGACGGGACACATTTTACCACTTTGGAAAAGTCTCTCGCGCAAACTAAACAGTTTAGAAAAAAATATGTGAGAGAAACCTCAATATCATTTTTGAAGACCTATCCATAGATAACCCACACGTAAGGTTTTGATGGAAGAAAAATTTTGAGTTTCAGTTCTAAGCATGGAACACCCCAAAATTTATTGTTTATTTTTTGTATGAAAATCTTAATGCGGTTCACAGAATACATCTACTTACCTAGTTTCAATAGTATAGCTCTTATAGTTTCGGAGAAAAGTGGCTGTGACATACGGACAGACACACATGACGAATCTATAAGAGTCCCGTATTTTGCCATTTGGCTACGGAATCCTATAAATGAATAAAATTAAAAATTTTGATTAACTTTACTGTACACCATTCTACTAGTCAAGCCCTTTCATTCAGTAGTAGAGTAGTAGTAGAGTAGTCAAAAAATAAATGTGTTTCGCCATTTTGTGGTGGCGGCCATCTTGGATTTGAAATTCGTCATAGTGCATAGTATTCTACTAGTAAAGCCCTTTCATTTGGCAACCATATTGAGGAAGGATGTGAAGAAATATTTTGTCCGCTATTTTGTGGAGGTGGCCTTCTTGAATCGATATCAATCAAGCATGCTAAAAATCACCGCATAAAAATTAACCTTCAAAGGAAAAAAAATCGCATCGAAATCGGTCCATCCGTTTGAGCTCTACGGTGCCACAGACAGGCAGACATCGACGTCATACTTATAACATCCCTATTTTTGCTCGGGAGTTAAAAAAGGGCGCGCATAGCTAGCAGGCGCTTCTATTGGACAAATTTGGTGATATCCGTTATCGTTATTCGTTCGTTTCATTTTTTTGCTAAATTTAATGACAAAGTATTTTGTATTTGGAAATGAATATTAAAATGCAAAATACGTCTCAAAAGGTATTTCAAATAAAATACAAAATACGTTTTGCTAAAAGGCATTTAAATGCAAAATACAAAATAGGTATTTTGCATTTTGCATTTGCATTTTAAATAGAAGTATTTCAAATAAATCGCATCTCTGATTTCATTACAGACAATACTTACTCATTATTAGTGAAAATAAGCGTTGTTAAACGATGGACCCACCAGCGTATGATAGCTTGTGTAGAACATAACTCGAGCGTCAGATGTACAAACAGAGCGGCCGGCACGCGCTGCGCCGAGCGAGGCGAACATTGCAACGAGTCTGTCCGTGGAAGTTAATGTCACAGGTTCGATTCCTGCCTAGAATGATTTCTTTATCACAACAGTGTTAATCGGGTGATTAACACTGTTGTGATAAAGTTGATTTTCATTTCAAGTGTTTCTGATTTGTGTGTACCAGTGAGGGGTGTACCTACCTACCTACTATAAAATGATTCACAATCATGTAGGTACGTTGTACTAGCGGCGCCCCCGCGGCTTCGCCCGCGCAGTCCCCGTGTTCGCTATTATCCCGGGGTAAAAGTCGCTTATTATGTAGGATGTAATGTGAATCTTTAAAAAACTGATATTAAGAATCTAAATAGGCATGAATGCAAACGTAAATTACTGGATTGGCTAAAAGGAAAAACATATAAAGAGACTGAAGCGTTATTAGAAATTGTGACTTTTTAGGATGTGTAAACAAAACTATACAGATAATAAACTTATTAATGTTTAATGTAACTAAATACACACAAACTCATACGCACTACTCCGCGCGTACGTTCACACCCACCCACACACACACCCTCACACACACACACACATCCATGCACACACTCATACACACATGCCACATAATATCACACACACTATTATGTTCTTTTAGTTTTTACTTTTATAGATTTAATACCTACACTGCTGTCCATTCAATGTGTTTAAGCTTACAAAATTATACATAAAAATGTTATAACTATGTACCAACTGTAAGGGTGGAGCATACTACTCATCCTAAGTTTACATTTTAAGCCACAAATTGTACCACTAGCCAATAATCAAATTTCGATCGAAAAAAAAAATATTTCTCGAAATGTATCATGCACCAACCTGCAGTTAAGGCTTGTTCGCATTAGGCTAGCAAATTAGTCTAGTAGAGAGTAATTTAGTAGCTAAAATACTCGCTACTATTCAAAAATCGTTCGCACCGTGCTTTAGTACAGTTCACAAGTGAGTAGCGTTTCGCAACATAAAGATCCTACAACGCATTTGTTTGAAGTTATTTTTCTCTCCAAACTAATTCGACAAGTTCGAACCTGTTTAATCGGCGAGCCAATGAGCGCACCGCTCGCAACGAACGCGTGGTGGGGGGTGCTACTCGCCCGTTGAAAATAGAACAAAATGGATTGACTCGACTAAATCACTTCCTAAATTACTCGACTAAATTTTCACTGTTCATACACGTTTAGTTGCTAAATTACTCGCCACTAGGCTAAATTACTAGCCTAGTGCGAACAAGCTTTTAAGGCTTGAAACGCTACTCACTTGTGAACTGTACTAAAGCACGGTGCGAACGATTTTTGAATAGTAGCGAGTATTTTAGCTACTAAATTACTCTCTACTAGACTAATTTGCTAGCCGAATGCGAACAAGCCTTTAGGCCGAGTAGCGAGCTAGGGCCGGCCGCGCGGCTCGGGCCGGCGCGCTGCGCGGCCGCCGGGCCCCGCTGCGCTCGGCCGCATTGATATTCCGCGCGCCTGCGCGCGCGCCGCAAGAACCTCCTTATTAAAGCTAAACGAAGTTTTTCTCTCACACACACACACACACACACACGCGCGCGCGTTCGAACCTACTTTGTCGCCGAGGCTCGGCGCACACTCGCGCCCCGCACGACCATAGTTCACTACTCGGTTTCAAACAGACATACTTTTCCAGTTGAACCGCGGCTCGAACGAGCATAAAGTGCTAAAAACACAGCGACGGCGGCACAGACAACAGGCAACAACACATTGGGTATTTTATACCTAACTTTAGTTTCATCAGCTCTACAACTGATACGGTAGGTACCTAATTCCAAAACATTACTTAACCACAGGTTTGTACCTACATAATATACGTACTTTATTGTCAATTTTAACTCTTCGATATTTAAGTGTCAGATACTGCAGCTGTTAAGTAGATAACGACTACCGCTTACCATCAGGCGAACCGTATCCTCAGTGACACTTTACCTACATAAGATGAAGTCGAAACTATCTGGAACCGGATTTAACTCGAACAATAATCATTCTAAACACGGGCACAGACGAAGAGGTTTCACTCTACTTTTGTGATAAGAACGTCTAGGCTGTGGAATGAGTTGCCTGAGTGGGGTTTTCCCGATAGTTATAATCTTGGTGTTTTCAAATCGAGATTGAATCGGTTTCTTCTAGGTAAACACGCTCCATCGTAGACCGCGTCGTCGCTTAACATCAAGCGAGATGGCGGTTAAGTGTAAACAAAAGGTGTAAAGTTAAAAAAATCTTTGATTCGCTAAAGCATTTGCTAATATGATAATTTGCTAATTCCTTCGCCTAACCATGTTTGTAGGCGAATTTCCCTTAAGCTGGTTGCCTAAAAGAGATTGCTCAAAGCAATAAGGCTGCCATTTGTAGTGCTAGTTCATAAGTGTTTCACTCTAATATTTCTGTTTTTGTGTCACAATAAAGAATTATCTATATACTTACTCGTATCTAAAAGATCGTTGATTAAATTACTAATTTTGCAATATTTTGAATCTTGATTGATTTTATAATGTGCCTGATGCTAAGCAACACTCCTGCCGATGCCAGCACTGTGTTAGGTACGCAGATATTGGAACATGAAGAGTCCAAATCTATAGTTGTACTTATACTGCGGTTATCACCCAAAGATATGAAATATTTTATGTAAACGCTTTGTGATGTTCCGGGAAACATAATCCCTTAAACTTCCTCAGGTGGACTCTGCAAAACCTCGGAGCACAACTAAAATGTTTGTTTAGATGTGTAGCGCGTTTTCGCATGGAGCTCGTTATGGAATATACGCCCGGTTCGGAAGCTCTCGCATTAGCAATATGGGTTCCCGGTAGCGCGCCGCCGTGGAACCGGCAGCCGGCGGCGGCGCCCGGGGCCGGCGGCCGGGGCCGGCGCGGGCGCAGCTGGGACGGAGGATGGCAGCTAAGAGGGCAGGCTCCTCTCCGCGCCGGCCGGAGGGCCGAGGGCCGGAGGACAATCGCCGACTTGTCTCACTACTTTATTTTATGGCGAGCCTCACGGGAGCGCGCGGTGAGAATGGCTAGAGATACGGAACTTTAAATACGCAATTCAATACCCTTTTTTCATCAGTGCCTGATAATGCGCAGGTAATGATCATGAAGAAATTGCAGATTGGCTGATTTATATTTTTATAATCACATTCTCATATTTAATTACAAAAATGAAGTATTGTGATCGTTGGTACACAGGCTCGTATTACATTTAGAGTTATGTGATACGAGCAGCGCCCCGCAGGTCTCGTTCCCGGTACTTCCTCAAGATAAAAAGTAGCCTATGTGTTATTGCGTACTATGATATAATATATTATAATCTATCTGCGTTTGAAACTTTAACTCGGTCCGTTCTGGTGCTCCGACGTGATCCCGTGACAAACATCCAAACACTCGCATTTATCACATTAGTTATGTTGAATGTTTATATTTTGACTTCTTGAATTGATACATCAGTATAAAGAAAACACCAGTTCTGAAGTGAAAACTTTTTTGGCGCGCCACAAACAGATTTTCGTGGGCTATGAATTGAATTCTAGCGTCACGCTCGGAAATTATAAGAAATCTTCGGATAAACGGAACGAAAAAACAAACGGGGCCATGGCTATTGGCTGTCTAGCAATGCGTCAGCATTTCTAGATGGCCATGCTCATGGCCACGCCCTCCGGTTTCACTCGAGTAGTTTCCAAAGTAAGCTATCAATTTCTAAGTTAGCTACCAGGATAAGTTTTGACTTCTATCGGCAGTTCCTACACTGCTATTTTTTTAAAACATATGTACGAGTTTGTAAAACCAGCCCGCTAAACATTCCCACGGCTGGGACTCTGGGCTCGCTGGCCCAGTGCGGGTTGGTGGATGACACAATCACCGAAACATTCTAGGTACCTACATGTGGGCTCCTCACGATCTTTCCCTTCACCGTTTTAAGTTATGCCGCCATTGCGCACATGACTCCGAAAAGACAATGGTGTGTGTGGGATTTGAACCCGGGCCGGGGGCTCCGGACCGGCAGTTCCCGATCTCCCTGCTAGACCCGCCGTAACTCTCTATTACGAGCTTAATTATAGATAATCTCTTTAAAATTAATTTTAGAGTTCCGTAAAAAGTAAAAACAAAAACTTTATAGATTCGTCGTGTATGTCTGTCTGTCCGTTCGTATGTCACAGCCACTTTTTTCCGAAACTATGAGAACTATAATGTTGACACTTGGTAAGTAGATGTATTCTGTGAACAGCATTAAGATTTACATATATTAATTGTTTGATTGAATTGATTATTATTAATGTTAAAAATGGCTTACATGTTTTGTTAATTGAACGAGTATTGAATTAGCTATATAAAATAAGCCCTATCTAAATGAATTTGTACCTAACTTATTGACGATTCAAAGTACATGTAATATGTTTATTGAATAAAGATTGATTGAATTGAATTTGAATTGAATACGCAAAAACATTAAAAAACACGTTTTCGCGTGTATGCGTAGAGTGTCTATAGATAGGTCTTCAAAAATGATGTTGATATTGAATAATTTTCGCAAGAGACACGTCCAAAGTGGTAAAATGTGCCCCCCCCCCCCTGTAACTTCTTAAATAAGAGAACAATAAAACAACTTCTTACATTTTAATAAGAGAACAAAAGAAAGTATGCGTTACTCTGCAAACGTCCACCGAAAATTGGTTTGAACTCGATCTAGTAAATAGATGTTTTTTAGTATCTCATAGATTCAGATTCAGATTCTTTATTGACCTTATAACCATGCTGCGTTACATTAGGCAAGTCAGATACAAACATAAGTTTCTTAACAATTTTTAAAATAATTTACAGTAATTCAGTTCAATGTCAAAGCTAACAAGTCCAAATGAAATCAAAAATTAAAAACAATAACAAAACAAATTACGTCAAAATCAGAATAAATACAAATATAAAATTTTTAAATGTCAATGTTCAATCACAAATCTAGTACACATACATTTTCACATTTAAAAAAGAGCTCTCTGTTAATTTCATTTTCATAAAATCATTTAGCCTATAAAACACATTTTGAAGGAAAAACAATTTAATTTTTACATAAATACACTATTCAAAGTTACAACGCACTACAAGAACTTATATGTATTATGCTACTTGCTGCTATGGAACCCTTCAAGAGCGAGCCCGGCTCGCACTTGGCCGCTTTTATTCATCGAGCAATCTTTTCATTTAAATATTTTGGGTTTACTTAAAGGGTAGAAGCAGCAGTGCACTGCAACAGATTAGAAAGAGATACTACAGAACAGAGTTTACAACTACATAACTACGAGTATAACAAACAGAACGCCCTAGAGAAGTGTCGGTCGACAGATACCCAATTAGCGTCGTGTATATTATGTAAATGATCTCCCGGACTCTTCAACGCAGAAATGCATTTTATTTGATACTGACACGACACGGGAATACTAATAAAAATAAAACGTAAAAATAAATCTTAGGAAAAGGATTAAAAGCAGCGGTAGAATTAGCCTGTGATGATGGTATTTGATATTTTATGGTGACATATAAATAAAATTTGCTTATGTGTCATAAAAAATGAGCAATCCTTTCGCATCAACCAGACAAGATTGAATTCACTAATGTAGTTAAATCTATCATTGAGATAACGAAACACATAACAATCTTAATATATATAAATCTCGTGTCACAATGTTTGTCCTCAATGGACTCCTAAACCACTTAACCGATTATAATAAAATTCGCACACCCTGTGCAGTTCGATCCAACTTAAAAGATAGAATAGTTTTTATTTCGATTAATGGGCTTTATGTGACAATATCCGAGCGAAGCCGGAACGGGCTGCTAGTACATATATATATAATTATATATATATATATATCAAGAAATGATGACCACACCATAAATTAAAAAAACTGACAGTATACCTACTTACTGAACCACTGTTTTTATTTACAAAGTCATGGTCAATCTCAGTCATACCTTGGATAAACCTTACCTTGAATAAATTATCTATCTAATTACTGATGAATTACTTGGACAGGTCCGGTAAGCTCCGACCAACTATTGTTACAAATCCTCAATAAAAGAAAGAAATGAAATTCTTATTTTTTTTTTCCAAATATTATGTTACGAAATTAGTACTCAAATAATACTAATTAGTACTACTCAAAACTAAGTGATAATAAATATACTAATGAATGAAGAGATCGGAAGTACTTGCTGGCGAGTGTCGAACACAGACGAACCCGGGCGTAGCGTCGAGTCAGGCGGAGGTATAATGGTCGATAGAGCGGGGTTAGTCGTGCTCACCGCTCACCGCTCACCGCTCACCGCTCACCGCTCACTGCTCAGTGAACGAGCAGCAAAGGGTTTGTCGATGAAGGGCCCGCATGGTGTATCTACGACCTGTTAGCATATTCATATTAAGAGCTAATAGAGTACCATTACAACCCTCCTCTAGCGGGTGAGGGTTATCGGACCGACAGAACAACCTGGGCGGTGTCCGAGCTCTCCGCGCCCTTCCTGAGCTCTGAGCTCGGCTGCCGGCGTCGGCTGACGTCGTCTGATAATAAATGCGCGCTGGATGCGTTAGCTTCCGCGTGACGCGGCATTGCTCTCATTAGCACAGACTATGTAGGCAGGACACACCTGTAGCGCGTGTCAGTTTTGCTGCCTCAGGTACTCGTTAAAGTGCTAATGTGATGACTGATTGCTGTTAAAACATAAATGATCTTTAAACCGGGAATCGTTTTTTTTTCTCAGGAGATCTTTACGTGAATGTTTTATAGCTCGCGCTTCATGTTACAAGGTGACGAACACGCCGTGTGTTTTATCTGTTTATTCGTCCCCTTACGGTTCCATAAAAAATGTCTTCTAGATTTATCGGTTCTGGGCGTCGTTCCCTCGCCGGTTAGCGGAGAGCGTCGGTCGTCACGCCAAATGAGAACACGTGTATTTACAGTAATATCTTTAGCAGGCTTCAAAACAAACGATTGGAGATCAGGTTCGTCGGCGGCGCGGCGCTAACGACCCGCGGTCGGCGGCGGAGCGCCTTGACACATGGGAGCGGAGCGTTTTTACCGCCGGCCGGCAAAAACCGCGCGGAGTGGGCGGCGGCGGCGGCGGCGGCACACGTGGCGCTAACGAGCTCACCTCCGACCCCATTACGCTAATGTCATCTCCGCATCCGCGTAAAAAATATGCGCATAACCTTACACGCTCTACGTCCTATATTATATACTGTGTGACTGATCTCCCCGCGGCTATCGCTCCGTGAGACCGTCGACACGACGTGACTGTAGCAAAAACACCGGGTAAGCGACATGTAACACAGAAACTGCTTCAAATATTCACACGGACGTATCGGACTGATCTGTCAAAGTGACAACGCGACTGCATTAGGCAGAACATCATACTAGCCACATGTGGATATAAGCCGCTCCCATAATACGGCACTCAGCCCTATCCTTGGTTTTTCTTTTACAGCCAATGCTTGCTGCCTTCCGTATATCGTCACTTCATCAATTTCCAGGGTGTCCTACGTACGATGTCGATGCGCCGTGGCCAGTCCAGGACACGTAGCCCCAACGGTTATCGGTCCTACGACAGATATGACGTTGACGTCGAGCTATGCCGATAGCCTTGGATCTCTGAGGATACTTCATTTCGGGATCCATTAAAGAAACTCCTGCGCGACTGTTCCTCCTTTGAAACTACTTCTTGTAGAAAGAATTTATAATGAAACAGTCTTTGTAAGCCACGAGGAGTTGACAAATATTTGGCCTATCATTCCTTCATCCCAAACCGTAGTCACCTCACTGCTAGTCCAGACTCCCAGACTCCCAGTTTACACAATACAGAACATGAAATCGATAAATTTGTAAATAATATAGGTAACTCGCAGAACAGAGAGTGCCGCGGATACGTAATATTCCAAGGAAGACATTATGACCCTACACCGGGCAAGAGAATTGAGGCATTAGGGGTTTACGAAAATTAAATTTGAAATACAGTATGAGAGATGAAAATCAAAATCATGGTAAAAAGGTACATCTGCGAGGCGGAGCTAGTCGTACTGCGTAAAGACGCGTCGGAAACGAGAACAGGAAGCACCGCGCCGGCAGCACACGCCACACGGTACACAGCTCTCACACAGCTCACACAGCTCACTGCGCCGGCGCCGGCGGATACCTCGAATTAGTCACCCGGTTAATTCATAAATCAAACTAAATTAAGCCATTAAAGGTGTCAAAATACAGACAAAGATAAAGTGGGAGGTGTAAATTTATTCTAATTATCTCCAAATTTGACTATCTCGGTCATAACAACGACGGGTTAGATTTACGGCGCGGAGGCCGGCCGCGGCCGCCCGGGCGCGGTGGAGCGGGAGATAAGATAATACATTTGTTCTCTAATTCACAGACAGTAGAAATACGAGTAAAATATAGACTAATCGAGTAGAACTTAACAATAGGTCGTAGACAACACCAGGCGAAGCTCGCGCCCGGCGGTTTTACGGGCTACTACTTACTTTGCGCTCCGCTTTCGCTCAACTCATAACAATAAAATTGATTCGTACAATTTAAACATAATCATCCCACTATACCTGTATCCCACTGCTTGAATTAAGATGTGTTTAATTTGAATTATGTAACCTAGTTACGGACAATAATACAATGTCTCATAAAATCTCTCTCCCCTCGTGTAGGTCTATTCTACCTACCATAATTGAAATGAATTCATTTACAGAAAATGGAAATTTCGCAATAAAATATTCGAACATCATATTTCACGTTTCTTTTGAACCTCCCCGTTGGCTTCAACTTCCTTGATGTATTACTTGTAGCGAGTGTAGTTTAAACGACCAGTTGCGTTCTTTGAGAAATTTCTGTGTAATTTATTAAATGTAAACATATTTTTTTTCAAATCCTTCCGACGTTTTCAGAGATTTGTGTGTTCCAACAAATAATTAATCAACAGAAAAGATAGATTATGTAAATAGTTTATTATTTAGTCTGTATTTAGAAGAAAATTATGTTTATTGCAGCCGAAGGTCGCAAAAAAAACCAATTTACTTTTAACTTAATTTAATAAAAATAAAATTACAATTATAATTAAAACTAAAATGGATTGCTTCGATCGAAGTTGGATCTAAGAATGACGGAAGAATGCCGGGCTCGAACGGGCGGCTTCGGGTGTCGCGTCGCTGCACGTTCCCAGGCACGTTGCGCTGACGGCGCGGTCCTCGTTGCTACCGCGGAATCGAGGGCGATGCAGACGCAGCGATTACCGAGTGTTAGGCTAGCGTAACACCTCCCCGAAGAACAGCGAGTATGGAAGACCTTGGTCGTGAATTGAGCTGGGGTTGATTGATGTCAACCCTTCTGGAGTTCGGGTCTTCCTCTACGTTTTCGGGCAATTTCTTTGCAGGCTTGAAATGGTACTGGCGATAGTATAGGCAGGCGACTAGTACAGATGCACTTAATAGTAGCGTGTACATCGGTACTGTAGTGTGATAAAGGCTGTAGTCGGAGTCGTCGTTCATCCTTATCGATTCGGATTGCAGAGTAATTTTCTTGCTAATTTCGTGAAGGCTGTCTAGTTTTATGGAGTTTAGTTTCATTGCGGGAACAGTCGATGGCGTAACAATTGTCTCGTTGACTATATCCATAAGCTTGAGTACATGTCCCTTGAGACGATCGTCAGTGTTGGAGATGGTGAAATGTGTAGTCTCCAGGTAGCATGACCGGGGAATTACTGTGAGGTAGCTACCCTGTAGTGTAGTGTAGAGATCTTGACTGCATGAGAGGTGAACCTTTGTAGGGGCAGGGAAGCTGATGGTATAATGTTTCTCGTCCAATTCTTCATATGCCGGTGTTTGCAGGAAACTTGCATTGGGTGACAGATGGTGGCGTTTTCTTCTGTGTAATTATCAGCTGGACTATGCAATCTTCTATAGATCGGCTCTGCAGGCTCCGACTCTCTTTACAGAGGTACCATTTACTGGTCTTCGGGCATTCAGCCTCTATGTACTTGATATCTTTCTCTAGGAGGGCTAGGTAGGGCAAAGGTGGAGAAAGGATTTCACGGTTATGGTTCGGGACTATAGATAACTTATACATATCATATAAAGAGGGTAAAACTATAGGAAATTTATATACTATAACTATCCTATTTTCTACGTAATATGATCCTATTCTAATTATGTCAAAATACTCTAAAGTCTAAATCTACTACTCTCTCTCTGCTATATAGTGTGCTTAACTTGCTAATCATAGCTCGTATCGCATACAAATCTAAGACCGAATGATGCACAGTGGAAGCTCTAATGAATGCTAAAACGTTCTGGAGATTAAAAGCTCTTGAGAAATGGCATCGACATTGTCACTAAGTATTGTGAGTACTTGGGCTAAGTGAGCATATTTAAGTAGGTCGTGATCTCTAGTAACTAATGTTTCATTAATTTTATTGGTGAGTTCAGTAAGTTTGCCTTGGTTTTCCACGATGCTCTCTATAACTTTAGAGTATCGTTCGGCCCATTCTTTAGATAGACTGACGTGGCTATTTAGTTCGGTAACTAGCTTATTTTCATTGGTCTTAAGGGACTTCAAAATCTCATCATAGTGTTTAGCGTCAGTATAGTCAAGGTTGCCGGTTATACTTTTATAACCGAACCAAGTCCGTCTATGAGTCCTCGCTTAACGCGGTTAGTCTCGAATGTCTCTAGCTGTCTCAGCACGTTATTGCTTATTTTTAAGAAAAGTTATGTGTGGTTCAAATAGTGAGTGGGTTCTGTAGTGAAGGTCAGGGCTGATACTATCTATTTGGCTATTAATGGAAATAATTTTGTCTTCTAGGTCTTGTAAGTCAATGTATTGTAAGAACGAGTGGTAATGTGTTATAATTTTAGCTGAGCCTAATTTAAAGGGTAAAATACCGGGGCCATCATTGAGGCTTTCAAGTTTTATGTCCTGCGTTAGGGCTGGTTGCAGGATCAGATGGAGAATCAGGATCAGTCTGGAACAATTGGTTAGATTTAGGGACTCTCTTTAACCTATTTTTGGCTATAGGACCTCTTCTTTTTGTGTAGATGTGAATAGGGAGGTTAGCCATTACTACGTCATGAGTATATCTAGGAGCTAACTTCTGTCGTGATGCGACTGGATTTTAACAAAAATCTGTTGCTCTGGAGAATAGTCAGTTTCTGGTTCCCGGTTTTGTTTCGGTTCTCAGTCAAGTCTTGACGCGAGGCGTTAGAGAGTTCGTGAATTTCTTTATACGCTATGGTCATTTTGTCTTTGTGGCTTGTAATGTATTGCTGTAATAGTTGCGAGGATATGTCAATGTCAAACGGGTCTCTAGGGTCAAAATGTCCAGTTATGACCTCAATTGGTTTACATTTAGTGAGGCTATGTATACTACTGTTATATGCAAGTAAGGCATAGGGCATTAGGTTTATAACTGATTCAGATTTATGGTTGATTTTAAGTATGCGAAGGTGTTCCAATATCGTTGAATGGAATCTCCACTATACCGTTTTCGTTTGGTGCATGCGGAGCAACCCTGTGGTGGTGAATTTTATGGATACGCAAAACTCTGCCATTAGTTGGTTGGTGAACTCGGTACCATTGTCTGTGACTATAGTCAATGGTAGTGAGTGATGTGCTAAAGCTAAGAAGGGCTTGTACTACGCTAACTGCGGTCCCGTCTCTTAGGTAATAGGCTTGGGCGTATTTAGAAAATGCGTCAACAATTGTAAGGAACTTTTCACTCTCTATTGTCAAAAGGTCTAAGTGAACTAGTTCAAAGGGCTTAGCAGCTGGTGGCACTATTTTAAATTGTTGTTGTATAGGATTACGGTCGTATTTGGCTCGACCGCACACTGTACACTCATTTATAAATTTAGTAATATTTTCTCTCATATTTGGCCAAAAGTACTTATGTGAAAGGGCTAAGTAGCATTCGTTTATACCGCGGTGGTTGGTCTTACCATCGTGGTACTTGTTAATAATTTCCTGTTGACGGAGGTACTCCTTAACATTTTCTAGTTCCCTTTTAGTGAGTGTCAGGCTCATGGATGAGCTTTTGAATGCGCTTTGGATAACAGGTATAATTTTGTATAACGTTTAGCGTTATACAAAATTTATTAGCAACCCAGTTTTGACTTTAGGGTGGACGTACTCTTTGATAGCATTAATTACATCCTCCTCAAGGTTAGACTCAGATATTTGAACGGATGTGCGTGTGTGAGTTGCAAATGGTTTTGAGACGATTGGTCTGCCTTTTATGTCACCTACGACATTTAGAATTAGTTGCCTAGTAAACCTATTCAAGGGGTCGTCTGAGATAGGGACTTCCAAAATAGGGTTTTCAGCGCTAGAGTGAATGGTTTCGGTAGATGAACCAGACACTGATCTATTTGACGGAGGGACTTCGTCAGAACTGTGAGCTGTTATAGTGGTAGATCCTGATCTAGATAAGGGTTGTTCAGAAGGGTTTGCAATAATAGAGCTGACATCTTCGTTGATGTTAATTTCTACTCTCGACAAAGCATCGGCATTTGTATTAGCCTTGCCTTGCTTGTATACTGTGGTGAAATTATATTCACTTAGCTTAAGTCTCCAGCGTGTTAAGCGAGACCCTGGCTCTTTTAGGTTCATAACCCATTGCAATGGTTTATGGTCTGTAACAATTTTAAACTGTCTTCCAAACAGATAAGGGCGGAAATATTTAGTTGCCCATACGATAGCTAAAAGCTCCTTTTCTATTGTACTGTAATTTATTTCACTAGAGTTCAAAGTTCTTGATGCGTAAGCTATGGGTTTATCGCTGCCTATCGTTCCTTGTGATAAAACAGCGCCTACGGCGAAGTTCGATGCATCCGTGGTTAGTACAAAGTCCTTGGTGAAATCAGGGTATTGTAGTATGGGGTCATTCGTCAAAAGTAATTTGCATTTCTCAAAGCACTCTACATATTTCTGGTCTAACGAAATTTTACTTCCTTTTGAGACATTGGGTTAGAGGTTTAGTCACACGTGCAAAATCTGGGATGAATTTTCGATAATAGCCAAGTAGTCCGAGAAAACGTTTGATTTCAGTGGTTGTTTTTGGCAGGGGATACCTTTGTATTGCCTGTATTTTATTAGGGTTAGGTTTGACACCCTCGTTTGAAATGACATGGCCTAAAACTCAGTCTCTAGCTTCAAAAATTCGGATTTGTCCATTTGAATTTTGAAGTTAGATTCTCGCAGTTTTTGAACACTTTCTCCAGATTTAGGATGTGTTCCTGGAGTGACGTGCTAAATACAATGATGTCATCGAGATAGACAAGGCATACCTCATTCTGCAGGTCTTTGAGAACATTGTCCATCACCCGTTGGAATGTGGATGGAGAGTTCTTTAACCCCATGGGCATTCTTAAGAATTCGTAGTGCCCGTTCTCTACGTTAAATGCAGTTTTATGTATGTCTTCCAAATCCATTTCCACCTGGTAGAACCCACTTGCTAAATCAAGCGTGGTGAAATACTGACATTTGCCAAGTTTGTCAAGTACGTCAGTTATGTTGGGAATTGGGTACTTGTCATCAACCGTTTTCTCATTAACTTTTCTAAAGTCCACAACAAGACGCCATTTAACCTTGCCTGAAGCGTCGGCCTTTTGGGTACAATCCAAATTGGAGAGCTCCATGCAGAGTCGGAAGGTCTTATAATATTTTGTTCCAACATTTTATTAATTTGGTCTCTAACTTCTTGTCGGTGGACATAGGGGTATCTATAAGTTTTGTATGTACTGGGATTTCATCGGTGGTTCTTATTTTATGTTTTATTTTGTTGGTGAATGTTAAAGATTCTCCTCAAGATAAAACACATCAGCATAGGCCGCGCATAAGCGTTCTAAGTTAACGCGTTCTTCCACATTTAGATGTTTAGTGCGGAGGCGGAAACAACTTCACTAACGCGATTCGGTAAAATTCCAGTACGTTCACTTTCGATGTTAAATACCTCGGCTTCTACCGGTCTATCCATAGCAAAAATAATATCGTTAGATGTGGGGTTAGTAACTTCTACCCAACCGCGGTTATTTTCAACTGTGGTTAAGCAATCGGAAATGAGGCAATTACAAATAGTCTGAGTTTCAACTACCACGTCTCCGTCTAGTGAATTTACTGGTAGCCTAATTAATTTGGAAGAGTTGGCTGGAATAATTTCCTCATAAAGATTAGCGTTACGAGAGTCATACATCCGAATAGGTATCTCAGCATTACGAGTAACCAGAACTTTACTACTAAGGTCTATTTTAGAACCCCACACGTCAAGTAAATCAAAGCCAATTAGTCCATCAAAGTAATTGTGGAACTTGTACACGAATAACGTAATGTCATCTTGCTCACAGAATTCCGAGAAACAAGGTAATGTTATCGAGTAATCGTTCTTACTCGTGGCGTGTACATTTGTCACCTCAAAAGGGTCGTAGTTCAGAGGGACATCACTGAAATATTTTTCGACAGCGTCTGGGCTTATAAAAGACTGATTAGCGCCCGTATCAATTAAAAGTTTTAATGGTGGGTTAGATATTTGAATGTAACCCAGCTGTCTTTGGATGTGAAAGTTCAATTCTATTTTGGCTTTTCGCACTTCGACTCCTGTTGAAAATTTGTATCATTTACAGGAGGGATTGTTCTACTTCCTCTAAAATTACCGATTCAGCATAGGGCTGAGGCTCTGGGTAATACCCATAGTCGGTATAGTCATAGTAGGGGTAATAGTACTGTTCTTCATAATCGGTACAATATGTGTCGTGGTCAGGGTAGTTAAAGTCGCACTCGTTATGGTTCATTTCGCGAGTTTTAAAGTAATTAGTCGGGGCGGATTCCCGAATTTCCGCCAATCGTGTCCCTGCATAGTGGGTGGTAAAGCTCTAGGAACAAAATGACTGACCCCGCTCATCGGACGAGTTTGGTTGCCGAATCTATATTGCTGTTGAGGCCTATTATTCATAGAAAAGTTATTTTGTTGGTTATTGTAATTTGGTGGTGGAGCACGCATCATCTGCTGTGTCCTGGTTAGGCCTCGAGGCTGTTGCACTTGGTTTGGGTAGCTAGGTCTCCAACCTTGAGGAGGTTGAGTCAACATTGGCATTTGCCGCGACGGACCGGGCATGTTAAAATTCGGCTGTCTAACAGGCATACCGAATGTCATGGGCTTTGGAACAAAAGTGTTTAAGGGTAAATTTTGTGCAAATTGTGACGGTTGATGGTATTCCTTTTAGGACCACTACCATCATTGCGCTGTTGCAAATACAGCGTATTTAACTCCTCTTGGACAAATTCCAACGCCTTCTCCATAGATTCAGGTCGCATACAGCGTATCCTGCATCCTAGGGGATCTTTTAGACCTCTTAAATATGCCTGAAGGGTTAGTTTTGGTACAGTGTACGTTTAGCCTCAATAGTAGATGAAATATGCTCGTGTAGAGTCACATACGTCATAACTGTGCTAAAAAGATTTTGACAGCGCTCGTAAAATTCCTGAGGTGTACTAGACCCTTGGGTCTGTAGGGAAAGGTCACTATACAGAGCAGTTTCATCGCGATGGTCTGCGAAATTGTTAATAAGGGCACCCGAATACCCTGCCAGGTTTCCGGTATGCCATTGGCGTTTATCAATCTAGACGCGGGTCCCGTGATTTTATTTAGTATTCCGTTAGTGAGGGCTAAGTTGGATAGTTCGTGCCCAGGCTGCGGATTCGCGTGAGCTATAATTATTTGATCACACAAATTAATGAACCGCGTAAGGATATGCGGGTTCCCGTCGAACTCGGGTAACAGTCTAAGTGACTTGTAAATGACATCTATATTGTCATGCGCGGATGGAGCGAGGGCCTGAGGCTGAGGTTGAGCTTGGGGCTGCTCCATTTCTTCTAGATTTCTACTCGCGTCAACTAAATTAAACCTATTATACGACCTACTTCTACCTACTCTAATGTCCTTAATTTTCCTCGGATGGAAAATTTTGGAAAATTTAAATTAATCTAACACAATATATGAGCCTGGAAAAATTACACAGTACACATATAGCACACACAAAATTACACAGAAATAAATGACACAGTATAAAAAGAAATTACACACACAAAAAAAATAAATGAGAGAAAATAAAATAAAATATGGGTTCAATAAAATTAGGATGGAATAAGGCTAAAGGAATAAGGACTGAGAAAATTCAAAGCACTTACAACATGGTCTCCTTTTGCCAAATCAATGTCTGATTCCTTCGACTACAACCGTAAGTTCTTTTATTGTAAAAAGCCGCGATTTTAGTGACTTTACTTTACAATCCTACCGACTGCGCCTAATTATGTTTATTGCAGCCGAAGGTCATAAAAAAAACCAATTTACTTTTAACTTAATTTAATAAAAATAAAATTACAATTATAATTAAAACTAAAAATGGATTGCTTCGATCGAAGTTGGATCTAAGAATGACGGAAGAATGCCGGGCTCGAACGGGCGGCTTCGGGTGTCGCGTCGCTGCACGTTCCCAGGCACGTTGCGCTGACGGCGCGGTCCTCGTTGCTACCGCGGAATCGAGGGCGATGCAGACGCAGCGATTACCGAGTGTTAGGCTAGCGTAACAAGAAAGAACATTTTTTTGTAAAGTTGTATAAATATGTTCTAAGTACTTATCTACAATTAAAAAAAATATCAGACCCGAATAACTAATATTTTCTTATCTGTGGCAATGTGCAGAATATCAGAACAATCGATCAACAAGAAGGAGGACACATTTTATTTCCTAAAGACTAATAAACGAAATGAAACCGTTTGACAAACAAACAAACTGCGAAGAGTTTGTCTATTGTAGTGTGTATGTAAACAGCAATAAGTACAGTAGTAGGTATACAGAGATAATGTGGAATTTTACTAATTTCCTGTTTGCGAGGGATAATGTTCGCGGACGATCTTGTTGCGTCTGAAATTCTATAGGCCAGAATATTTGCGAGCCCGTGAGAGCTGCCGACTCAGTTATAGGTATCCCTGCGAGGTGTGACCAGCGCCCGGCGACCGGCAGCCGGCGACCGGCGACCGGCGGCCGTCGACCGTCAGCCGGCGACCGGCGACCGGCGCTGGCGGCCGGCGGCCGGCGACGTGCGCAGAGAAAACAAACCAAAGTCAGCGAGGATCCGCGAGGAATGCGCGCGCCGTGGGAACCCGCGCCGCGCTGCGCTCGCGGCCGGCCGGGACCGCCCGTCGGCCCGCGGGTGCCGCATGCCGCATGCCGCATGCCGCACGGTGCACAAACATATTATAATATATCAAAAACCAATCTAAGTAATTATACATTCTAACTAATTCAAAATAAGTCACGTGTGATATAGTCAGCCCAGCCCGACTTATGTAGGTATGTGTCAGCTGGATGTGTGGCTAGACTCACTAGACTGACCATCTACCACGTTGGTTACCCCTGAATTCATTAAAATTTTGCCTGTAATATGGATGAATACATAATTATAGCTTTTCCTTTTTGCAGGACTGTCATCAACTTCCTTTAACACCTTCAAAAAAACGTTATTTGCTGAAATTGTAGCTGTTTGTCGACCAATTCCTATGGCAAGTATTTAATGTATTTATTATATTTTTATAATTATATTTATTAGTGTATTATTATATTTTTATATCTAAGTACTAGTACATCATGTTAGGTATATGTTTTGATAATATAATTCAATATTCTTTCGATTTTTCTACATCTTATTTGCGTACCCGTTTTTTTTCATTGTCCACACATTATTTTCCATCCTAAGGTGGCCTGGAAGAGATCGCTTTTAGCGATAAGACCGTCAACTTGTCGAACTAGTTTTTAAGGTTTATTGTTAATTGTGTTTCCCATTTTTTTGTGTGTCAATAAAGTGTATATCTATCTATCTATCTATATAGTAAAGATAAGTACCAACTTACCATGATTATAAAGAGCCAGAATTCAGGTCTGGAAACACAGCTCGCTGAGTGTACATGGGTTGCGAAAATGAATTAGAAAATACTTATTTCTTATTACAGACTTCAAAAAAGAAGGAGGTACTGTGTTCAACTGTATATATTTTTAAACATTTTATCATCTATTCCACTGTATATAACTAGTAGCTAGGCAGGCGCGGATCCAGGGGGGGTCATGGGGGTCATGACCCCCCCCTTGGCTAGGCCCAGTACCTACTTATCGTGTACCAACACGTACCAATCGTGTACCAAGTGTACACGTATCGTGTACCAATACTTATCGTAGACCGGCAGCGATCACCGTATGGCAAGAGGCACGCTGAATCTTGAAAGGTCATGTCTATTGAGGTCCACGCTCTGACCAAATTATGCTCAAAGCTCGATAACTTTCATCTCGAACTTCAAAATCGCTTCGAATCCCTAGATAAGTGAGTAACAGCGAACGATATAAACGACAGGCTAGTGGAAACTGTTCATGCAGTTGGTAGAAAATATATACTATAAGAGCCGACGCTAAAATAGAACCCAAAAGCTTTCCGATCATACTCTAATTCTCATGGCGGCTAGGCAAGGTAAATATGTGGTTGCAGTCTTCAGTCGACATGACGGTCTACTGACGGCTCAATAGACAGATCTCTACTCGTGTGCAACGCGGCATACACTGCTTCAATATTACGAGTATTGAAGAAGCGATCAAGGAGGACAGAAACGCGGCCGTAGTGGAGGCTCTGCGTCGAGAGGTGGCGGCTTAAGCAAAAGACGATGTCGAGTCGATTACTATCGGAATCCCAACCGGTAGTGATCGGCTCAACAGACGAAATCGGACTGACTAGTATTAGAATTAAATGTTCACAACACCCTATTTTCCTTTTCTTCTCCTAAACCAAGAAATATGTAATGACAAAGGTCACGGACCCCAGAGTCTGTGGAGTGGCAAAATTTAATAAATAGATAAAAAGCGATCAAGTGGAACAAGACTCGAAAGTGTTCGCAAACAATCTGTCTCATGGACATGGGCAAAACTGACCAAACTGAAGAAAAATAGTGGTAACGTTGAAGCCTGAGATTTTGGACGAGATTGAGAGGTTCTATGAATAGTAACAGTTATACACCTCTACTCAAGGACAACCTGTCCTGACCTGACTCGTCACTTTGCCGAAGATATCCCGAAAGTTAGCCTGTACGAGACTAGGATGGCTCTCAAAACAAGTTAAAAACAACAAGGCACCTGGCGACGACGGAATTACGACTGAGCTTCTGAGAGTAGGTGGACAAACGGTACTTAAAGTTCTCCAGAAGCTATTCGACTCCGTCATACTTGATGGTAATACGCCTGAAGCCTGGAGTAGAAATGTGGTGGTGCTCTTCGTCACAGAAGGTGACATCACTTTGTTGAAGAATTACGTACCCATTACATACTTCTCAGCCATGTTTATAAGTTGTTTTTGAGGATAATCACAAATCGTCTCACATGCAGGTTTGACGACTCCCAGCCACCAGAACAAACCAGTTTCAAAAATTGCGACAGCACTATAGACCATATTCGTATGGATGGCTTCGGTAGATTTTACAGAAAACCGAGGAGTATAATAATCGGCCACCATCTATAGCGTATGTAGACTATGAGAAAGCCTTCGATTCCATCAAGACCTGGGTAATGCTTTGGTCTTTCCAGTGATGCCGCATCGACTATCACTATATCGAAGTATTGAAGTGTATTTACAGCAAATCCACAATAACTGTCCGATTACATGACCGGTACACAAAGCATATCCGGCCATATAGGTAGAATCCAAACAAATATTCAACAAGATTTGACAATGAGGTCCAGCGAAGGACCCAATTCGAATGGGCAGCGTTCGGGAAACTTCGCCACATCTTTGAGTCCAAAATACCCCAATGCTTAAAGACCAAACTCTTTAATCACTGCGTACTACCAGTGAAGGCTTATGGATATGAGACGTGGTCCTTAACTGTGGGCCTCATAATAAAGCTCAAAGTCGCACAGCGAGCTGTGGAGAGAGATATGCTCGGAGTCTCTTTTCGCGACAGAATCCGTAATGAGGATATTCGCAGAAGAACGAAAGTAGCCAACATAGCTCAAAGAGTAAGCAAGCTGAAGAGGCAATGGGCAGGCCACATCGCTTGCAGAACTGACAACCGATGGGAAGTAAGGCTCTCGAGTCGCTACCACGAACCGAGAGACGCCGTGTTAGACGGCCTCCCACTGCTGGACAGATGACCTCACAAAGGTTGCTGGAAACCGCTGGTCGTGGAAATCTAGGGCGGAGGCCTATGTTCAGCAGTGGACGTCTTGCGGCTGATGATGACGATGATACCCTAATTATCGCACAGTTTTATGACTTGACTACGGTGTTACTCCCGCCCCCTTCCTCTCTGGAGGCATGTGACCCCCCCCCCCCTGGAGCCAAAGCTGGAATCGCCCTTGTAGCTAGGTTTGGTTAGTGTAACTGGTTGGGTAACCCGACGTGAACACTGTTACAGCATGCCCCCGCTGGACGGCCTGGGAGACGAGGGATGGACCTGCAGGCCGCTGATGATGATAATGTTCTCATCATCAGAGTGTACCGAGACAGTCATTTACTTGAAATATATTCCGTGCAATTCATTGCAGGTTGTATGCGGGTATGCAGATTTCCACAGAAATTCATAATTACTTTGTTTGCAAAAATGGGTAATTACTGTCTGGAAAACGAGCGCAGTGTGGTGCCAGGTAATGGTATGGACTCTTCATGTTCCAATAGCTGGGTGACACTGCTGTTGTTATGGGCGGGATGTTGCTTACCATCAGGCACGTCCGTCCCGCTCGCCGCGTCACACTTTACTGTAAAAAAAAACTATCGCTTCGTATAAATTGCACCGAAAATTGTGCGATAATGTTGCTTAGAGTTTTAACTTTTTGTAACTAACCAATTGTTTTAATAATATAACAAACAACTCTATGGAACTCTACACATCGCATATCCCGTCACGCACTTGGCCAGCGGTACTAATTCTTAATTAACGTTGGAAATCCTTTGAACCGCTCTGCAAAAAGAGTTGCATGTTTCCGCGCTCTTTGTAGTTCCCGCCTCGCGGCCGGGGCGCGGGGAGCGGGGGAGGGGAGCTTAACCACAGTGTAAAGAAATACTAGGTACTCGTATACTGTGGCCTAACTAATAGCTAGCTGTTGTTCCCCGCTCCAGCGGCGGCTAGGCCGGCTCGCCGGCGCTGGAGCGGGGAGATGTGCTGTTCAGATCATTTTAACAGATTTTCAAGAAAGGAGGAGGTTCTTTCTCAATTCGGTTGTGTTTTTTTATGTATGTATGGTGATAACTCCGTCAATTATTGATTTTGGTAATAGTTTTTTTTTTTGTTTGGTATCACAGTTCAGACGTGATTCCATATAAATTTTATCGAAATCAGTGAAGTGATTTTTGTAGTATCAACAAAAAACTAACATCAATTTGGTTACAAGTAGGTATTGATACTGAATTATTGAAGAATTGTAGAAGTTACTTTTGGTCAGATACGGTGTCGCTCGGTGCGCCCGCGCCGGCCGGAGTTGGTCTGACCCCCCAACGTAGCATTGTACCGTCGCGTCGTAGCTTTGAAGCGAATGTCCCGAATCGGCGACGGGTCGAAGCCGACATGTAGGCTGGTCATGGTCAAGCCGACATGGTGATGGTTCTCAGACCCGCGAGACCGGCGTAGAAGCGGAACGGCGGCGGGGCGACGGCGGTACGGTCGCGGGGCGATGGCGGAGCGATCCGCATATTCCGTTTTTGCTGGTTGGCGGCCTTATTCATCGAACGACATTCATTATTATATAGCGATACATTCTCATAACTCATATTTATGAGATATTTATCGCGCGTCGCTCATCTATAATGCAAGCCCGCGGGGCGCGGGGCGCGGGCGCGGCCGGCGGCGCGCCGTCTCGGCCGGGCTGCGCCCCGCCCCGGCCGGGCTGCGCCCCGCGCCGGGCCGCCGCCTGCGCCCCGTACTTACCGTAATATTTACGATGCCGTTAACGGTCCATTAGCGTAAATTAAGCGGCGCGACAAATTCGAGGATTTTATTTCAGTTTGTTTAGTGGAGCCGTCGCGAGGAAACCGAGGAATGCGTCCGACCGCCGCCGGCTGTCGCGGCGCCGCGCCGGCCGCGGCGCTGTTTACAAACAGCGGCCGCTAATGGCGCTATTCCTGGTCCGCGCGACACTTCTCCTCCGAGCTCTCTATTATTCTCCAGATAGCGTGGAGAGGGTCGCGACACACCGGGCTCACACGCTTTCAAAAAAATAATCAGGCCCCATCGCTCGACCACTCCGACGAAGTGGCACATAAACTAGACGACGGACTAGCGAGGAGCACACACCGGAAGAAAAAAAACATTTTACAATTCTGCTAAGGCATACCTACATATTTGGGGACCTCAATTTTACCACATTAGTCGAATAGGGAAACTAGCTTCGTACTCTGCGGACAGCAAAGCGTTTTGGTCCCTAACTAAATCGGTCGAATCGAACTTCTGTAAGGAATCGCTGCCTGCAAGGCTGAAACCTGCCGGGACACTGGCTCACGCCGCGATGGAGAAAGTGATCTTGTTTGCATCTCAGTTTGCGGAATCTTCGCTATGATGCTGATAGCGCGAAACCTCCTATTCTACCTGGCAGTCCAATGTTTATGTCTGAAATACAGTTCTGTCCGAGTTATTCAAGGCGTCTGAATTGTCTTTTGTACTGACGCAACAGTGTAGACTCTCTCTCCGAACTGAGAAAGTACCTACCGAAGTCGCGGAAGCCAAAATAACACACAAAATAACTTATAAGACGCACTTTATGTTTCCACTGCTGGAACTTTCTCTCACAAGGAGAGAGTCAAGGCTTTAATCCACCACGCTGTTGGTGTTGGCTGGTCGGGTGGTCGGGGGATGACACGTGACCCCGAAAGATGTTTTTCTTGGAACACGGTGTTGTCCTTCACCGTTACAGCCAGTGTGAAGACAGACTCACCTACATGCATCTGCACTTAGAAAATTACTTAGAGGTACAAGTATTTTAGAACCCACGACTTACCGATTGTAAAATCGGAAGTCCTAAAACACCGCTGCGTTTGAGTGAAATCTCAATCACAGTCTATTCCATTGTGTAGTATCCGGCAGGTCGTATAAAAATACAAACACATGTGCTCTCCAATAATATCCCTATTAAGACAGAAGCCCCCGCCCCCGCCCGCGCCCCCGCTCGGTGACAATGAGCGTCCCGCGGTGACTGGCGCGTATTCTGCGGCGGCTCTTAACAATACCGCCGAGAATAGAACGCGGCGCGGGCGCATTCCGAGCCGCGCCGCGCGGGGACTGCGCCCCACCGGCACCGGGCCGCCGCGCGGGGACTGCGCCCCACCGGCACCGGGCCGCCGCGCGGGGACTGCGCCCCACCGGCACCGGGCGCCGCGCGGGGACTGCGCCCCACCGGCACCGGGCGCCGGCGGCTGGCACCAGCGACCAGTGTTACTGTGAGGCTGAACCAAAACCCGCGAGACAGTCAGCAGAAACAAGATATCGGCTAACTGTCGCGAAGCCATGAAATGCATTTTAAATTCAAAGATCTCTTTGCAGTGTCCACCTGGCAAAGTACAAACAATGGTATTCCGGTTTGAGCAATGTTCCCAGAGACATTACAGAGCGAAAAGATAAATCATCTTACCTATTCTACTATCTCTAGCTAACGAGCGCGATGCGGGACCGCGCAGCGGTGTGGGTGTCTCGTCATGGTCAATGGTCTAATAGCGTCTGGCACCGCACCTGACATTGGCTGGCGTGTTCTGTACTTAGTACGAGATATCTTAACCAATGTATTCGTATATGTTGATATAACTGAGTGTCATTTTATTTTTTTAAGAATCGCACGCAAATGTGGTGTCCGTAGCCTGCCCATCCGCCGCGCCGCGTCGTGAGGTCCCGTAGGAGCCATTCGTCTCTTCCAGACTACGAATACTTGGTTGTCGTCATCATCCGGTCGACTCATTTTTTCAGGAGTGATTTCAGTAATTTTTTCATCCACCCTATTTCCCCGGTGCCTCGTAGCTGGCAGCGCGCAGGTCGGTCGGTTCCGGGGAGGATTTCGCGCCGGAGGAATAAAGGTGTCCCGGGGGACAATACGATACATCCACACTTGGCGATATATTACATGATTAATTATGGCTATCATTATGGTATATTATAATGGCGGAACTGTAAACTGCTATAAGATAAAAAAAAATTGCCCTAAATTGAATACATATTACGAATAGTAAATTACATTTACCTACTAAAATTACAGAAGTGATATTTTTGACCAACATTTTTTTTTAATAATAGTGACGAGACGAGCATGACGTGCACCTGATGATAAACAACATGCCTGCCCATAGCAGCACAGTGACACGCAGCTATTGGAACATGAAGAGTCCAAATCATTACCTAGCACTGCACTCGTTACCCACAGAAATAAGATGTTTTATCTCTATGCCGTGTATTTTCACTGGAAACATTGCCCTTTCAACCGGAACATAGTGATGTTTTCACATTACGGCTTCGCAGTAGAACAACTATCTAGTATGTGATTCTTCCCCAGCCGGAGTCTGCAAAGAGTCCTACCGCTACAATGTTGTAATAATTACATTAATGAGTCGTAAAAGCTGTAGAGGGGTTTTCAGAGAAATGCTGTTTTATATAAATTACCTGCGTAATCTTCATCAATTAGCGCTTGTACCTACAACAATAATGATCCTCAGTTTTCGTTAGCACAACAAATTACTTCATGGTCAACGTAATTGTTTTTATATAATCTGCTACTCTATAACAGAGGTTAGGATGATAGAGTGTAGGTTCATTACATTTGCACAAAACAAATTGTTTGACGAACAATTTTTATACAATTTGGTAGTTTGGTATAAAGTTGGCCAATCACATGATGCTTCGTACACTTGTGCAACCTATCCTTCACAAGTGACAATATATTTTTATTTCTAACGCTTCAATGTGCATTAGGTACCACAAGATTGATATAAGTGAAGATTTGAGCGGACATAGTATTTTATAATTTCAGAAATGTACTTAAGCATATCGCAACTGAAATCAAGATCTTCAGATTCTTAAAAAGTTATCGTCATATTTTTGTGCTAAAACTCTGATGGCTCGTTTTGAATCTTTATCTTTTTGAGTTACCCCACAGTATAATACCGTAATTCATAACTGAATGTATAGCTATGTATTATGCATAATACACTCTCTTCAGGAAGAATTTGGCCCCATTCGTCGCAATTGTATTAGTGCATAAATATCAGTTTTCAAACTACTATTTTAGTTTAGCTTCTTAGATTGGAGATAGTTTCTGATCATATCAATCCTATCAGCAATGAGATGTCTAGAGATAGGGGAAGTCAGCTCAAAGCGGCCAAAGCAGGCAGAGTGGCCATGGTCTATAACTCAGTTATATTCAATTTTATCGTGACTTTGCTACTTGGGGTGCATTGGCAATCCCCTTCCCCGCACGGGGTCACCGCGCTCCCGTATTCGCAGCATGCGCAGACCCGAGGTGTGACAAGTATGATTTTTATCCGCGCTACTAAAAAATGGATAGAAAATATTTGCTGATTTGGCACAATCTTATGATATTATAGTTTTGGTGATTCAATTGTATAATTAATTGTCTCATTGCAAACGCTCGTGTAGCCTTGCTTTCTTTTCAAAGTAGAGAAAGGGTGAGTGCAATTTACGTTGAAAACAAAATGAAAAGGCAAAGCGGTCCGGGCAAAGTGGCCACTGTCGGCTTTGCCATAACTCCAATATCTGAGCATTTGACTTGATCCATTGATATCATAAGTGATGAGAACTATCACAAACTGAACCCCAAACTGTGGATTATGGACGAGCAAGACTATTAATTAGGTATACAAAAAATCACAAATTGTTATTTTAATCGACAACAGACCTTTGTCACCTGGTCTCGCTTATTCTGAAGAAAATTATGCGTGAATGCGATCATTGATTTTGACAAAACGCAGAATGTGTTGAATGTTGAGTAAAGTAAACGCCGAAATGAATTTTTTTATGTGGTTGATAATTATTTTAGTTTTTAGTCAATGCTGTGAAATGAGATTTTTAATATCAAAGTACCGAATCCTTAAAATACTTCAATTCAAATACTCAGTCTCGTATACAGTCATCACAGATTACACACTTCTTACCAGATCATCATGTTTTAGTGTCAAAAAGTCAAAGAATGCCCTGTTAGTTAAGTCAACAATGGTGCTGGCCACTTTGCCCATTCCTTGTTGCACGCTTTAGGCGAACACAATGACATGGGCAAAGCGGATTTAGGACAACTTTTGAAAAATTTCAAAATTTGAAATAAATTTTGTTAACACGCGCATTTGCAGATTCGGCTTACATATTATGAAAGTATAACTAACTCTCTATCTATTCATCAAAAAGTCTTTGAGAATATCGTTCGTTTTGTCATCTGTTATTAAAGTCAAAGTTAAGGTGGCCGCTTTGAGCTGACCCTCCCTTACGATTACGAATCATCTATATGAGAAATAGTTATCATAGGTTGTTTTGTGAATCCTGCGTTCATAATGTCAGTTTTCTCTGAATTCAATTAAATTCCTTTCATAATTCATGTTGGACCTAGTGAAAACATAATTCATGTTTAATATTATTCAACGTTTTCATATTTCGTATAAGTAACATGATTAAAAACCATTTTGGCAAACAAAACCCATCTCGCTCATGAGTCATCCCTGGCAGACGGTCAGTTGCTGAGAGACTAGCGCTTGGATTCCCGGCGTCGACTCCAGCAGGTCCGAGCGACATAGCACCTGGCAAGCTGAGCGAAACCAAACCAATATCTACATACACTGTCGATGTCTCTGACGTCACAGTACTCGAGGAGGCAAGATTGAGTTTAAAAGTCTACTTGGTTTGGTTATGGTGCGGCAAACTCAATTTGATAGAGCGTGGAACCTTTATTTTGATTGTATGGTGTATGCTTGTTAGCTATGCTTTAATGGACAGTTATTTATCAAAACCTTTACCAGCTACCGCCCCGGCGGCACCCGCCAGCCACCAGCCGCCGCCGGAGCCGCGGCCGCAAGCACCCCCCGGCCCCCGCACCGCGGCCGCAAGCACCCCCCGCGCCCCGCACCGCGGCCGCAAGCACCCCCGCCCCGCACCGCGGCCGCAAGCACCCCCGCCCCGCACCGCGGCCGCAAGCACCCCCGCCCCCGCACCGCGGCCGCAAGCACCCCCGCCCCCGCACCGCGGCCGCAAGCACCCCCGCCCCCGCACCGCGGCCGCAAGCACCCCCCGCCCCCCGCACCGCGGCCGCAAGCACCCCCCGCCCCCCGCACCGCGGCGGGGGCGCCGGACTATAAAGCAATTATTTGCCGTAAACATTCGCCACAGTTCTGGCGGTGCCAAAAAAATACAACATATTCTTGTGACAAATTTATTACACGCATTACCCGGGAGCTTCGCATTCCTCCCGACCGTCGGCGACCGGCGACCGGCGACCGGCGACCGGCGACCGGCGACCGGCGCGGCGGGTCGCGCGCGCCGAGACATCAATAACGGACGGTAACCGCGGCTCGCATTATTTTCACAGTCGGATTTTTTGTCAGTTTTTTTATTGACACAACTAAATTTCACAAAAACTACTCTTACATACGTAGGTAAGCACTTCTGAAACTATAAACCGGTGTAGTTCTAGAACTAATCAACATCCGAAAGCTCACAACCAGTCGGAAGCGCGTCTAGTACCTACCTACACAGACTGCATCACCAAGCTGAATGGAAAAGTTTAGGTATAACAATACCCTCATGATATTTCAAATTACTTACCTAATGTTAACTAAATGAAAGCTGAGAAAAATAGATTCATTAGCAAATGAGGTGAAATCCAAAGAATCGCTAAGTCTCGGCGGCGGTAACACAATGGGCAGGAGGAATGCGCGCCTCCTTTCACTCAGTTCTAACTTCATGTTATGAAATAACGCAGGGAAAAGTTTCAGACGCGGTACCACTTCCGGCCGCGGCGGGGAGCGGGGGCGGGCGGTGAGAACCCCGCCAGAATACTCGTAGAGGGACATTTACACGACTAAATTAAAGTATTTTTAACCTGCGACACGATTGTTTTCCTAATAACAATTTTGATGACACCAGCTTGCAACTGCGGCCAACTCTCCCAAGCAGCACCCGTTCACGAGTTTGCTTTGTGTCAGCCATCGCTTCCCGCGACTACTACAAAAAGAGACCTTTCTTTAAGCTGTCAGGATTGGTCGAGGCAGGAGCGCAGTCACATCGGCATACTTACTTCAAAAAGTTCCCACCTTCCTCGCGCCTCCACAGGCGACGCGGCGCCGGCGGCTCCGGCCGGAACCCCTGCTCACGTGAGACACCTCAGTGACGCCGCTGTGTCTACAGGACTGTTACTTGATAGGTTTAGGCATCTACGTATGTAAGTAATATATTTTACAACATAATATTATATAGCATGTTAGTAGACTCGTGTATTCCGGTGACGGGTGACGCGCGCAATGCAGTTCCTTATGTTTCTTATTAGGAATACTGTACATACTGACCGTCGCGGCGGTAATGACGCCGACCTCCCACGCACGAGGTCGTGGGTGCACACGCCCCTGTAGTCAAGGTACAAATCTTTATAAAGGCAGTCGTTCCAGGTTTTGTTTCACCATTACCTAGATACGTTTAGGCTCAGCAAGGATAGATCCTGTGTGTGTGGTGGTGGCGGTGAAGCCACCGCGCCCGATACTAAGATTTTCACGACCGCTTCCTTAACGCTTTAGGAAAATATTGTAAGAAACAAAGTCTCAAGAAAACATCTCTGTCCATAACATGTCACTTATATTCACTAACCTGCTCTTAGCAATTCATTATAGCGTACATTTTTAGAGACATTTTTGCACATGAAAACTCCCGGAGTCCCAGCAATGGGAACACTACAGGAGGCTACTTGTTAGAAGTGCCATGCATTGCGGTGTTGAGCTGACATGTCGCTGACTACAGTCTGCGGTTAGCTCGTCTCAGGACTACTTCCACAGACAGATCCAGTGAGATTATTGTACATGTTTGGAAAGCTTTAGTTAGCCACGTGGTGTACGGTAGGTCTGCGCCGGGCGGACGAGGGCCAGGCCTGCACTCTCCACGAAGAGGATCCCCAGCAGCGGCTGAAACTTACGTCGGATTACACCGGCCGTGTCCCACGTGACCGCGAGCTACCCGGGATTCATTAATATGCGTAACAACCACGTCACTTACTCGTATAGTAAATAAAGCCTCGTAGCTCACAACTGACGGCGCTGGGACCGAGTGTTTGCTATCAACAGCCTCAACAGCCAAAACACGATTGTATCGGTACCACGAGAGCGAACGACTCGGGTCCGAGGCGGAGTCACGGCTGTGCTCGTGTGTTGGCTGCCAGGCTGCGGTCGGGGCTCCAGTCGAGGGGAAAATGAAACGCCACAAGTGAAACAATCACAGTAGATAATGGAATTTATATTTCGAGTTGTCAGATACAGAGTGAGCGCCCCCCAACCCCCGCCACGGCTCGCTCCTCCACCGAGGCGACCGCGGCTCAGCCGTGCGCAGGTTCTGCTCTCGGCAGTGACGTCACCCACGTCAGACACACGTCACGTCACTTTAAGGATGACCTATTTGATTCAGAATCTGCTGCCAAAGGTTAGTGGTCGCCTGCCCGCCGAGCGGACGCACCGCGCTCGTCGTGACATTCCCGGCCGGCGGTGGAACCGCGCGCTGATAGATAGATTCGCCGGTCGCCGCAGGAATGTCGTTATTCCCGAAAAATTTACGAAAATACAATGATAGATAGCGGGCGAGCGGGGCGCGGGGCGCGGGGCGCGGGGCGCGGGCGGGGACGCTATTCTCGTACAAGAATGCCATTGTCTCGCTCCGGCTAATTGAATGCTTAAACATGTCTCATTACAATGAGCGAGTGCCGCGTCCCCCCCCCCCGCACCCCGCGCCCCCCGCGACACACATTTCGTGGTTTTTGTTGATCTCTGTTCCGCCGGAAAACAGGCTAACTACTCGAGATTTATCGTGTTTCTAAACTGTTTGGATTTCAAAACAATGGTGCTATTGACGACGTGATGTGGCGTTGCGCACCGTGACGTGGCGTGGTGCGTCGTGGCGTGGCGTGACGAGTCGTGGTGCGTCGTAGCGTGGCGTGGTGCGTCGTGGCGCGAGGCGTGGGGCGCATCTTATCTACGATGTGTGTCGCAGCGATCATTACAATAATATACCTAACTACGTATGTACAGTCGCGCTACGTTACATACTATATTTTACTAGCCTATACAATACGTACGCGTGTATATACACGGGCCGTCGGCGCCGGCCGGTCGCCCGGTCCGGCGCCGGCGGCCGGGTGCGCTCGCCTTGAAAGGCCACAGTATCACAAAAACTATTCTCTTACATATTCAGATCTCTATACATAATATCTGATAGCGGCTGCGGGGCACCGGCCGGCGGCACCTTGTTCAAATCTTTACGAGTTTTCTCGTTAATTTTAAGGGAAAATATCGTTAGACACCGCCGGCCTGGCTGCCGGTCCGTCCTCCGGCCCGGCTGCCGGCGCCGGTGCCGCGGAAAGTTTGCACGCCCGGCGCAGTAGCAGTTGGTATAGTTGCCGGCAAACAAGTTGACCCAATGAAGTTAGCTGCGCATGGCTGCGCAGAAACGTTTTTAAGCTCTCTTTGGTGGAAGTGCACATGCGCGAACTTTCCCCTTCCACGTCACTTTGGGTCAACTTGTTTGCCGGCCACTATATTCCCTCCGTTCGTTGCCGTTGGCGTGATGTTGTTTGCCGACCACATTTATGTGAGCATCCGTCCGTCGCGTCGGAGACCGGAAATTAGTTTCGATTTTGAACTTTCGATTAATATATCTCCTGTTTATTTTGTTTATTAATGATATTAACCAATGTTTCAAGCACTCTAACTTCTTACTCTTCGCAGATGACATGAAGATTTTTAAAGATATTAATAATTGCCGTGATTTGGAATTGCTTCAACTGGACTTGGACAGCCTTGTGATTTACTGCTTGGAGAACAAACTTGATCTTAATATTTCGAAATGCTGCTGCATCACCTTCAGCAGATCAGCTCAAACAATTTCTTTTGATTATAAAATTAACGATCAGTCCTTGTCAAAGGCCAATTCTGTAGTCGATCTGGGAGTTACTCTTGATCCTAAGTTACTTTTTGATAAACATATCGAGAAGATCTGTAATAAAGCCATGAAATCTTTGGGCTTCATATTCAGGATAACTAAAGATTTCAAAATGATAAAACCCTTAAAGTTCTTTATTGTTCTCTAGTGCGCAGTCAACTTGAATATGCATCTCAGGTTTGGAATCCCAGCTATAGCAAATACATTTCCATGCTGGAAAGACCTCAAAAAGTTTCTACGTGTTGTTAATTTCAAATTTCAAATCTTAAGTTCGGAGTTTGAGTATGATGAGGTCTGCTTCCATCATCATATTTTGCCTGCTCAGGTTAGAGAGAGGTGGCTGATCTCAGCTTCATGCACAATATCCTGTGTGGTCGTATAGATTGCCCGACTCTGTTGTCTCGGATAGGTCTCGTAACTCCGCTCAGGTCCGCCCCGCGGAGACACAGTCTTCAGCTGTACACCCCGCGTCATGTCACGAATTATCGGAAGAATTCATTTCTTATTCGCACTATTCAAAGTTTTAATGTTATTTATTCTAAAGGCGTCGATTTGTTCGCGATGAGGCATAACTCTTTTTAAAAACGCAATTTGTGGGCGGTTCTTTGATATAACCAAGGACAAATACGAAAAGAGTAAGAATTTGTTATCAAAAAAACGCAGGTTTAAAGCTAAACGTTTAATTGATGTAAGCCATTAATTTGATTAATTTTTGTTAAATTCTATATATATTTTGTAATTTCCTAACTAGTGATATTTGTGTCTGTTCGCTCCCCGTATGTGGTATCTACTTGTTGCTACTTGTTCTATCTGTATTAACTATTTTTTCTTTCTGTTTGTTTTATCAGTGAAAACTGAATTTGGCTTCAGTGTTTCCACTCATCTAAATTCTATGATTATGTAATGCTGTTTGTTTTCCATTTAGAATAAAATAAAATAAATAAATAAAATAAAATATCTATTGGCTTCAACTTATGAATGCAAACATTCCGCTCAGCCGTGGTGTCTGCGGCGAACGATGAGTCACCGACAACAAGATGTCGGCGCCTCATCACACACGCCGTCTCGCAGCCGGCACCCGAGGGCTCGCTATCAGATTAACATTATCGCATCGCCTCTCCCAGCGAAACAAACTATACATTAATGACAAAATAATGTGATTTATCGACTACCTAATTTTAACTACATTAAATATATTAAGTTTGCACATGGTGTAGCCGCGCTCCGTCGGCGAAACGCACTTCCGCCCGAAGGAAGGTCCCGTCGGTATCCAAACCGCTCTCCGTAGGACGGAGGGCCCGGAGTGGGGAGTCCCTCAGAGCTCCACAACTATTGAACCGCTTAAAGGTTTCAACGGGAGGAGACGGTCCCTGGAGTATGGGAGCTAGCCCTCCAGGGAACTACTGAGACTGGAACGAAAACCCTCCACCATCTTTAGATTTTGATGCTACACTCTAGTTCCCAAACCAACAAAACTATTTCATTGTATCGACAATATTTTTACGGGTCATTAGCCGGCACGGAGAGTGGGCTCGTTCTCGTAGGTCTTACTACCGACAGGACCTTCCCAGCCAGGTCACAGGGAAGTTTTCAGCCGACTCCTGACCGAGAGCGGCTCCCGGCCGCTGTCTCTGAAGTACATATTTCTCTGCGGGTTCGGTCCAGCGACCTCATACCTGCCGCGCCGCGTGGGACACCCCCCAGCGAGCTGCCTCCGACACCCGCAGCAGGCCAAGGTCGAGCACTAGTGGAATTCCGACCGAGAAATGCGTTCCTCTGACGTCCGCCACAGAGCTCCACCCGCCGAGCGCAGGCTGCTAGCTGCGGACGGTACCGTCCCCACTAGTGCTCGTCCTTCGCCTGCTGTCTCCTGCCGCGCCACACACTCGGGCAGGCACATTACAATCATCTTGAACGACGGCCAGCCTCCGTCCGCCCGCTCGTCGCGGGGGGTCGCGGGGGGCGCCGCTCCAGCGCAGGCATTCCTGATGACGAGATAACGACTCGTTGTGTTTGTATACACCGCGGTTAGCTGACTCGACAGAAAGTGAATTCGTGTAGAGAGCGGCCAGGACTAGCGAACCTCTCAGTAGCGCACACTGCACGCCTCGCGCGCGGGCGCGGGGTGCGCGGCACCGCACGGAGTGCGTTTTACTATGTCCTGAGACCTGTGCAATGAATATGTCAAATGGCGGACACCGGCACCCGGCACCGCGTGCCCGGCGAGCGCCGGCCGGCCGGCGGCGCGCTGCCGGCTCCACCTGCTCGGCTGATTATATTCATGTATGGATGGCCGCTGCAGATTTACATCGGTAATGAGGGATTCCAGTTTTTCGTGACCTGAATTATGACGCGGCCGTCTCTATCGGATATAATACGTTCGCGTAATTTATACTGACGTGACACTCGCGTCTGTCCTGCGGCTTGCGATCGTAAACGATAATAAAGTCACTTAAAATTTGATTCCGCTAAATGTAGAAGAAAACAAAGAGCCGAGCGTCCGAAATAACAGAACGTGGATATCATTCACGTCGAATGTTAGATGAGTCATCAGGAATGCCCGCCGCTCGAGCGGCGTACGAATGGAACACTTTTTGAAGACATCTTTCCAAATTAGATACATAAAATAATTGTGTTAACAGTTAAGTTGAGATAAACATTATCTTCGGCTTACGAGAGTAGTCCAAATGTCTTTTTAATTTGTAACGAGAGGAGCGTCCGGAGCGTGCGGCGCTGGACACATGGCGGCCCCGGCGCCGGCCCGGCCCGCCGCGCCGGCCGCCGGGTCTGCCGCGCCGGCCCGGTCCGCCGCGCCCGGCGCCGCTCAGAACCAGTACAGGTCCTTGGACGTGTCCTGCACCTGCCCCTCCAGCCCTGCACACACACACACTCGTTAGAACGGAGCACAGTCCTGCACTCGCGGACTCTGTTAGAAGACTATGACTCTGTTCCGAGTCTCAACAGGGGGAACATGAAATGCTCACACATGCGCAAAGGAAAATAGAATAGTATGAGAGTAGCAGAGCCCGCCCGCACGGCCGCACGCCGCACGCCGTGGCGCGGCGCGGGTTGGACTCCCGCCGTCGCGGCGCTTTCGGAACGGTTCTGTTTACTTACATCCAAAAATGTGAACATTCCAATAAGTAGGTGATCATAGTATTCATACATCCCATAAATTGTATTAGAAGTAACCGTAAAATGATGTGAAAAATATGAGAGAGTGCTGATTTGGAAATGTGTATTTGTAGGTAGATATGTGGTGTTGTACCTTCCCCTTCCGCGGCCAGCTTTTGAGTGGAGGGTAGTGGAACGTTCGCTCAATGGCCGAATGAACTCCCGTGAGTCGGTCCCGGGCGAGAGGGGGCTAATCGTCGGTAATAATTAATTACTATCTACATCATTTGACTTTATGAATTTAAATTTGTCGTTACGTTCTCTGGTAAATCAGAAATAGCGTAAGCATATTTTTTTATTGAAAACTTATTTCGGGGCACCGCACACAGATTTTTTCGTAGGTTGTACATGAAGCTCACTCTTACGGTTGCACACGGAGCTGAGACACGGACGCTTACACGGGAGGGTATCACCAGACACGACCCCAGAGTAGCACAGAGACACAAGGAAACGGCTATGCTTGGCATCCAACTCCAAGATCACATCCGAAATACCGAGATCCGACGAAGAACGAACGTTCGGGACGTCGCCGTCGGAGCTACGGTAATGCAGCTAAAAGTAGAGTTGGGCTGGACGCGCTGCTAGACGCGGTGATAACACGCGGAGTAGAGTTGTGACTTGTGACCGAGTGGTGGCCGAGGCCAGGTAGAGGCCAGGTAGAGGTTTACCCCGCAGTGGGATAAAGAAGGCTGTGGATGACGATGATGAATTTCTATACTAGCTACGATAATACCCATGCAATTCGTAAGCTACGAACGGGTCGGGTTGAAATTTCAAGATAACACAGATATACGAGTATACGTATAGGTATAGTTTGGAAGAACACATAAGTTTATTTATTTCTTCAAAGTTAATTATATTTCTTCTTATCTTAAAGATCGTATACAGATAGTCGAAATTAACGGTGTGCAATCAAATAAGTCCCCTTTAAGAATGGGTGTACCTCAAGGTCCCATCCTTGGTCCCTTATTGTTTCTATATAAATATGTTAATGATCTACCTTTTGTGATAAAAAACATAAGAACGCAGCGCGTAGTTATGTTCGCTGATGATACGTCTCCATATGTTACGTTTGCGCGAGAGATTCTTCCAAAGTGGTGAAATGTCCAAGAGGCCACAAGGGTACCAGACGTTGGGTCGCATACACCTTATTGTTTATACCTTCTGCTGACAACAGATCCAGACCGTTATTCCGTGGCGGTTTTTTCGCCGTTATACGAACGGCTATGGAGTATTTCATTCCATACTCCGACGTCCCATTATCCAGCAAAGCTCGCCCATGGTTCGGTTCTCAATGTAAAAGTGCTGAAGCACTTAAACATGAGGCCTACCTAGCCTGGGTAGGCAAGGGGCATACACCGAAAGAAGAAAGCGTTTAACAAGGCTGCTAAGGCATGCAAAAAGGTTCTTCAGAGGGCTCGTTTTGACCACATTAGTCGAATAGGGAACAAACTAGCTTCGTACCCTGCGGGCAGCAAAGCGTTTTGGTCCCTAGCTCGATCGGTCGAATCGAACTTCTGCCGCCCCTCACTACCTCCATAGCTGAAACCTGATGGGACACTGGCTCACACTGCAACGGAGAAGGCAAACGCGGTACCTCCTATACCACCTGGCTGTCCAACGTTTATGTCAGAGATACATATTCGCAAAGTGCTATGCAATCTGGAAGTGAATAAAGCCAGTGGCCGAGATGGTATTCCTGCCCTACTGTTGAAGGCTTGTGCGCCTGAGTTGTCTCCGATACTGACGCGCCTATTTAAGCTCTCTCTCTCCAAACTGGGCTAGTACCGAAGTCTTGGAAGCTTGCCAATGTGCAACTAGTACCTACCCAAAAAGGGTAGTCGTGCTGACCCTGCCAACTACTACAGGCCAATCTCGGTCACGTCCATACTCTGCAAGACTATGGAATGTGTCTTAAACCACAGCCTCCTGACGTACCTAGAATCAAACGATCTCCTAAGTGACCGGCAACACGGATTTTGCCGAAACCAGTCCAGGGATATTCTAGCGTACGTCACTCACATCTGGAGTGAAGTTATTGAGAAACACGGGGAATATCTCGAAGGCTTTCGACAGGGTTTGGCACGATGCCCTTATAAGCAAGCTTTCTAGTTATGGTTTGTCTCCTGGGCTTATTGCACGGATATCGGACTTCTTGAGGGATCGATTCATACGAGTCGTCATTGATGGCTGCTCGTCGGATCAAATGGCTATCAATGCCGGAGTCCCTCAAGGGTCGGTACTCTCTGCAACGCTCTTCCTGCTACATATCAATGATCTGTTGAAGCCCGGTATTTTTAGGTACGCAGATGATAGCACTGTCGTAGAGAGTTACATATCTAGCGCGAGAGCCAGTGGGCAGCAAACTCAGGTATTGAGAGAGAGTTTGATCAAGCGTTTGACGTTGACCCTTGAGGGGCGAATCTAAATGGAGCGATGCCAATCTGGTCAAGTTCAACGAGAGTGAGACGCAGGCGTGTCTTTTCTCCGCAAAAAAGGAGTCCATTTCAACTGACTCCTACTTTTCGAGGTGTGTCCGTGCCGGTTTCTGACCATCTTGAGCTTTTGGGCGTCACTTTGACATCTACGGTCAACTTTGGCTCGTATATCGAGTCCAAGGCTAAATTAGCTGCCAAAAAACTGGGTGTCCTTTCAAAGGTGCGAAGGTACTTCAAGTCTGAACAGTTGCTCACATTGTATCAAGCACAGATTCGCTCTTGTATGGAGCACTGTTCGCACCTTTGGGAGGGATCGGCCAAGTATCAGCTGGAGGCTCTGGAATCGATCGAGAGACGTGCCAAAAGGCTCATAGGCAATGACACTCTTGTGCTAAAAAGACTTCGAAGTCTGGAACATGGCCGAAAAATCGCTAGCCTATCGGGTTTTTATCGGATACACTTCGGAGAGTGTGCAACTGATCTGCATGATCTATACCACCTTGCCCTTTTTTTCTACCGGAATGCTCGTAGCTCGAAAAAGCGACATCGTTTCATGGTTGATGTTCCAAAGACACGAACGAAGAGATTTGACTCTACGTTTGTGATAAGAACGTCTAGGCTGTGGAATACGTTGCCTGAGTGGGTTTTTCCCAAATTTCCCCGACACAAAGTTTGTAATAAACTTTGTGTCTTCAAATCGAGAGTGAATCGGTTTCTTCTAGGTAAACACGCTCCATCGTGGACCGCATCGTCGCTTAACATCAGGCGAGATGGCGGCCAAGTGTGAGTCTATAAAAAGGTAAAAAAAAGTGTCCCCCCCCTGTAACTTCTAAAATAAGAGAATGACAAAAATAAAAAAAAGTATGTAATGTACGTTACCATGTAAACTATCAACAAAAATTGGTAAGTAGTTTTATTTTAATACGTCATAAATTCACTATTGCTAAAACACTGATTAAAGTAACAACGAACTACAAGAACTTTTATATTATGTTACTTGCTGCTACGGCAGTCTTCATGGGAGAGTCCGACTCGCACTTGACCACTTATTTTCTATACCTACTGAACAATTTCCCTCGCGAGAGACACTTCCAAAGTGGTAAAATATGTCCCCCCTACTAGGTCGAGTTCAAACTAGGTTAACCAAACACAAAGTTACAGGGAACTCTGTAACTTCTAAAATAAGAGAATGATAAAACTAAAAATGATAAAAAACATTACCATGCAAACTTCCACAGAAAATTGGTTTGAACTCGATCCAGTAGGTAGTTTTTTAGTACGTCCTAAATACACCATTATTTATACATCGATCAAAGTTGCAAGAACTTATGTACCTACCTACGTTATGTTACTTGCTGCTACGGAACCCTTCGTGAGAGCCGGACCCATTTTATGATAGTTTTATTATTTAAAGATCAAATGTTACTGGTTGAAAATTAATCACCTTGTGTTTTGAACAAACAAATGATCTCTATCGTTATCTTTAAAAATAATATTTTTGATTTACAAAAGATGTTCACGTTTGAATGGGCCTTTTTTAGCGTTCCTAAACCAAAATTTATTGTAATAAATTAATGTATGTAATGTTTTAATTTTATCTATGCTAATATTATAACCCTGAAAGTTTATTTGTTTGAACGCACTAACCTCAGGAACTACAAAACCGATTCTAAAAATCGTTCCATCGTAATGAGGTGTGACCTCTAATGGCCGAGGGCCGCGCGGAGTCCCGCGCGCCGCGGCTTCCGGTTAGTGGGAACTACTGTACCCATGTATCTACGTCTTTGTTTGAGGAAAATCAACGAACTATTGCAGTTTTACTAACTAGTCTTTAATGGAGCTCTGGAATTTAATCCAAATTGACTGAGGTGTTTCAAAGATTCTACAAATATTATGTAAAAGAATTGATCGTTAGCTGTGTTAAATTTTTACAGTAGATAAGTATTTAGGTAAAATCATGTTGTCCGAACGAGAGAGATTCCAAAGGTCATATATTAAAAACTAAATCCATCGGTCTTCGCTGACAAAAAGATGTGGTAGGTATCATGGAACACAAAGTAGACATGAAGTTCCTACAGATAATAAATAACACAGAAAAAACACAATTTTCAAAAAAAGTTTCGTTTAATTTTTATTTTTGGTACGCTTATCTAAAAAATAAAGTTGAGGCAACTCTGATCACATGCAGTTATTACGCTTCACTTCCGTTATATATTTTTCTTACGGTTTTAATGTCACATATTTTCAGTTCGGTCGCGCAGCCGAATCCGTACTCTTCGTATCCTGCCGTGAGAAATTTCGTTTCAACATATTTTTAGCTTTCATCAAAAAATTACAATCACCGAACGTTTTAAGCCCTAATGTTGACCGTTTGGTTTCCACTGGCGCAGGATAGGCCTACGATCTACACCTGTGGTGGCCGTGCGCCGGTGACTGAGCGGTGCGGCGTCGGCGGGCGGCCGGAGCCGGCACGCCCCCGCCCCGCCCCGCGCCGCCCCGCCCGCTGACCATCGATCCAGCGCCGCCCGGTGGCCGGCGGGAAACAAAACTACTGATACAGTGTTGTACACTGTGGCTATACTCCACTCGCAGCGCCCTAGTATTTCTTCATACTGTGGCCGCACTTGTAACAGAGTTACGAGGGTCAAACTGAAAGTTCTTAGAACTGGCCACTTATAAACAATATAATAAAAAAAAATCTATAATTTGAAAATAGAACTCTTTGCCAATATTACTGAGTATATACTTCATTCATTTGTCATTTGTTTTACGATTTGGCGGCAAATTGAAAATTGTCTGTGTCACGTCAACATGAATTTAACACGAGAAAATTTTCGTGCAATGATTTTTTATGACTTTCGATGTCATTTAAGTCAACAAGAAAGTTATGATAGACTATGATTGGCCTTTCACGATGAAGCCCCATCTTGTGCGACTGTTTACAACTGGTTTAATGAGTTTAAACGTGGTCGCACTAATCTCACTGATGATTTACGTGAGGGGACGGCCTTCTACGGCGACAACTGAAGATAACATCTGTGTTGTGCGGCGTATGATAGAGACTGACAAAAGAATGACCTATCAGCAGATTCGGACAAGCTTAGGCATCGGTATGAGTCAAGTGCACAAAATCCTACACGAACATTTAGCGGTCAGGAAGCTTTGCGCCCGGTGGATACCTCATAATTTGACTGAGGCTCAAAAACTCCATCGTGTGGATTGGTGCCGTAAAATGATTGAAAGATTTAACGGAGGTGACTCAAATGCTGTGTTCGACATACTAACAGGTGACGAAAGCTGGATTTACTGTTATGATCCTGAAACCAAAAGACAATCTGCTCAGTGGGTGTTTCCTTTCGAGGAGTTGCCAACTAAAGTGAAGAGAGATCGAAGTGCGGGGAAAAATGGTGGCCTCGTTCTTTGGAAGGATAGGTCATTTCGCAACAATTGTATTAGAGGATCAAAAAACAGTTTCTGCAGAATGGTACACTACCAATTGTTTGCCACTTGTCTTGGAAAAGTTCGAGAGAAACGACCTCGCAGTAGGATCCTCCTTCACCACGACAACGCCTCATCGCACACCGCCAAGCGAACGATCGACTATTTGGCGACATCAAACGTTGAATTACTGGGTCACCCGCCGTATAGCCCCGACCTCGCGCCTTGTGATTTATATTTATTTTCAAAAATTAAAGAAAAACTTAAAGGAAAGCGGTTTATGAATGCTGAAGAAGCGGTGGCTGCGTATCGCGATGCCATTGAAGAGACCCCTAAGGACGAGTGGGCAAAGTGCTTTTCCCAGTGGTTCCATCGCATGCAGCGGTGTATTGACGTGAATGGACAATATTTTGAAAAGATATAATAAAACTAATAACTGGCTAATGTAATCAGTTTTTGATTTTCTAAGAACTTTCAGTTTGACCCTCGTAAACCTTTCCTCCTCGTCTGTTCTCTCGCGCGGTTGTTTCCCTCGCCCAGTTTCTGTGAGGTGGTGTACAATCTGTCAGCTCCGTCTCACTCAAGCCCCTTCTACGGGAACACCCGCTCCGCTCGCTCGTTCCCCCGCGAGCGAGCGAGGAGCCCCGGCTCACACGAAATTCCCACACGGCAGTATTTTAAACGGAAGATCCACTAACGTGTGTTTCATTTTATTTTAAATCGGGTGTTTAGGTTGTGTAGGTTTATTTATTTTATGAAGTGTTGAGTTCGTATCTGTGTATGATTACAACGAATTCTAGTGGTTTAAATATTAGTTAATTGATTTTATTATCGAATTGAAACAATTATAAGATAGGATAAGTATTTCCTTTAAGAGATCAATACAATTCAGTTATAAGTATAATCGCCCGGTTTTTCGATTATTGATTTGTTATACTAATTGGATAATTTATAGTATTTGTTAAACGATGTAAATAGTCTTACTTTTGCTTACTAGCGGCCCGTTCCGTCTTGGCTCGGATATTGATTGTCATATCTGCAGAGATATATTACGTTCGTTCAGATGCGCCTACACGTGTGCCATCACCGCTGGCTTTAAGGGCCCACCTCTTTGTTGGGGGAGGGGGGGGGGGTTTGAAGACAGTGAGAAATTATAAAAACTGTATTACAGAAGGCAACCCGGCACGGGGGCTCGCGTGTGTAGCGTGGGGGCGGTGGCGTGCGTGACGTCACGCGTGCCATTCGTCACCCGCCCCCACACCACACCACACCACAGACACCGGTACTCCGATCACAATGAATAAATGCCGCGGTAGAGCTCTTCTCGGGGACTACCTGTGAGCTCAACTGGCGCCTGAAATATAGCAGGAGAGTTGAGTTCTGAAGCCTGACATTTTATGTCAAACATTTCGCCGCTTTTGTAAAGGGAAATTTGAGGTTTGTGACGTCACCGTCTGACCGATGTGAATGGAAATTTGAGACAAATTCATAAATTACAGTAATTTATCGATCAAACTACGGAAATAACCGATTCTATTGTACGAGTACATATTCTAATAGTAGGCAGGCGGCAGGCGGTAGAGAATCACCCGCCAGCGTAGGACATGCGGCAGCCGGGCCGCGCGCAGAATGGAATCAATCTGAGGAGTATCTTTGGGTGAGTTGTTTGCAGGCACGATAAGCATGTTGTGCCTGCAAACAAAACCTCTTCTGCTGTGGAAGCTTTTGTGACAGCTGACAGTAGCAAGACGAGGTTTGTATCAGCAGCCGCGAGCGAGTGCGCCGGGCCCGGCGACCGGCGCCCGGCGACCGGCGACCGGCGACCGGCGAGTAGGCGCAACGTCGCGTCGGTCGCCGGGCTCTCAACCAATAGAACGAAATTGATGCGGGTTGGATTGATAGCAGATGAGTGTCAAATAGTTTATAATCATAGTTTGTGTTGTCTGGGGTCTGGTTGTGGAACAACTGCAATATTGACCTACCTGTTATGTCTAGTTGTTCACTGGACGACGCGCGAGGTATATAAACTTTGGGTGAGCGCGGCGACACGGTCCGGCCGCGGCGGCCCGCGCGAGCCCCGACTCGGTTGATGTTATCAGTCAGGCCCGGCGAGGGGTGAGGGGCGACGGCGGCCCGACGACTCAAGAATTTAATTTGCGGGCCCCTCCCCGCCCTCCATCCCGCCCCTCTCCTCGCCCTCGATCGCGTTAATTCATTTTAATCGCTATCATTAGTGCGCCGCTCCACCGCCGCGCCGGTCGCGCCGCCGCCCCGCCGGCGCCCGCGGGCGCGGCGCGGCGGCGCAGGAAGTGACCGCAGAGATGGAATGCTTTGTTTTGTCACTCGGATAAAACGCTTAAATCATCATAATTAAAATATCTGCGCCCGAAACGAGAGGAATGTCTTTGAAAATGAAATGCGTCTCCCCCCGTCCCGCCGGGCCGCCCCCGCCGAGCTCGCGGTTATTTATCGCGGCGTTTCATGACGAATACCGGAATACTGTAACAACGTTACAGGAACGCGTTTGATATCGCTAACGGCTTGTTCGTGTCAATTATGAACTATTTATATACGAGATTTATGTAATTAATTTATTTAATTATATGCGGAGGTCGCGGCGGCGGCGCCCCCGCGTGTCGCGCTGTGAGTGGACCGGCGGCCGCCGACCCCCGGGCCGGGTGGCGCCGGGCCCGGCTCGCCGGCGCGGGCTCGAGGCCGGGCGCGGCTGCGGTGGGTCAGGGAGCGGCCGCGCGCCGGGCCCGGCTCGCCCCGGCCCGCCCCCGCGCGGCGCGCGGCGCTGCCAGCTCCGCAGCGCGCGGCCGCCGCCTGCCCGCCGGCTCGGCTGCGCATTCCCAGCTCACAAGTGCACGGAACTGTCTCCTTGTGCAGCCCTACGCCGGTTACGACACGTACGAGCCGGCGGCGCGCCTCAACCAGAGTGGAAAGGGGATAAAGTACTCTATTAAATCAAGTTTTTAATTAATAACAGATAACAGCGCCCGAGTGACGTCACTCCTTTATTCTCGTCCCATCAATGCTTTAACTTGCAGGAACTGGAACTTTTTAAGAATGCATTCCATCCATTTCTTTCCGGCAGGGCAGATACAGAGGTTTGTAAAGCCGTGATGTCAACGCTCGATGCGTTTAAAGTAATTTGCAAACAACTTATACCTATCTGCAAGTAATCGTGAATTGTAGCGTACGGGTTGTTGGTACATTCAGGAACAGAAGTCCAAGTAATAAGCCCGGGAGCGTCCGACGATACCAGCGGGATATCGGCGGCGGTTCTTGTGTTATTTTACCTCCAGTTCCAAAGAGGCGTTCGCAGATCCTGTTGTTCTATGTAAATATAAATATAAATAAATAAATATTTTCGTTTTTGCTACTACTATTTTATCGGTTGAAGGGGAAGATGAATGCGTGGGTAAGTGTTAAGTGTGTGTGTGTGTGTGTGTGTGTGTGTGTGTGTGTGTGTGTAGAGACTTACCGTTGTTTTATAAACTTTGATTTAACCTTATTCCATTTCTTACTGCTTTTTTTAGTACTTGTGACTTCACAAACTTCGTAAATTGCTCCATCAGAAGACTTATTTTGTTAAAAAAATTAAGCCTTGGGACGGCTTTGAGAAAATATTAGTTATGCAGCGCGGCGGGTGGACCAACCAACCAACGAGTATATCCAGAATGGAGCATCGGCAGCAGAGAGGTCAGTATGAATACAGATGCACGTGGCGACGTCTGTCGCGGCACTGACCGGGCACGGCGGGGTAGGAGTAGGGCGCGCAGGCGGCGGGGTCGAGGTGCGCGTGCGGCGCGTGCTGCCAGTCCACGGGCTTGTACTGCGCGTGCAGCGCGGCGCGCGGCAGCAGCAGGCCGGGGTAGCCGGCCGCCGCCATGGAGTGGTGCGCCTGCTGCGCCGCCTGCGCCGCCGCCTGCGCCGCCGCCGCCGCGTGGTACTCGGCCGCCGAGCGCCCGTAGCCGCCGTAGTGCTGGTGCCACGGGTCGTACTCGTACAGCTCCACGCCGCCGGCGCACGCGCCGCCGCCCGCGCCCGCGCCCGCGCCGCGCCGCACAGCGCCGCGTTGAAGAACGACGCGGGCAGGTTGCGCGACACCATCGGCACGCTCTCTGCAACACGCTGTCTGTCACGCGGCCGACACGCGGGGCACGCGCACAAAACGGACACAAAGTAAACAATCCCACAAATCTGTTATCGAAAATCTCCTCTAATCTACATGTAATCGACTCAACGTTCGGCCGTGAACTTGAACTTTCGGCTCCATTCGACTGCCATTTCTTTCTGGGATTAGTTTCTTTCTTAATAATCTATGTAATTTTATTATGATCATAATAAGTATAACATACTTTAACAATAAATTATTAAGCAAAGAGCTCCGTCTGGCCCGAAGACTCGACCAGTTTAAGCTCTGTAAAAACCTGGTTTCAAAGGGGGCACGGGACCTGGCCCTGCGGTGTCCACGCGGTGCGGCAGATTGCGTAGAAGGCCAGGAGTACAGTCGGTCTTTGTTTGGCGTTTGGACCATGAGACGATATTTGACTCGATCGAAATCTGGTCTATTCGGGAATCCCTACAGCGACGTCAAATTGACTGGCAATAAATAAATAAAAATTTTGGTGGACATTTCACACCCAACACCATCCAGCCCGAAACTAAACAAAGCTTGTACTATGGAGGCCACATGTATCCAGGTAATTAATAAATATTTCTATGACGCCGCAACGATGGTCGTCCAAGTGCAAAACTAACAGACAAAGTATTTTCTTCTTCTTGGAAGAGACAGACGAGGGGACGTTATCTCGCCAAATGTTTTCTCAAATACATTGGACATTGGAAGATATGTTTTGGATGCTGAATTGATCTGGACGTGATATTAATTGTAACGGCAAAAAATCGATGAAGTGCTATTTGCAGAAGATATCTTCGTAAATCAAAACGCTGGACGATTCACATCCAAGGGATGCTGACTGGCCCGGCCGACTCCGACGCATCAATCTCCGGACGAACCAAGACCGTGGTGAGCGAAGTCGGAGCTCCGGTGCCGGTTGCCATAAATGGTATCACTTTACTCGTAGATACTGTTCAGAAATATGAGTATCTAGGGCAACCGCTCGAACTACGGAAAAACAATTTTAAAAGTGAAGCCATGAGGAGGAATCAGATGGGCTGGACAGCGTTTAGGAACCTGCGTCAGGTCGTGTACTCATCCCGCTAAACTTGGAGACCATGGTTTACAATCAATGCGTTTTGCGGGTTACGAGTTACGGTGTTGAAATGTTGACATTGACAGTTAAGGCTGTCAACAAAGTTACACAACGCGCAATGGAGCGAGTTTGGCTCAAAATTTGTCTACGCGATCATACCCGAAACGAAATCATCCGTCGCGTCAGAGGACCAAGGTTATCGACTTAGCTCGACATATCAGCAAGCTAAAGTGGCAATGCAACATACACACAATTCGACAAACTAAATTTACCACAATTTTTACAATGGAATACGAATTTTGAAATTGTCGAATTGATGAGTGTAGAAACAATAGGTGCGACATATCTACGAGTATTATAGGATGGATAGCCGTTGGGGTAGACGTGTCCAAGAGTAGGGAACGCGAATTGACAAACATAGCGTAAGACGCCCTGAAAATCGATGGAGCGACGATGTACGTAAGGCAATAGAATGAGGCTGGAGAGGAAAACCCGAGGATAGAGCTGAGTGGGATATCATAGGAACAAACACCCACATATGTCCATCGGTACAGTAGGATAGGCTGATAATGACGACGATGATCGTGACAGGACTCAAAATTCGCACAATACCAGCTATCTGTATGACAAATACTTAAAAAAAACCTATAGAAATTAGAAATATGTCTCTTCCTGCTCAAATGAAGTTCGGAGACCAGATGACGTGGCGCCGGCGGCACTGGCTTTCTCATGCCTCGTGTATTTTTAACCCCCGACCAAAAAAAGGGGTGTTATAAGTTTGACGTCGATGTCTGTCTGTCTGTCTGTGTGTGTGTCTGTCTGTGGCACCGTAGAGCTCAAACGGATGGGTCGATTTCGATGCGGTTTTTTTTATTTGAAGGTTAATACCAGTGCAAATGTTCTTAGCTATGTTTGGTTAATATCGATTCAAAATGGCCGCCTCCACATAATGGCGGACAAAATATTTCTTCACAACCTACCTCAATATGGGTATCAAATGAAAGGGCTTAACTAGTAGAATACTATACACTATAACAAATTTCAAATCCAAGATGACCGCCACCACAAAATGGCGAATTGTATTACTTTTTTACTACTACCTCAATATGGGTATCAAATGAAAGGGCTTGACTAGTAGAACGTTATACAGATAATCCAAGATCCGAGGTAGTCGGTTTTTAATTTTGTTCTTGTATAGAATCATTATACCTATACTCGGTTTTTTATCTTAGTCCGGAAAGGTATACAAAGGGATCAACCGGGCAAAAAATATACACGAAAATTCATAAATATTGTTAAATTATTTCAATATTTTTTTGTAAAAAATGCCTCTATTTAGATAAAATCCAAACAATATTATAAAATCATAACTCCGAGGTAGTCGGGGTTTAATTTTGTTCTTGTATAGAATCATTATACCTATACTCGGTTTTTTATCTTAGTCCGGAAAGGTATACAAAGGGATCAACCGGGCAAAAAATATGCACGAAAATTCACATAAATATTGTTAAATTATTTCAATATTTTTTTGTAAAAAATGCCTCTATTTAGATAAAATCCAAACAATCATCAGCTTCATATTATAAAATCATAACTTGGTGCATATTTTTGTAAAATTATTATTATTTGAAAAAAATACAAAATTTGTCCATGATCCGGCTGGTTTCCTAGAGGCCAGGACGTGGCAGAGGTACTCAACGTTTCTTAGAAAATGTCGTTTCGTTTCATTTGTGTTTAATTTCTGAGTCGGGAGAATCTGTCTGTCTGGTATTGATTGTGTTTGCTTCTGAGATAAACACATTGTTTTTATTTGATTGACATTTTACAAATTTCGTGATCGTCGGTCGCATAATAGTTGTAATTCTCCTGTACAACTGAAAGGTTATGGTAATGTGTTTTTATGGCGTTTTGATACTGATTTGTATTGACATTCGTTGTACTTTATTGAACTACTCGAATCACAAATAGTAAAAAGTAACGTAACTAAAGTTAATGGAGGGCCAAAGGGAAGAGAGAGGGGCAAAAGATTTCTCCCCAAATTTGTCTGATGCTTCCCGTACGCATGAATAAACTTGGAATTATTAATTGGTTACAAAAGAGTTCAAATTTTGTTTTCGTAGTAGATATTAACGACGGACTTGTACCTGGTATCCCAACACGTTTGTAGGCGACGAACTATTGTTGCTAATTAATAACAACTTGCTCACAATTTGACAAACTATACTTAGCAAACAATACAAGAGAATAAAATGAATTAGTTGTAATCAAATGTTTGTGAAAATAGCTTACTGACAGGACAACAAAAAAAATATTTTAGTATTACAGCTTTAAATAATAAAGATTCAAGATAAGTGGAAGCACTAAAACCAAAATATGTTTCACCGATAAAAGCAAAAATGAAAAAAATGTTAATGTACATTATTATTAAAATTCACCGAGTGACTTTTTGTACTATGAATATACAACTCTGCGGGGTGCCGCAGGGCCGGCGAGCAGGCCTTATACGAAGTAGGTTAAAGTACTGCGCACTCGGTTTATGACTTTTAATTGACGTGCGATTAAATGATTCTTTGATTGTAATGAATAATTTGTGAACATTTACACGAACAGGCTCGCAACGTGTTTGGCGAAATAAAACTCAGTTCCCACAGGTTCCCAGCCCCTCTACACAATCCTAGATCCAGCGAGTGCTTAGAGCGATAGGAGACCAAGGTTTGTGCTACTCGTTCACCAAAATAAGGAAATATGCGGGGCACAGGGGAGGAGGCGAATATAGAGCCTACATACCGCGGCGACGGCGGCGGCGGCCAGGCGGGACGGGGCCGGACACAGTTTTTGGTCGTGAGTGGTTTATGGATGCGAAAACCGGTCGGTTGCGACATTCCACCGGCGCGGCGGGCGGTGCCCGGCTACAACATACGCAGCCTGCGCCGGCCGTGCGGAGCGAGCACTCCGAGGCTCCCGGGCCGGCTTCGGGAACGGGAATCATTATTTGGAAAATAAGGGACTATTTGGTCACCGAATATGGGCTGTAGGGATGCCGCAGATCGCAATGTCAATCGGTAAAGACGGCGCGACGGCGGCGCGGCGCGAGGCCGGCGCGGGCCGCTTCCGCGCGCGCGCATTCTGCGAACCGCGCCGGCCGGAGTTTTTGCGCGCACTTCCCGGTACGCCGCCGCAACTCGCCCGACCGGTTCCATACATTTTAATGGACTGGACATGTATGGGTCCTCGGACGACAGGTCGGTCGACGCGAGGCCCGGCGCGTCGCCGGCGTCATCGTACCTTTGTGCTTGTCCTGGGCCAGCGCGCGCGCGAAGTGGTCGTCGACGACGGCGGCCACGTCGCCGGAGTAGTGCGTGAACACGACGCAGTTGGCGCTGACGTACTGCGCGCGCGCGCGGGGCGGCGCGCCGCACGCCGCGGCCGCGCACTCGCCCTCCGACTCGGAGGAGCCGCCGCCTGGGGACACGGGGCGGGCGTGAGCGGGGGCGCGCGGGGCGGGGGCGGGCGCGCGCGGGGCGGCGCGAGCGCGCGGCGGCACTGACCGTCGTTGCTGGCGCGGGAGTGCTCCTCCTCCTTGGCGTGGCGCGGTGCGGCCGGCGGCGGCAGCGCATGCGCGTGCGCGTGCGCCGGCGAGCCCGGCGAGTGCGCGCCCGACGACGCCGAGCCCGAAGACGCGGCCGCGGCTCCGTACGGCTCATTGCTCTGCACGTTCAGCTGCACAGAAGACGGCGGTGAGCGGGCGCCGGCGGGCGGCCGGGCCGGCAGAGGGGCGGCACTCACCCGCTCGTACTGGAAGTGCGGCGCGTGGTGGAAGGAGCGCGCGGCGCCGCGCCCGTACAGGTACGGGTAGTAGGCCCCGTACATCACCTCGGGGCAGCTCACCGCCATGCCGCCGGCGGCCGCGCGCGCGCCATGCCGCGCCGCGCCGCGCCCGCCACCTGCGACACCGCCACTGTAGCCACACCGCGCCCTGAGGGCCGCACCGTACGCTCGGACACCGAGCGCGGGCCGCCAACGCCGGACTGACAGATCTCGCTCCGATATCCCAGAAATAGATGTCTCTGTATTTATTATGATTACAGGGGGAACCCCGGAGCAGGATCTGATAGCCGCCAAACAGCGTTCGATGTTGGCTGACTAATTATTTTTGCAACTACAGCGTATGTAAACTACTTTGAACATCTTTACTGAGAATCTAAAGGCATTGTTGATTGAGATCATTGTACATTCGGGTGCCTTTACAGACTTTTACAAAAGCGACCAAACCTGCTGTAAATTTGATTTATGAATAGGATAAATTACTTTACTCTACTATTGTAATGTGTTTAAATATAAAAGTATATGTGGTTATAACAATCAGTACGGGTTATTACATCGGATTTACGAACGATAAAAGATGTAATAACGAATCACAGTAAATAACAATCACGGGCAAGACTACTGTCATCCGTGCCTGACGAGCATTTTGTCGCCGGCTGTACTGTCGGTATCACCGTTCCATTTGATGAGAACCAGCACCTTGTACACGAGTACCTTGACTTCGCGCACGAGGCTACCGCTGTGTGGAATGTTGATTCGATCACCATAGTCACGATAGTCGCATCAGGGAATGGTGTAGTATTTTCGTGTACCGGGCCATCAGAGGTAAGCCGTGGGACAGAGGACGACTCCCTACTCCGCGAAAGACTCCAAGCTCTTGACTGTTGCCTCACAGTTCCTAGTTTATCGGTAACATTTCAGAGAGTACGCTCCGGATTGACTTGGTCTTGCACTGCTTGGCGAGCCACGCCGGTTCACATTTGTTGTTCGTCGTATTCGATCGAAGGCATTTGAACTGGTTTATTTAAATTACTCGCAGTATTTTAGTAAAGACTATACAGAGGAGGCTAGAGATTATACAGAGTCTTAAACAAACGCCTACCGCCTACCGGGCACTACCGGGCACTACCGGCCGGCCGGTAAGCTCGGCCATGAGGGCTGTAGCCGCTGGGCGCGACGCGCTGTAACCGACTGGACCGCCGCACTCCGTCGAAACGCAACTTCACACGCAACGGCAAACACCTCAAGCTTCGATAGGCTGCACTTCCGGCCATCTCATCAACACGTCCAAAACATACTCACTACAGGCCAAATAATGAGTTTAAGTAGCAATATTATAATACAATATCAAATTCCGCATAAATTCAAGGTTATTGTTTGTTGGTTTGCTTTGTGGTTATAAATAACGAAGGGTTCAGCTACTGACTACTTTTTTTTAACTTTTAGAGGTTTACGCTTGATCACCATCTCGCCCGATGCTAAGTGACGATGCGGTCTATGATGGAACATGTTCACTCTCGATTTGAAGACACCAAGATTTTTAGATTATTACCATCGAGAAAAACCCATTCAGGCAACGGTACAAGGACCTACATTGTCATAGCACGGAGCTGACGCGGCCGGCATCAGCTGAGCGGCACCGGAGCCGCCGGCGGAGCGACGCGAGAACAAACTCTCCCGTAGCTCTTTATCCAACTCCGATATGTCACAAAAATAAATTTCAGTGTCAAAACAGTATTGCAAGCGTATCGAACATTTTATCACATCAGGAAAAATATAATATTCCAACTACAACCTGTACGGGCGGAATATCAGCTCTATGGACAAATTTATAAACAACTAGCAACCGTCAGCAACATTACACGCAGCAAAGGTATACCGTAGCCAGCGCAAAAAAAATAATGTACATGTATCCGCCTACGTATATGAATAATCATTGTGGCACCTAGCCCTATACCTATTAACGTTTCTCCTGTGTTCGTGTCGCACAATGGTGGCGGACTAAATAAAAGAATATATAAAAAAACATATATTTATGATGCTGTATTTCAATAAATACTAAAAATAAAAGATAAAAAGCAGACACCAGTTCCAGCAGCGATAAATAAATACGTTTTTTGAGTCAAGAAATAAATTACGAGCGAAACAAAATGACATTTTCCAAAAAATGTTTAGAACCTCTGTCATGATTCCAGTTTAAAAAAATCACAACAGTGATGTAAACATATTATTTCAATAACTATTATTATGTTGCAAAAATAAACATTTAATTATTATTTTAAAATATAAATGTAGCTGGGAAAACATTTTTTTATCAACAATTTCAATCACGGTGGTTCACAGCTCTAGCAGGCATTATTACTCGTAATATAGAATCAGTTTTCTGCAGAATGTCCCCGGATGGGGCCGGGGCCCGGTCCGCTTTCAGACCACGGAATACCTTTGAATTAATAATACTTGTATAATAATACTTGTATTATTAATTCAAAGGTACAACAAGTCATCAAATTAAAAATGGCATAATTTTCGTGCAGTTATATTCCACTAATTGACCTTGTCTTGCCTTTCTAATCCACCACAAGACAAGCCATGAGTCGACGAAATGCCATCTACCACCCGTGCATTGCAAATGTTCCCTAAGTTCGCTCCAAATGTTTAGGAACCACTTCATCACCTCATCTTCTGGTCTTGAGAGTAAGAAAACTGATTTATATTTTGTACTGTATTTGTGCATGGGGCGCTGCGGCTAAGTCTAACTTAATACTAGCTGAGCGGGCCCAACGTGCAATACTTAAAGTAATGTTTTTCTTGCCCTTTAGACATCCAACATCTGAAGTGTATAAGCTGTTGAATGTCCTAAGCGTGAGAAAGATATTTGTCTACGAAGGCATACGACGGTTCCATAGGAAAACAGTACCTCTCTTGATAGATGATTCTAAAGAGATCGTCCCTGTCCTGTACCAGGCAGGAAAACTAAGTTTGCGAAAAAAAAAATACGATTGCATTGTTCCATTGTTGTATAATAAAATTGACATAGAATTTAAAATTAAAAGAAAATCGAATAACGAAATTAAAAAGATTTTGAGATCATGGTTGGCCAGATTCGATTATGATAGTATTGAATGCTTACTTGTAGATATAGATATAACATAATATGACTAACTTAATAAAATAGTATACATGGCATAACCCGAATAACAATAAGTGTTTTGTAAACTTTTATTATTTCTTTACTTCAATCCTATATATATATATGAAAGTGTGTAAAAAAATTTGTCACAGTTGTTAATGTTAATTTATGTTTTTTCTAGTGCCATAAATGTTAAGGGAGAGGCCATCGGTTCCGAAACACAGTATTACATACTAGTTCGGAACTGATGGGTTCCAATTGATCTTGTTAAATGTATTTGTTTCAATAAAGTATTTTTGTATTTGTATTTTTGTATTTTGTATCTTAGAATGGAATAAGTTGCCGGCTTCATTGTTCCCTAAGAGGATATATTATAAAACTTCCCAATGTTGGAGTGAATAGGATTATTCCAGGTCATCGTGTGGCATCTTCGACCGCGCCGTCGCTTATCATAAGGGGAGAGGGGAGCGAACTTGTGCGTGATAATAAAGCTTCGCTCTTGCGGAAAGAGAGGTTATTGGCTATTCAACACTGTTGAGTGAACTCGCGGACTCGCCGGCACAACTATTCAATAAAATAATTCAGTAACCCTAAATAACACGCATACATCGGTACGTGGCTCCGTCATCTCTATGTATTTGTACTCGGTGGACCCCCGTTAGTTGGAGTTTTGGTCGAGTATCCGGGGTATCGATGTGGTTTAAAATAGTGTACAAGATATATTTAATTGGATAACGGGACACTCACGTATATACGGTCGGTCAATCCGACTCGAGTTTCGGCCGCGTCCGGCGGCCTTTTTCAAGGCGAGTGCACACGCGCGGTGGCTGCCCGTTTGGCACTCAAGATATGTTGAACAAGATATGTTGAACAAGATATGTTGAACAAGATGGCAACAAGATATGTTGAACAAGATATGTTGACCAAGATATGTTGAACAAGATATGTTGAACAAGAGTGCAAAGTTGCTTTTTAACCGCGTGCTCAATTTCGATGACCGAGCAAGCGAAGGATTCTAAAATTGAATCACGAACGCAGCGAGTGATTTAAAAATTAGAATCCTGAGCGTAGCAAGGGAATCAAAAGGGCCCTGTGCCCTTTTGATTCTTGATGATTGAAAAATCTTAGCACTCGAGTGCAACCTGTACTTTTTCATCCCACCTTAGCGAGAAAATTACTAAATGCTTTGCGCATTATTAACAGTTTCAGTCGTTAGTAAATAAATAAATAAAGGTACCTACATAAGTACTATTTAGAATTCATGAAAAAAATATATTCTAGATAGGTACATGTCTTGTCAAAATAGTAATTATTTGGTGTTATATTTACTACATTATTTTATACTACGCAAGTATTTGAAATTTTCTATTAGTAACTATTTTAGTCGTTAATAATAAATTATTTAACTCAGTATACTTCAATTTCGTTTCCAATTAATTTAGAGTAATATCCCCGGGCCGCCAGACGTCACGTATTTTCTGATGGATGGAAAGTGGATCAATGGTCGTAAATAAGTAATGAGAACACATACTTACCCGCTAACTTGCTTAGACGGCCAAGCATCTTTGCTCCCCAAGAAACGGCGAGTAAACCAAATTTTAATCATTAACGATGATTTTAGAATGGATGTACAAATGCAGTCAGTCAAGAAACAAATTACCATTGGTCATGCATTAGACAAATTGCGTACATAATTTTTGTCTCATATAGAACACCTTGTTTTTAACTTTAGAAGGTATACATTTGACCGCCATCTCACCTGATGTTAAGCGACGATGCGGTCTACGATGGAGCGTGTTTACCTAGAAGAAACCGATTCACTCTGAATTATAAGACACCAAGATTGTAACTATCCGGGAAAACCCAGTCAGGCGGTCAATCCTGGTCACACCTCATCAAGAGGTAGTAGTGGTAAGGCGGCAGAGAGAGCTGCTATTCTCCTTTCAATAAAAGGAAAAGGAACAGATTACGCAAAACAAACCGCTGTGCGTAATCTGTTCCTTTTTCGTTTTTAATGCGTTTTTATAGCGGTGTTCCATTTTAGTTTATTTGCTGTAAATAATAATAACTTTAAACAAAACCTTTGTTGTTTTAAAAATGTGTCGTAACACTATTCCTTGATGGCGGATGATGGTGGTATGGTTTAAGACCCACCCTACCACCAGGGGTAGGGCTAGTTAGTGATATGGTGGTATAATCCCAAAATAATAGAGTTTTAAAGCGTCTGTTAAGCAAAACGGCCGACGGAAAGTGTCTGTGAGTACCGGGGCCTTATTTTTAAAGATATTGCGTATAACATACGTGAAAATCAGTTATCAGAAAATACGTGAAGTAAGTAATGTATCTGCTGGACCCCATATCTCAAAATTGGCATGACTGACCCACCATACCACTAACTAGCCCTACCCCCTGGTGGTAGGGTGGGTCTTAAACTGGACCCCATATCTCAAAATTTGCCATCTAAGCAAGTTAGCGGGTAAGCATGTGTTCTTAGTACGTACTAACTCTACTCAATCGCCCACATTTCATCCATCAGAAAATACGTGACGTCTGTTGGCTCTGGGATCTTGGACTATACTCGTAAATTGAAATTTAAAATTTCAATTTACGAGTATAGTCCAAGAAATTGAATACAGTACGTTTTTTTTTTCAGGTTTAAGGCTAAGCTATTTACCAAACTAGTTCAGTGATTGACCTAGTGTGAAGTATATGTCATCAGTTCCAGTCGACTTCCTTTCAATAGCGAATGGTAATGAGGTTTCTGTCGTCAGTGTCGTTTGTAACAAAACTATTTGTTACGAACTTTTGCATGAGAAACGGGACCTCATTGGAGTAAAATGAAATTGCTCGCTCAGCGAGCTATGGAGGAGAGCTATGCTTGGAGTTTCTCTGCTCTGAGGGGATTGCAACCGCAATGAAGTAATTCGTCAGAGATTAAAGTCACCGACACACACAGCGTATTAGCAAACTGAAGTGAAGTGGGCCCGTCATACCTATCTGTCGCAAACCTGGCCGTTGGGGTACTAGAGTAGAGTGGAGACTATTTACAAAATACTAAAAAAACTATTTAAATGCATTTTAATAAAGAAATGTTGTCACACAATAGAAGACTTCCTTAATGACGATAATGTTGCATGGTCATCGATAAACAATCTGTGTATATTTTTTTGTTATCTATCGAAAGTTTACCGACACTGAGATTAATGCTCGGTTCCTTCAGATAGCACTTACGTGTATAATAAAATATCATCATGCAAATTGCATTTTCAGTCAGATGACATCTAGCTAATTCCCTTATAAAAATCAGTCAGCCGACATAGTCGTTCTAAAACAAAACTAAGCCAGCCGGCAAAGTCTCTCTTTGCATAATTCCCCAACAATAAGTCAGTAGACATAGTAACTCGCGTAGTAGTACCGGGTTCGGCTCCCGTCACGGCCCGGTGGGTGTGGGCAGTCACTCTGGAAATAGGCACTAAGTGCCGAACCTTGAGTTCCTCCCCGGTGGCAGCGCGAGCCGAGGCCGTGCCGTCCAGGCGCCCTCGCGTGAGTGAGATAGTCACCGTACCCGCGTCACTGCCGTCCGCGACATGCGGTTCCCGGGCGCACCAGGTCCGATAGCGCTCAGCTAGAGTGCTTACGTTCGGTATGTATGTATGAGTTAGATAGCTAGGTAGCTCTTTCTCCTTAGTTCGATTTTTGGAACGAAGTTCCTTATCGCGCGTTGTGAAAGGGGGGCTGGACGGAAAAAAATCTTACGAAAAGTTGTCACGACACTTTTTGCTATTGTAAGCTGTGCGGCGTCGCATGTTTCTCTGTCTGTGTCTCTCTCTCTCTTATAGAAAGCAAGCCAGATATTTTCATTTCTATTTCGCATTGAACAGTGTGGTGTCGCGACGATTATTTTTGTTGAGTGTATAAGGTTTTTTGTAAATAATAAAAAAAAAATATTCCTTCACTAATTAATCGAAAGGAACTTCGTTCCATCCGGGTGTCCCTTGACACCTCTCAAGTCTTTTTTCTTACAGGTTAGATTCGTAAGTATGATAGAATGTCAGGTTAGGTTATTTTGGGTCCTGCGCCTCCGGCGCTAACTCAATAGTCAGATAGGCAGTAGGGGCCTCCGGGCCAGCAGCCATAAGTCAGTTAGAAAAAAAATAAAAGCAAATTGCATACACGTTTGATTAGATTTAGGTAATTTCATACTGTTCGTTACAATCGATGGATCGCTTTCTAATGCTCGCCATTCATTTCATTAATTTTAAGAATGTATATTTTTGTTAGTTTTTTTTTGAGTTAGCAATAAAGTTTTTCTATCTATCCTACATATACAAGGTATCATGTGTATCGCTTTGTTACATCCATCTACAAATTATTAGTAAAGACTTGTAATCCTACTACTTAACATTATAATTGCGAATGTTTAGGTGTTTAAATGTTTGTTGCTCAATCACGTCGGAGCGCCTCAATGGAACACAGAGTACAGTCCGGAATTACACATGGCGTACTTTCATCGCAGGAAAATAAGGACACTACGCGGGTGGAACCGTGGGGCGCTCGTTGGTCTTCAACAAATAATATACAATAAAGAAATACAGTTTCATTTATAAATCCACCTCCTTTCCATTTTGAGGTTGATGCCTTTTCCTAGTGCTAACCCCTTACTCTGTATTCTAACTGTTGCTGTACTCTGTACTGAGTTAGAACATTTTAATTTGAATCATTACTCAAGCAGGAGGAAAAACGAAGGCAGGAGCTTAGTGGCTCCGTTCGAAGCCCGCCTGAAGGTTAATTAAAAGATGAAAAACATTGTCGTTGGCACATGATATTTGATGTGAAACGGTGTTTTATTTATTTTGTAAGAAGCTGCGTCTCGGTAAAATTTATCATCATACCTATATTTAGTTAAATGTGTACATGTAGGCAGCCGGTCTCAAGTGGCTGCTACCGCCTAGCGGGTGCAGGACCCTACTGACCGAACCGAACACAACGAGCATTAACATCCTTACGTCTCGTGCTCGGACTAGCGCGAGGAGCCCCGACGCGACGCGACGGTGCGACCTTGGCTCGGGCCGGCGCTATGCAAGATCACGAACATCAACGACCTGGCATCCCCGGAGAGGGCACCCCACGGCCCTAGTGGGGAGGTACTCGCACTTGCCAACTATAAAGCTATACTATTTTTACTTATTTTATCTGGTAACGGCTGATAAAAAGTTGGTCTATTTAAGCTCTACTGCAAGTAAAGTAACTAACTAGGCAAAAACTGTACAAAAAATAGGAGTCTTTAAAATTAAAAAAAATGTGTGTGTGCCTAAAACAAGAAATTAAATAATACATTATATAAGTTGACAACAGCGACACGACAGTGAAGAGCAGCAGCAGCATCTTTCTCGCTCGGGTACACTCAGCGGTCCCAAATACACCCAATCGAACTTTTCACATATAAAAAAATTGTGTACGGGGTGCGCCAAAAGAAGTTATCATTTCAATAAAACCTAAACGTAGAAAATAAGCACATTGAACATTCGCTACCGGCCATGCGCGCCGGGTCGGAGCTCGCCGGCCGCCTTGCGAGGGCCCGGCGCTGGCGGCTGGCGGCTCCGAAAACATGGATGTTTACTGACCTTGCGAGAATATGGTCTACCTAGCTGCCGTGACGTTAGCTCAGCACTTCACATCATTTATATTGAGTAGCGCATACAACATACAGCTATTTTCTTTTTTTATATTAATGCCAGTTAATTTATAAATTAATTAAATTTATAGGAATATCGAAGAAACATTTACCCTGAACTTTGAAATATTCAAAAAAATATGAAACAGTCGTGTTTGATTCAAGCACAACTCAATTAATTACTCTGTAAGGCTTATATATTCTCATATTCGTACCAGCTAGAAGGTATTTCTCTTGAATCTTTTTCAGTAGAATTCACTCTCACACTTCACGCTGCTGGGAGATCACTGCTGGGAGCCCACTGCTGGGAGCCCACTGCTGGAGTCGGCGACGGATACGTGTTTCAACGTCGTGTGCTGCACAGTTGTTGTTTGATTTTTTAGATTTATAAAAAAAAATGCCATTAGCTGTACAGGTACGTGAACTCGAATAATGTTACATGACTTGGAATAGTCGACCGTGAACCGTCCTGACGAACGTATGATGTGCGTTTTATAACACACAGTTGTGTTATCGCCCATTTAACATTAGATACTTCATAACATAAAACTCAACATTACCAATTTTACATTTAATATCAAACCAAAACTAATTTTATCATTATAAGGCCATAATATTATTCACAACTAACTGTACCCTGCCACGCTTCGCTGTGGCACATTGTAATGCAAAAATAAGATAAAACAATCCTTGATGAGGATTATATATCATTCTAAAATTTCAGCTCGATCGGTGTAGAACTTTTTGAGTTTTTGAAGCGTACACAAACCAACATAACATTTTGACGTGACAACGTCTTATAAATTGGTTTGTTATTGGTTTAAAATAGTAAAATGTGTGTGCTGTAACTTATAAAATAAGAGAACGACAAAACTAAAAATGTATGATGTACATTACCATGTAAACTTTCAACGAAAGTTGGTTTGAATGAGATCTAGTAGGTAAGTAGTTTTGTTTTAATACGTCATAAATTCACTTTTGGTAAAACACTGATTAAAGTAACAACGAACTACAAGAATTTTTATTTTAGGTATGTTACTTGCTGCTACGGAAGCCTTCATGGGCGGGTCCTACTCGCACTTGACCACTTTTATTTTAATATCCTTTGCGCGCAATTTGTTTTTAACGAATGGAGGATAGGGGTAACGAATGTTATATCAAGTGGTAGAACATTTAAATTGCTAAGAATGAATCAATTGCAACGACCGACTTGACGACTAAAATGTTTACTAACTGAACATTTCAACTACTTGCGTAGTACAACATGAACTATAGTCCGTTCCACGGAGAGGTGTAAACAAATCAATGTCGCTCTCAATATTTCAATCAATATTACCAGCATTTCTCAACCTTTGTTGTAGAAGATAGTTCGTTGTAAGCGTCTCTGTTTGCCCTTTTAGATTTTCGTCACATAACAAGTTAAATAAATTCCAATAACTCCGTTTCCAACCTTTTGTCTTATTTCTATTTTTTATAATTATATGTTTATTAAACATGTGATGCGCATAAGTTTAAAACATTAATACAAAAATAACTTGGGTGGTTGGTTCATGGAACACAATAATGTAACAAATAAACAGTTTTTATTAATATTAATTATTAAGTGCAGCTTTGTTTTGTTATGTAGCACTTAAATTCCTTTTGTGTAAAAATGTATTAATTTTGTATTAATGTTAAAAATATTTCTTTCTTTATTACCTATGTATATTTTTTATTAGGCATAGGACATTTTATATCAGAAATATTTATAATTTATTCCATAACAACATTTATGATATAATTCCTTAGACTTACTTAGAAAAAAAAACCTCAAACCATTTTGACTTGGCTTGACATTGACTTGCAGGTGTCGCAATGTTAAAAACGATCGAAAATGTTGTATTTGATTATGCTGTATGATACATTTAAAAAAAATCTTTCTTTATTACCTATGTATAATTTTTCAACTGACATATAATTTACTCAAAAGCTATTTTTATAATTCCATATGCCAGAGATCTTGGCAAAATAGAATGATCGCTTAATTAAATTTTATAAACATCTTAATATTGGACTCTATTTTATATGGAATAAATTTCATTTCATTTAATTTTTTCATGATGTATGTGAAATGACGGACTTTTTAGTAAACTTAAATTTAATGAGGTATATATATATGAGACGATCTTCTTAGCATTCCATGGATTCACCGTGCGGGTGCCGGGTCCATCGTGTGGCAGAGAGAGAAAAACTCGAGTAGTTCCCGAGACTTGTGACTCGGGCGTAGGTTTAAGGGGCCCCTTTCTGACGTACATTGATAAGAAAATCGTAAAGGTAAGTAAAATGACAAAACAAATGGTGGCACACAAAATAATTTGGTGGCACTATTCCTACCCATTCTGAGAAGATTCAAATAGTTTTAATATTAAGTGCCCCATAGGATCTTTTTAATAAGATTTCTACTGCGTTAGATTCTGTTGCAATTAATTTTAAAACGTATCGAATACTGGGTAGTGTTTTCATCTATCCTAATATAAGATTTTTACATCTAAACAAATTTGTTAATGAGCGTTCTAATTTTACATTAAGTTGTTTTTACATTTATTATTTTAACATTAAGTTATTGCTCGGCTCGGGTGGTCTTGTCACGCCAATACGCAGATGCAGTGCCTGGTTCTAATCTCACGCGCACCTCTGCCTTTTCGAATTCTTGAGCGTAATGCTGCTAACGGTAAAAGAAAACATCTTGAGCAAACTGGCATGTTCCTAAAAATTTTCGAGGTCAGAGAGGTTTGTCATCCACCACCAACACGGAAAAATTATAGCCCCAGCAAGGAACTTTTAGTGGGTTGCATATGTGCGCAGCGTCCCGCAAATTTACCAGCTTAGATCCCTTTTCCGTAATTTTCCCTCCATAAAAATAAACTTATACCTATGCTTTCCAGATCATAATCTAACCGTGTTTCGCGTTTAAACCTGAGCCATTTAGCTGTTCCAACTTGGTTGAGCAACGTACATCCAAACTTTTGCACTTATAATGAGTATTAGTAGATTTTCTTGCGAATAAATAGACATTATTTGGTGGTTCATTAGGTAAACGTCTTATACGAGGGTCAAACTGAAAGTTCTTAGAACTGGCCACTTATAAACAATATAATAAAAAAATAATTCTATAATTTGAAAATAGAACTCTTTGCCAATATTACTGAGTATATACTTCATTCAATTGTCATTTGTTTTACGATTTGGCGGCAAATTGAAAATTGTCTGTGTCACGTCAACATGAATTTAACACGAGAAAATTTTCGTGCAATGATTTTTTATGACTATCGATGTCATTTAAGTCGACACGAAAGTTATGATAGACTACGATTGGCCTTTCACGATGAAGCCCCATCTCGTGCGACTGTTTACAACTGGTTTAATGAGTTTAAACGTGGTCGCACTAATCTCACTGATGATTTACGTGAGGGACGGCCTTTTACGGCGACGACTGAAGATAACATCTGTGTTGTGCGGCGTATGATAGAGACTGACAAAAGAGTGACCTATCAGCAGATTCGGACAAGCTTAGGCATCGGTATGAGTTAAGTGCACAAAATCCTAAACGAACATTTAGCGGTCAGGAAGCTTTGCGCCCGGTGGATACCTCATAATTTGATTTAGGCTCAAAAACTCCATCGTGTGGATTGGTGCCGTAAAATGATTGAAAGATTTAACGGAGGTGACTCAAATGCTGTGTTCGACATACTAACAGGTGACGAAAGCTGGATTAACTGTTATGATCCTGAAACCAAAAGACAATCTGCTCAGTGGGTGTTTCCTTTCGAGGAGTTGCCAACTAAAGTGAAGAGAGATCGAAGTGCGATGAAAAAAATGGTGGCCTCGTTCTTTGGAAGGATAGGTCATTTCGCAACAATTGTGTTAGAGGATCAAAAAACAGTTTCTGCAGAATGGTACACTACCAATTGTTTGCCACTTGTCTTGGAAAAAGTTAGAGAGAAACGACCTCGCAGTAGGCTCCTCCTTCACCACGACAACGCCTCATCGCACACCGCCAAGCGAACGATCGACTATTTGGCGACATCAAACGTTGAGTTACTGGGTCACCCGCCGTATAGCCCCGACCTCGCGCCTTGTGATTTTTATTTATTTTCAAAAATTAAAGAAAAACTTAAAGGAAAGCGGTTTATGAATGCTGAAGAAGCGGTGGCTGCGTATCGCGATGCCATTGAAGAGACCCCTAAGGACGAGTGGGCAAAGTGCTTTTCCCAGTGGTTCCATCGCATGCAGCGGTGTATTGACGTGAATGGACAATATTTTGAAAAGATATAATAAAACTAATAACTGGCTAATGTAATCAGTTTTTGATTTTCTAAGAACTTTCAGTTTGACCCTCGTAATTTACGTGCAAAAAGTTATGGTATCCCATCAGAAACATGCGTATACTTAAGTGAAGTGAGATCAAAGTTCAGTATTATGATACCTATTATATGCCTTGTTTGTTGACTTCAACGACTAAATAATAGATATCTAAATGGTCTTAAATGGTCAGTTCTAAAATCTATTTATAATAACATAGACTAGTTTTAAACACTTAAAATATGATTTGTTTTTATAATTTATGATGATTATTAAAAGCAGTCTGACTTGGCTGGTTTTAATATCATAACATTGAACTTGTATTTCACTTCACATTTATGTTATGATGGGATTCGCAGTTTGATAAACACAGATCAAATTGCCACTGTTTAAAACCGTATCTACCACATTCTACTATTACTATTTATAACTTTCAAGATAAGTTAATAAATCATTATTTGTTCAATACAAATCCAAGTATGTTGTATTTAAGATCACAGTAAAGTCGAATCATATTTGTGAAAAATATTTAAAGAGAGTTTTAGAAAAATACTAAGGTTAAACGATTTTCTTGTTATGGCAGTACCTTTGTTTACATTTTTTACACCTCTCCGTGGAACGGACTATAGTAAATATAATATCAGTTAATTACTATTTGGAGAAAACATGTAGCTAGAATATTTTTCTTCATGAATTCTAAATAGTATGTTTATTTTTATTTCCTTTAAAATTTTCCTTGATGTGGCGTAATCCATAATTTAATGCATTTGGGCAGACACTTTTTCATGTACACAGATGACACTCCTTACCTCAACCGGTCAACTCTCCATATTTTCACGACATATTGCTATTGCTAAAACCATGGCTAAATTAACTTAAGTTAAAACCTTAGGTTATAAATAGGAAAAATGAATACAAGTGAAAACCCGAAATAAGTGATTCTAGCGACAAAGAAGTTTATTTGACGCCAACAGAATTGACTAAAATTGTTAATAATTCGCAAAGTATTTCGTCATTTCCTTGCTGAGGTGGGATGAAAAATTACGTGTTGCACTCGAGTGCAAAGTTTTTTCACCTTTTGATTGATGATAGATACCCTTGTTACGCTCAGGATTCTATTTTTTGAATCATGAGCGTTTCAATTTTAGAATCCGTCGCTTGTTCGGTCATCAAAATTGAGCACGCAGTTAATAAGCAACTTTGCACGCTTATACAACTATCCTCAGACTAAACACATGAAGAAACCAACATCGTTGCTCTGCCGGCCGGCCGGGGAACAGATCAAACAACACTCAATTAAATGTTTTATGTTACAGGTAGCCTTCGAGACAAACGATAACCTCAACCTCGGCGGACACAAAACGTCCACACAGATGCGTCCTGACATTCCCAGTGAAGACTGTTCTTTTGTGGCTCGCCGCGCCGCCGCGCCGGGCCCTGCGGGGCTGTTGCTGAATTCGCGCGCGTTTTTAAGGAAAACTTAAAATTTATAGAGAATTATTTTGATAGCAGTGCTACTGAAATTAGTGTGTATGTAATGTATACAATTTGTATGTTCTTTCTTTTGTTTTTGTTTTTCATTAATTGAAGTGTAAATTGTACATTTATGAATAAAGTACTTTGACTTAGTGTTGTGTGTGTGTGTTGGTAGCTGTTTTGGTTGACATCTTTAGAAGTGAAAAATTCTTTTGGCACGCCACACATAATGTTTCGTAGGCTGTGAACTGACCTCAAGCGTCACGTTTGTATGTGAAAGATTCGTTGGCGCTACCTCGGGACCGGCGCGGGCGCATGTGATAGCCCGTACTCCTACACCACTCAGGGATCGTGTGTTCAACGGTGAAAGAATTTTCAAAATCGGTCCAGTAGTTCCTGAGATTGGAACGTTCAAACAAAACACTTCTTCAGCTTTATGTTAGTACTCGTAGGTATACATTTTTATTATACTACGAAATCTGTTCAACATTGACCTCCTGACTTTGACATTAACAAGAACATCCCCTCTTTTTAATTCGGTTAAAAAGACGTTAAATGTCATGACAGCTACTTCTACTAATAACGAATACTTTTAAAAATCAAATCTATTTACACTGTGTGAATATTCACAACTTACAATAAAATTATCTTAACAATAAAAAAAGTTATCGTTTTAGGATGAGATCGTCGCTCTGCTTCAAACCATTAAGTTATTTCGTAGTGTTAAGATTTTGTAGAACAAAAGTACAGAAACATTTTTTTGGTGGACATTCATGTAGTACTAATAAAGGTCTGCGGTTTTGCCCGCGCAGCTCGCATACCCGTTATTTTCCCGTCATAAAAGTAGCCCATGTGCTATTCCAGACCACAGCCTGTGTTCCAAATTTGAACTCGATCCATTCAGACGTTCCGACATGATTGAGCAACGAACATTTTCACACACAAATCTTCGCATTTATAACATTAGTATGACTTGTACATATTGGTACGAAGCAAGAACTATAAATCTTGAGGTTCGACGTTTTTATGTATTTACGAATACATCAACAAAGAAATCGAAATATGTATAGAATAATAGGTCCGTGAACAGAATTTATGGGTCATATGAACCACCAGGAGACCTATGTAGGTTGATAGAAGGGTATAAAATAATAAGATTCAGCACTATGCCATCACTTGAAAGTTGTCCAACTGACTCCAGGTGAAGATAGGGGGTTGCAACTCTCGATCATTTCTCCTTGTCAGTCGTCACATGATTTTTGTACGGCGTTGCGGAATAATGGATAACAAGAGGTATTAGAAATTAGAATCCTGAGCGTAGCAAAAGCGTAGGTGAAAAATATTTGCACTCGAGTGCAACACATAATTATTCATTTCACCTTAGCGAGGAAATGACTAAATGCTTAGCTTACGATTATTATTAACTGTTCCAGTCAATTCTGTTCTATGATTCGAACGACAAACAATTTCTTTGTCGCTAGAATCACTTATTTCGGGTTTTTCAGTTGTATTCAATTTTCCTGTTTTTAACCTAAGTTTTTAACTTTGAGTTTATTTAGCCATGGTTTTTTATAACAATAACATTATGACGTGATAATACGGAGAGTTGACCGGTTCAGGAGTGTCATCTGTGTACATGTAAAAGTGTCTGCCCAAACGCATTATTATAGCATTATGGTAACGCCACATTAGCATCAAGGTAACGTGGAACTAAGTTAAATGAAATTGTACAAAAAATGTTTTAATATACGCTGTTTTTAATAAACGTAAATTTGTATGGGAGTACAAGTACTGCCTCAGTTACCTTAATATTTATTTTGAGCGGACGAAGTCGCGGTTATAAGCTAGTATTTGTAGGTATATGTATGCTAGATCTAAATTGTATTTGCTGAAACTGTACTAGCGATATGACTATGACTTCATCATAGTCTCTCGGCTCGCCGCGCTCCGTCGGCGCGGCCGCGGCGGCGCGTTCGACCAGAAACACCCGAACTAACGCGTTTGTACTCTCAGGAGGAGAACGATATAAAAACAGAATGGTATGAAATAGGGAATGGAAGTTTGCATGAAACATTTTATTTCTTAAATATATTCGCATAAAATTTCGCACGAATTGAGCATAATCAAAATAATGAATATAATGTAGTACAGTATTTTTCAAAACTCAGCCTCCAAAGGGGTAAAATAAGGGATGAATGTTTGTATGAAACTTTTTATTGCTTGAAAATATTTGCATGAGATTTCGTAAGCACTTAGTTAAGAAATTACAGGGCTTAGAGATATAAGATCTTAGATCTCTGGGTGACGAGCGCAGTGCTAAGCTAGGTAATGATTTGGACTCTTCATGTTCCAATAGCTGCGTGTCACTGTGCTGTTATGTGTCAGGCATGTTGCTTACCATCAGGCACATGTCCTGATCGCCTCGTCACTTTTTATTAAAAAAAAAAAAGCCAAAATAATGAGTTATGTAATACAGTTTTTTTCTAAAATGCAATCAATTTAAGTGAAATATTTAAAAAAATATTTTTTATTGTTATGTAATCGTATTCTGAACTGAAAATTTTTAGGCAACCCATTTGCAATGTATTTGTTAGCATATTAAATTACATATAAAACCCTTTTCATCCAATAAACAGCTCGGCGAAGGTCGTTGTATTGCGGGATCTTAGACTATAATTTCTGCCCAAATTTCACTTAAATTAATTTAGTTTAGCCGTATTAGCGACAGATAGATACAGATAGACAGAGTCACTTTCGCATTTTATAATATTAACTAAGAAGGATTATCATCAACATTCGTCGGGGCTTTTGTGTGTGCACTCTCTGTCGCCCGCAGTTTCACTCGTTGATGAAAGCAGCCTATATTTTCCGCGAGTGCGCTCTTCTCATGCAAAAAGGAATTTTAAATTGACCCGGCCATCTGAGTTCCAGAGGTTAGCAAATATTCAAACATAAAATGAATAAGCCCTCAAGTTCATAAAACACTAGTTCTGACTCGCGGCTTTGTCCGCTTTGAATTTAGAAAAAGGATTTTCCGTAACGAACTCTACATGTTTCGGGATAGATAGCCTGCGAGTTATCTAATCACGGATGTTTGATTGTCCATCCCGTCTGACCGTCTGTATGGATTGGGTTCATATTTGTAACACAAATCATATTCTGGAACAGCACGTAGGCTTGGAACCTGCCCGGTAAGTCCGCATGTAGTACTTCACAACAATTTATTGCAATCAGTGGGTTGATAATCATAGGACATGTTGCTACTCGTACTAGGCTATTTAAAAGATCTTGTGTCGATTTAACATGTAGGGCATTTTGATTTTAGGTTCTTCTGATACGCAAGGTTAGTAAGTTTGCTTGAATATTATTTTACTTCCAAAATTTTATTTATTCGGAAAATATAATGTGAAACCCCAGGCATTTGTAATTTATTTAATGAAGTAAGATGTCGCAACCTAACATGTGGCTCGGCCGCCGCGCTCGCGTACGCACGAGTACGCCCGACTCGGCACTGAGGCTGCTATCACTACAATCTGACATGAACGTAATTATCTACTGACATTGTAAAAATAACATTTTATGATCATTGTGAAAATTATGATTATCCATGTACAGGTACCATTCTGTTACATATTTATAAAAGTGAACTAACAGCGCCCCGTTGTTCTATCCGCCTAAGTTCTGTTCTCGTTATTTGCTTGCAATTACAAGCAGCCTATATGTTGAGTTTAGACTTGAAAATTTACTTTCACATGTGTTTTAGTCTCGGTGTGTTTAATCAATTTTTCAATAAAAAAAATCATGTTAAGTATATACCAATCCGATTCGTTCAACCGTTTCGATGTGATTGAGCAGTAAAATATTTTTCATCCGACCAGCTCGGAAAGAGTACTTTTGCTCCTCGATATCAGGGCGCAAAAGTCGTTTTTACCGTTTTAATATGTTAAAAACTCAGACTCGTAACCTCCTTGGTGTACTTGTACTTACTTTTTTTTTAATTTGCTTAGCGCGAAAACATTTAAAAATTTGCATTTAGTCATTTCCTCGCTGAGGTGGAATGAAAAGTTACGTGTTGCACTCGAGTGCCAAGATTTTTCACCTTGTGCTCTTTTGATTCCCTTGCTACGCTCAGGATTCTAATTTTGAATCACTCGCTGCGCTCGTGATTCAATTTTAGAATCCTTCGCTTGCTCGGTCATCAAAATTGAGCACGCGGTTAAAAATCAACTTTGCACTCTTGTGTAACAAATAACTATTTCCCCTATATACCTAACAATGCATTTTTCCGGGAAAATATGTATTTTTTGAGTGTAGGTATGTTCCGCGACAGCTCCGTCAATAGTATCTATGTAAATTGTTGTTGGTGATCATACTTCAGAGGCGCTACAGGTAATACAAAAAATTTCATCGAAATCAGTTTGGCAGTTTTTGAAATATCAACAAAAAACTAACACTTGTTTACCTTTACCCGCGGGACGTGTTCATACCTCGCTGTTTCATGGGACCGGCGTCGAGGTCATTTCATAAAACAAAATAAAATTTAACTGAATGTTTGAGTTTAATTTTTGAAGTTAATACTTCTTTACGCGCGTTGAGACAAAATTTTCGTGAGCTGTAAATGAAATGAACTGCCACGCTCGGGTATGATAATAATTTCCGGATGAACTCGGGATGCTAGAGCGAGAAACAAAATACAGTGAACAAGCGCGTCAGAGCGAGAAAGATAATATAGTCCCTGAGAACCTGTTGTTCAGTACAGAACATAAAATGTGTGTGGCAACATTTTTATATTCGGTAGAAGCTGCACACACATATGGCAAGACAGATTGCCATACTTTCTCTTCTAAACTGTCTGTACGATGTGCACGACTTTTGTAAACTTTTTTATTTTATTGGAATATTCAATAAATATTCTAAAATACATTCTCGCATGATTTCATTTCACACATGCGAAGTTGGTGCTTCATCCGAAAAGTTAACCGCAAGTGCAATTATACTGTGTTAATATAATAGTAAAGTTACAATCCATATTGCAACCGACACGTGCTCCGGCGCACCGGCGTTTTTGAGTTTGCTCGTGGCGGCTCTAAGGTACCCAGTGCTATTGATTGGGTGCTGCAACGCTAGTTTCAGCTTATTTCAGCGAAACAAGAACAATTTATCGAAGATAGTTTATTATATTTACATCTTTTTATACCGACATTCTTCCGACATTCTACCGACATCTAGATATTTGCCGCACTAATGTCATTAATTGAACTTGACACGAAATATTACATTTGCATTTTACATCCACTGCAAACAAGTTTTTGTTGTAATTTGGTTGTAATAATACTTATTTGTATTACTGTTTTATCACAGCACTTAGGTACACTACGTAAACACACAAAATGATACCCTATTTTTATCACAGCACTTATACATAGGTACACTTTAAACACATCATAATATATATGCATTTTTAGCGAAATACCCATAAAATAAATAAAAAATTTGGTAGTCAAACCCTATTTCTGAGCCGCGTAATTTTTTATTTTATTTATTCCTGGCCATAGATATTAATCATTTCGCCACATGCTGTTCCCGTGTTCCTGTGCTTACTAGGTAAGTATTTACTAATTGTCTATTTCTAAATAATTTGTATTTTTAATTTATTTTTAAAATTATTTAGTGGTCTTTAAACATAAGTATTTCTTATTTTAATTTTCACTTCCGCCGTGCGGTCTTAAGCGCACTATTTTTTTTTATTGAAATATGTTTGTGTTTTTTCGGAGAAAATTAATTTATCTGTTATACATTTCCTATCTTACATTTATTTTGTACACGTATAAATATGTCATGTATGTTTTTTTTATCAATGCTATTTCATTATCCCATTATTTAGAGGTACCTATATGACAATGAGTTGTCTATTTTATCTTATTTATATAGATTCATCATCATCAACAGCCCACTAAATGTTCCCACTGCTGGGGCTCGGGCCTTCTCTCGCAAGGAGAGAGTTAAGGTCATAATCCACCTCGCTGGTCCAATGCGGGTTGGTGGATAACACATGACTTCGAAAGATTCTAGGTACAGGTCGTTTTCCTCACGATGTTTTCCTTCACCGTTTTAAGTTAGCGGCATTACGCACATGACTTCGAAAAGACAGTAGTGCGTTAGGGGTTTGAACCCGGGGTCTCCGGATCAGCAGGTGCCGCGCCGTTCTCCCGACTAGACCAGCCGTAACTGTAACTTGAATCTTAAATCTGAGATTAGGTAGTACCTCATACAAATTGTATTGTAAGCAGGTATTAATGTGGGATCCCAATTTAATATGTAGATACTTACGTTTATTGTACGTGCTGTAAATGCGAAAATTTCAATGTATGTTGCTCAATCGGTGGATTCAGATCGGGATAAAATTTAGACATACTAGACGGCTGGTATATCTGGCATATCTGGAATAACACCGGCTACTACGGGAACGGGTAAAAATATAACAGCCGGCAAGTTGTGCACAACATTAGGGCGTTCTAACATACTGCACAACGAACTCTTCCGTCTCATGCGGACCTAGCTAGTACGCGGGTGAAGATTACTTGGAATCGGTACAAAGTAACGTTGTAACGCTCAGGTCAGGTCAGTAGGCAACAGATAGACAGGTCGGTAGTCTACCGGATGCGAAAACGGAATTATCAAATTAATTAATATTACAAAGCTGCAAAGTTTCTTTGTTTGAACGTGCTGTGTCCGGAAATACTGGTCCAAATTAAAATACCTACCTACTGGCCTCGTGGCTTAGTGGGTAGTAACTCTGCCTGCGAAGCCGAGGGTCGTGGGTTCGATTCCCACCCAGTGCAAATATTTGTGTGATGAATTCAAATGTTTGCATTGTGTCTGGGTGTTTCTATGTATAATAAGTATGTATTTAAAACTATATATGTATTATATCAGCTACGAGTATCTGGCCGCCATCACACAAGCTTTGCTTAGTTTGGGGTCAGATGGTGTTGTGTGTGAATTGTCCACCAATATTTATTTATTTATTTTAGTATTGAAGGGAGGAAAATGATGTGAGTACTATATTTGGGTAAGGTCTTGAATCGAGCCGCCTGAATTTAGGGGAAGGAGTTGGTGGAGGGGAGGGAAGGGTGAGGGGAACTACCCCCTACCATTTTTTCCTGCCGGAACCGCATAGTTTTTTAAATTAAATATCAAAGATCATTTTTGCTACTCTACTAAATCACTTTTATACCTAAATTTAGGGAGGGGGGAAGGGGTAGGGATTGGGGCTAGTTGTATCTGTCACTAATTTCGACCTCACCGGTCAGAGTTGGACTCCGGGTGGGCTCCCGCCAGAAGCTCTAGCGGTCGCCCCTGAACTTTGCTCCGCCACACTCAGCCTTCGTTTCGTCAACTTGGCTTCATGCGACTAAGCAACGTTCAGGACCTCCCTTGAGCTTCTGGCTCCCGCATGATTTATAAACACTCTAGGGGTAGGGGCCACAAGACTAGGTGGAGTCGGGGTGCTCTGTGTCGGTTTTGTGACCAATTTCGACCTAACCGGTCTGAGTTGGTCTCTGGGTATGGCTATTTTATTAAATATTGAAGGCAGGAAAATGATGTTTTTACTATATTTCGTTCACAAAATGATTTATATAATTTATAGACATAATTTATCATTTCATCATTTCTAAAAAAATATCTTTTTTTGGCTTAAAGGCATCGCCTCCACCACTATAACATCATGAAAACGTTTCATTTCACGAATATAGACATCGAAGACGTTCAAACTTATGCAATATTTCCTGATATTGCGTTCCATTTCACGCATTTGCATGTTTTTCGTGTGAATTTACAGAAACATTAAATATTAATTTAAAATATTTTCGCGTAACTCCGGCCGCTAAAATCGAATTGGGAGGGTCAAGACAAATCCCTTTGACCATTCTACAGTAGCAGAATCCTCAAATTCAGGCGGCTCGATTCAAGACCCGACCCCTATATTTCGTTCACAAAATTATTTGTATAATTTATACACATAATTTATCGTTCTAATCATTTCTAAAATAAGGTTTTTTTTTTGGCTTATAGACATCGCCTCCACAAATATCATGAAAACGTTTCGTTTCAGGAATATAGACATCGGAGACGTTCAAACTTATACAATATTTCCTGATATTGCGTTCCATTTCACGCATTCGCATGTTTTTCGTGCGAATTTACAGAAACATTAAATATTAATTTAAAATATTTTCGCATAACTCCGGCAACTAAAATCGAATTGGGAGGGGCAAGACAAATCCCTTTGACCATTCCACAGTAGCAGAATCCTCAAATAATTCAGGCGGCTCGATTCAAGACCCAACCCCTATTTACTCATCTATTCGAAGTAGGTGCCAGTCAACTCAAAAAAGCTAGTAGATATATACTATGTACGTAGTAAGTAGACACAGGTAAGTAGTATCTACCTACTATGACTACTATTTGAACTGACGATAACTGTTACAACGGATGCTGCTTAATAAACACTGAATACGCCATACGGATACGTGAGACCGGAAATGAACTTGAGCCATGAGTTCTTTTATTTTTTCAAAACTACGCGCTCTACGATCCAAGTTCTCTCAATCCGAGTTTTGGAAAAATTGCGAGATATCATTTAAAAGCTTACGATACTGCACACTATTTATTCTGACCACCTATAAGTATTCCCACACTTCAACATATTTTATTTATGACCCTTCCTCGCTCCAAAATTGTATTTGTTTGTAAAACGCAAAAACAACTGAGCCAATTTAGATGAAAAAGTCTCCGCAAACAGACAAACTGACCGGCCGACAGAATGTAAATAAACAATACTCAAACATTGTAGAGAATAACTATATACCTGCCTATTACTATGCTGTGCCCCGCGGGACCAGTATTTCGTGATTTCATGTGTTAATTCATGTTGTGTACTCCGGTAGGTTAGCACCTACGTATTTAACAGATATGCACAAAAATTATAAAAACTGTTAAAGAGACTATCTGTAGGCCTCTTAGTCATATAATCAATTTATGTATAAGTACAGGCACATTTCCCGAGGCCCTTAAAAAAAGTATAATCATACCTGTATTTAAAAAAGAAAATAGGGAGCACATGGAATATTACCGACCTATTGCCCTTATACCTATAATGTCAAAAATATTGGAAAAATATTTTAACCAGCAATTCATTCAGTATTTTGAAAAATACAATATACTTTGTAATGAGCAAAAGGTTTTAGAAGAAATAAGACTATAAATATTGCTATATATGATTTTCTTAACAATGTAATGAAAATGTTGATAATAACAATGCTATCTGTACCATTTATTGTGATATGACCCAGACATTTGACTATGTCAATCATGATATTCTTCTGAGTAAATTTGAAGCCTATGGGGTTAGAGGTAATGTGCTTGACTTAGTAAAATCTTACCTAACAGACAGAAGGCAAGTTACTAAAATTACGAAGATTAATACTAAAACTAAACAGGAGGAAATATTCACCTCTAAAGAAATAACTGTCAAATTTGGTGTGCCGCAGGGAAGTGTGTGGGGACCGTTTCAATTTATTGTCTACATAAATGATTTTCCTAAAGTAATTGAGCATCCAATGTCACTATTTGCAGATGACAGCACAATAACAATAGCATGTCAAGATAAAGCTAATTATGAGGAAGATATCAATGCCGCACTAAATTCATCTATCCATTGGTTAAACATTAATAACTTAAAAATTAATTTAAACAAAACCAATTTCATGCAATTTACTCAAAGAAAAATTACTTGAGTAACATAAACATAAATTATCAAAATAAAAAAAATTGCAGAAGTCACTACAACAAAATTTTTGGGCCTAACAATAGACATGAAATTGAATTGGAAGGCACATGTTGAGATTCTCTGCAAGAAGCTGGGTAGCTCGGCATATGCTCTGCATAGGCTTGCTCCAGTGGTAAAGAAAGAGGCTCTTCTTACATCTTACCATGGATTGGTGGCATCAGTCTTGAGATATGGGATCATTTTTTGGGGGAATTCAACTGATACAGCCTCAGTTTTCAAAGCACAAAAACGATGCATCCGTGCTATGTTCGGGATGCAAGTTACAGATAGCTGCCGACAAGTATTCATAGACAACCAAATATTAACCCTGCCATGCCTGTACATATTTGAAGTTATGTGTTTTGTAAGGAATAACCCTCATTATTTTCCTCTATTGAGTGACAAAGTAAAACGTAACCGGCGTGATAAGTGTAGACTGCTCATAGACAAACGCAAAAAAAGATTATGAGTGACAGCATTTTTGTATGGCTCCTCTTTTATATAATAAGCTGCCAAATGCCATAAAAGAACTTAACATAACAATGTTCAAAAGTAAACTAAAAAAGTGCTGATACACACATGCTATTATACTGTAACTGAATTTTTAAATGATAAGGAAATTAATTGGAATACTAATATTTTAGACATTGTTTAACATGAAATTTTACAATCTTTAAACCTTATTCCATTAATATCTCAATAGATATTATTATTCCATGATGAAATTTGACAGTCAACTGACATAAGACCATATAATGATATATTGTATAATGATGAATTAGTTTGTACTGTATTACATTTTGATATTCTTTGAGTATTTACATGAATATTATAATTAACGACATTTTGATTATATACATTTATCACACTTTATACATTCTTTGACATTCCTCACATGGATGAACTGCAAGATCTACTAATGCAAGACCTTAGACCCTGGATGGATATATTGATCAAACTCAAAAACACAAGACAATATCCTGATGAAACACAAGATGTTGGCGAAATTGTGCTCACCAAACATTTATCTCACACAAATATATATATCACAACCAAATAGAAGCCAGAAATTAATCTAAGATGAAGAATCAGATGACATAAATAAAAACCAGAAATTAATAGAAGATGAGGAAGAAGAAGACTTTACTCAGCTGACTATTATTTAATTATTTTTTTATTTATAAATTACTAACAAATTGTCTTGCCAGACATATTGCATGCCTCTCGCAGAGGCCAGTTTGTATGGGGCAACTTTTAAAATGTTTTGTATCATCTTATCTTACCTACAAACAGCAATAAAGATTTTTGTATTTGTATTTTGTATTTTGAAATCCTTTCAACCATATCAGAGATGCGAACAACTTGAGTTGGTACCTATATAGTAATTTTTCAGTATCCCACGGGAACCACTAATTCTAACCAAATAGTTAATAAGTATAATGGAATGACAATAGCGTACCTAATGTACGTAGGTACCTACTACAGCCTTCAGCCGTTAGAGAAATGCGAGGGATCCATTTACAATAAAATACAATAAAATAACCAATAAAAGGGGCCTATACAATAAAATAACTTTTGCTCGCGACTTCGTCCGCGCAAAATAAAAATGAAGTAGGTACCTATTGAGATAACTCGAGGTATATTTGAACAGTAGGTATATTTTATTCTTATTTTACCAAAACACCCGTACACATTATATTTACTGAAAAAACCTTAGGTATATTAAAACATTCTTATGCGATTCATATTGTTTCAGTTCTTTAAGTGTGAAAGCGTAACAGACAGAGTTACTCTAATATTTGTATGTATAGCTTCATGTCAAATGTTTAGACACAAAGTTTCACGGTTTTATACTGATCGTCCAAATTCACTTTCCATTCCCTATTTTACTGCATTCAATCAAAATCAAAGGTTTTCAGCAACAAAGGGAAGCTTATCTCATTAAGTTACAGCTGGTCTAGTCGGGAAAACAGCGACTGCCCCCAAAGCCCTTCAACCCCCACTACGCGCACCACTGTCTTTTCGAAGCCAAGTGTGTAATGCCGGAAGTTTTCCTTCCGGCATTACGCGCATGGCCTCGAAGGATCCGACATCTATCCGACGGCTATCAAGAGGAAACCGACATGTACCTAGAATCATTCGATGTCATATGTCATCTACTAACCCGCACTTGGCCCGCGTGGTGGATTCGGACCTTGACTTGCGAGAGAGGGCCCGAGTCCCAGCAGTGGGAACAATTAGTGGGCCTCAATACGAACATTCACCTCATAGTATCTATTATTCACATAAAGTTCGAATTTTCAAAATTGCCGGAACATATACTTATTTTCTTGAATATCAACTACCTAGGTATGTATTTTGAAACTTACAAAATTTATTGGTTTCATCTTTCTTCATGTCTTGTGTTCTTCCAAACTATAATCTACTCAAGGGCGCCTCCAAGTGCCGTCATGGGGGTCATGCCCCCCGGGCTGGGCCCAGAACCTGTACTGTATGGACCACTAATGAAAGCACACGCTCGCACATATCGCACGGTTGTGTAACTTGATATCATATGACCCCCTGACAAAGCTGGATTCGTTCTTGAATCTATTGTGTTCCAAATTTTAATCATAGGTATCCGTTCAGACGTTACGACGTGATTGAGCAAGAATCATCCAAATACTCAAACATTGAAATTTATATATTTATTCTAGGATTAGTACGATTATATCCGCTGGTAATCTTTTGGCTGTCAGAGCTGAGCTGCGCTGTCCCAAGGGTCAAATAATATGCATGTGTACCTAATGTTGTAGCAGACTGTAGTAGTTACAGTAGCAGAGTGAAGTACTTAATGATAGACAGGTTTTTATTAGCAGTAGTAAAGGGCTGCAGTGGATGTGACAAAGTATTCCTTGTGGCGCTCAAGAAATTGTAATTAATTTGTGTTTTAGTATCTGATATTTACAGAACAGCAGAGCCAAGGACTGCCGGAGTTGTTGAACTTTTCTACGGAAACTGAATTGATTTGCGTTGAGAATACCGATGAGTTATGTTTTATAATTTTGCATAACCAGTTTATTAATTCCTTATTGAGTATTAGCGGCGCCCCGCGGCGTCACCCGCGCAGTAGGTACCCGTGCCCGTTATTTTCCCGGGATAAAAGTAGCCTGTGGGATTTCAGACTACCTATAGTATAACTGTATTTATTACAAATGTCAACCCGACCCGTTCAGTCGATACGACGCGACTGAGTAACAAACATCTCTCATTAAAGTTTTCGTTAATAGGTATCTACCCACGGATATGTATCTACCTAATATTAGTAGGATATGATTCTGAGATAGAAAAAAGTGGATACCTCACTTTTTTCTATCCTGCTACTATTCCTATGCTACTAATATTACCTATGCACGTTTACATGGTAACTTTTTTACACACCTATTTATAGATGTAGGTACACTTGACCGCCGCTCGGCAGATGACAAGCGACGATGCGGTCCACGTTGGCACTTGTTTACCTACACACCTATTAGAAACCGATTCACTCTCGAAGAGGCTCGGCTCCCGTCACGGCCCGGTGGGTGTGGGCAGTCACTCTGGAAATAGGCACTAAGTGCCGAACCTTGAGTTCCTCCCCGGTGGCAGCGCGAGCCGAGGCCGTGCCGTCCAGGCGCCCTCGCGTGAGTGAGAGTGAGATAGTCACCGTACCCGCGTCACTGCCGTCCGCGACATGCGGTTCCCGGGCGCACCAGGTCCGATAGCGCTCAGCTAGAGTGCTTACGTTCGGTATGTATGTATGAGTTAGGTAGCTAGGTAGCTCTCGGTAGTTAGTTCGATTTTTCTTAAGGTCAGATTCGTAAGTATGATAGGAATGACAGGTTAGGTTATTTTGTCAGATAGGCAGTAGGGGCCTCCGGGCCAGCAGCCATAAGTCAGTTCGAAAAAAAAAAAGAAAAATCGATTTAAAGACACCAAAGCTGTAACCATCGGGGAATACCGATTCAGGTAACGCATTCCACAGCCGCGACGTTCTCATCACACATGTAGAGTCAGCCCGCTTCGACCGAGTGTCCGTGAAACGTCACGTCAACCGGGGAACTGACTCGAGCTCCGAGTACGAGCAGGGCGATACAAACGAGAGGAAGGTTGTGTTAGATAATGCAGATCAGAGGCACACGCTCTGACATGCATCCGATAGAAACCCGACAAACTAGCTATTGCATTTGCAGTTTGCAGCGATGTTCAAGACTGGAGTATTTTTCCACAAGGGTGTCATCGCCTATGAGTCTTTTGCCAAGTATCTCCATTGATTAAATATCGGTTTAATTGGGTGTTTATTTATGTTTGCCGGCTTTGTGTTAAATTGATATGCAATGATTGTTGTTGGATAGGACAGCGGCGGCGCGCCGGGCCGGGCCGGGAACGCGCCAGAGGACCGGCTTTACATGAGCGTTTTATAGTCATAAAACGCTCACACAGGAGCGCCTCCACGACGCACGGACAGTATGTATGTATGCAGTCCTCTAATTAGAACGCAATCGCTTTGTGTGTATCTCACGCACAGCTCTAACAATTTGGATAGCAGTGATGTACAAACTGTTGTCTTGTTAACTGTATTCCGGGTGAAACTCGCGGCTGGCGGCCGGCGGCCTCCAGCCGCAGCTGGTGTCTCAATCAAAGAGGTATTATTCTGTGTCCAGTTCTATAATGACATTGTTTTTTAATTTTTATTTGGTAAGTATAGACTTTACCCGTTTCACGTGTTCTATGTATTTTAGTCGGCTTTGGACGAGCTGTACTCTGGAGACCGTCATTGGCCGAGCGAGAGGTTGCTCTGACCGTGAGCGCCGCCGGCGGCAAAGGACAGTAGTCTCGTGAGAGCCATGTTTCATAGTCTGTGGTGATGTTTCCCGCAGGTTTGGGTTACCTACATCTGTAGATGGCTGGATTTTCGATTTTGTTTCTTCTACGTAGGTATGCAACGTTTCCAGAGTTTGTATTTCGAAAAGATACTTATGTTGTTATAATTTGTAGGTGTCTATTATTTAGGTACCTACGTACATCGATAAACAGGTTTTTGCACTTGACCGCAATCTCGGCTGAAGGCGAGCGGCGCGGCGGCCGGCGGCGGAAAAACGAACTGATTGAACTTGAAAATCCCTAGTTTATACACATCTTGGATTACCCGCTCAGATTTCACAAATGGCAGATTGTTTAGCAAATTCAAATTGGAATGACATTTTTGTTACTATTTAAGACGTCACACAAACTCAAGCGGACATATTTTGTAAGTAATCCGGCGTTAAATCGGTACCTAATTAAGTACTTAGGGAATCATTTAGAGATAGCGAGCAAGCTTGTTACCACTAGAAACAGTATGGAAAAATAATATCCACATTGGTTGCGGCGTGCCGGCGGGCGGCGCGGCGCTCTACTGCTCGTAGATATTCCAGGAGGCATATTTGGTAGAGTTTCCGCGACGTCAGCTGTCGACGGTGACGCTGGGGTCCGGTGTTCGTACTCCGCCGTCGGGAGGGGTACCGCGCAAGAGCTGGACCCCGCGGGGAGCCGGGCCGGGGGGCCGGGGCGGGGAGCCTAGCTACGGATCCGTGGACGCTGTACGTACGAGGTGCTCCTTAGGCCGGGTAGAGGCGCGGCGGGAGCTCGGGACTCGCGCGGCTCGTGCGGCCGAGCGGGGCCGAGCGGGGCCGAGCGGGCCGGCGGCGGGGCCGGGCCGGCGGCGCGCGGCACACTGCAGTTCACTGCACTCAGCACTACACAGCGCGGCGAGCGACGGCACACGACTCGCGCGGACAGCGAACAGAGAACAGAGATCAGCGGACGGCGGACGGCAGACGGCGGTCGGCGCTCGGAGCGCGAGCCAGCGAGGTTCGTCCGGAGCGGCGCGCGGCAGCACACTGCGGCGCGGCCTCCCGGCCGGCCCCGCCCGCGCGCCCCGCCCCGCCGGCCCCGCCCCACGCCCCTCCGCGCGCTCTCCCCCCAACCCCCACACGGCACACACGCTCATTGCCCCGGCCGCGCGCCACGGGCCGGACGTCGGCCGCGAGCTGAGGAAATCATTCAACTCTCGTCGCCCTCGTAGTAACGAAATAGTGGCTGCATCTGAAATTGAGGTTGCATAGAACACCTCAAGGAAGCCTAGAGGACGTCCTACTAACAACTTAAAAAAAACAATTAGTTTGAAGTTCTTGTGAACGGAACATTCAAACTTTGCATAAACAATTTATTGATAATGAAATAAATGTTACATAGTACATAGGTAGGCATTTATTACAGGTAGGTAGGTATGTAATGTATGGACAAGGTGGACCATCGTTCTAATACATAATCAACAGACACTTAAGTATATAGAGTAGGTCGCCTAGGTCGGTAGTCCGCCTGGGGGAAGTACCACGCCTTTGCCAGTTATTCTACCGCCAAGCAGTAATGTGCAAACATTACTGTGTTCCGGTTTGAAGGGCAATGATTCCAGAGAAATTACAGGGCTTAGAGATTTAACATCTTAGATCTCTGGGTGACGAGCGTAGTGCAGTGCTAAGTAATGATTTGGACTCTTCATGTTCCAATAGCTGCGTGTAACTGTGCTGTTATGTGGCAGGCATGTTGCTTACCATCAGGCACATGAGCTGCTCGTCTCGTCACTTTTTATTAAAAAAAAGTAGTACATAGGTAACTCTCGATGCTCGAGAAAATTTTACACGAAGAATTGAAAGTTTGAAAAGTTTGAAAGAATTGAAGTATACTGACTTCTTATCTTTTTACAGATAGAGAACAATTCATTGAAATAACCAAATAGGATATGAACACTATGATTGAGACTAAATATAGATCGAAGTGCAGAACTGTTACATATGGAGTACCCCAAGGCAGCATATTGGGGCCCTTGCTTTTCATTATCTACATAAACGATCTTCCTCAGGATATAAATCACACAATGGTTTTATATGCCGATGATAGTACAGCAATTTTCACAGACAATAAAAACGGTCAACGTGAAAATGATATTAATTTGTCATTGACATCTACAATCCAATGGTTAGGTACACAGCAACAATTTCGTAGTAAATTTTGATAAGACCCAAATAATGACAAATTTAAAAATTATAATTCCAGATTTGACATTTCGAACATAATAGGAATTAACTTTCATGACTTCGTGAAAAAGTATGGCATAACATCCAGCTTGTCAGCGTTGCGTATGTTACGCGAATGTCTCTCTCCTCGCGTGTTGTACGATTCTGATTATTTCTGACATACATAGCCACTTGGTAGATCAAGATTGCTGGTAACGTAAGTAGGTATGCCAAGCTCCTTGAAATATGGTCTGACGAATGTGCATTGCAATACGCCAACGATGGCACGTACGGCACGTTTTTAGGCGCGGAACGCGCACTCCCAGTTGGCATCGCGCGCGTATAGCTCGGCGCCGTAGGTACTGTAACCGAAAATGCACCGTGGCGAAGTAACACGCACACGATACTTCCGCAGACACCACTCGGGATACTCGTCTTAGCTTAAACCACGCACTGCAAACTTTAACACACATCTTATCGCTGTGGTGTTCCCACGTCATGCTGCGATCAATCTCTACCCCTAAAAATGTGGTATTGTGAGCCTGCTCAATCCTAACACCGTTTAGCGGTTTTGTATGGTGGCCCGACAGTGTTTAGCCCTAGTGATACGTGCTAATCACGGCGAATGGGTCAGTATGTTTTGCTCCACGTTTATAAAACCCCGCTGGTTGCCAACGCCAAGGTTAACTGCAAGGTCTTATTCTATACAAGGTCTTATTTTATTATGTTTATAGTTTACATCCATTACATCCGTAGATGTAAGTATTCAGAGTATTCACTAGTTAACTAAGTAATACAATTTCTTAGGCGGCCCCTAGATGATCATTGATCAATCATTTTGCGCAATATTGCGAATAGTACAATATTATTGACCGTTTAGGGTTAAAATTGAAGATTGCACAATGATTGAATGAAAGTTTGAGCGAGTTTAATTTTTATTGCTCCATATTTTTTCATTGCGTCGTGTAGGGTCACCATTGTACAATATTTGTCAGTCTGTTGATCGTCTTGACGAGGAGTACATGTATGGCGAGAACGCAGAAGTTAAGGAAACAGATTATCTACCCGAATATCCGTGTTAGCTACGAATATGAATATCCAATTTTACAGAGAATTGCTGCCTCTGTGGAATATCAAGAGCAAAGAATGTAATGAGTGGTCATTACATTCTAAATAAATGTTTAGTATTAGTTTAGATAATTTAGTATTAGACATTGTTGTGTAAATGCAAAGAGATGTTTAATTTTTTTATAGTACCTATTATAATGTGACGACTGACGAGACGAGCAGGGCATGTGCCTGATGGTAAGCAACAAAACAACCATTGGAACATTATTAAAGCAAACCTACTTATACTACCAACGCACACGGTGGGCTACAACTCGCTCTTTTCAAACAACAGAATGACCACACTTCTATGGAATGCCTACCGAATTCTCCCGGTGAGCAGGACAGCGACAAGGGCTCCTGCTCTTCGATAAGTGGTGCTCCACCGGACTTTACAAGCTTTGTTGTAGTACACTCCGCGAGGCATAAGCTGAGCTTTGCATTTGTGTATCGTTGGCTCTAACACCGCCGCTGCTTTTCCATTGTTAAAAATTCTTCCTGCTATTTCTTCGACCCTAACTGTAAGGCCCTACTTCACTTTTTTTTAACTTTTATAGGTTTACATTTGACCGCCATCTCGCCTGATGTTAAACGATGATGCGGTCTATGATGGAGCGTGTTTATCTAGAAGAAACCGATTCACTCTCAATTTGAAGACAAAGATTGTAACTATCGAGAAAAACCCTCTCAGGCAACGTATTCCACAGCCTAGACGTTCTTATCACAAAACTAGAGTCAAATCTCTTCATGTCTTTGGAACATAAACTATGAATCGATGTCGCTTTTTCGAGCTACGAGCATTCCGGTAGAAAAAAGGGCAAGGTGGTATTAGATTGTGCAAATCAGTCGCACACTCTCCGAAGTGTATCCGACAAAAAACCGATAAGCTAGCAATTTTCCGGCGACGTTCGAGACTTTGCAGTCTTTTTCGCACGAGGATGTCATTGCCTATGAGCCTTCATCATGCAAATTAATTGTACACTCTTCGAAGGTCCGAAGTGTATCCGATAAAAACCAGATAAACTAGCAATTTTGGGAGATGTTTAAGACTTTGAAGACTTTTTCGCACAAGTGTACTTGCCAGCGTTGCCTATGAGCCTTCTGGCACGTCTCTCAATCGATTACACAGCATCCAGCCGATACTTACCCGAGCCATCCCAAAGGTGCAAACAGTAGGTACCAACTCCAAACATGAGCGAATCTGTGCTTGATGTAAAGTGAGCAACTGTTCAGACTTAGAAGTACCTTCGCACCTTTGAGAGGACACTAGTTTTTTAGCAGGTAATTTAGCCTTGAACTCGACATACGAACCAAAGGTGAGACTAGATGTCAAAGAAACGGCCAAAAGCTCGAGACGGTTAGGAACCGCCACGGATACACTTCGAAAAGTAGGAGTCAGTTGGAATGGACTCTTTTTTGCGGGGAACAGACACGGCTGCGTCTTACCCTCGTTACACCTGACCAGATTGGCATCGCCCCATTTAGAGGGCACCTCAAGGGTTAAGTTCAAACGCCCACTGGCTCTCGCGCTATGCGTACTGCGTACCCAAAGATACCGGGTTTTGACAGAACTGCTGAACTGAACGATCTTCACAGATCGTTGATATGTAGCAGAAAGAGCGTTACAGAGAGTACCGACCCCTCAGGAACTCCGGCATGGATAGCCATTTCTGATTCTAGACTGCGTTCATCATGATACTCTTTTAAAGAAACTACAGTTCTATGGGCTATCGAAGCCAGCTCTAAATTTTATTTCCTCTTATCTTAAAGATCGTGTACAGATAGTTGAAATTGACGGTGTGCAATCAAATGAGTCCCCTTTAAAAATGGGTGTACCTCAAGGTTCCATCCTTGGACCCTTATTGTTTCTTATATACGTTAATGATTTACCGTTTATGATAAAAACCCATAAGAACGTAGAAATAGTTATGTTCGCTGATGATACGTCACTTCTTTTTAAGGTTAAAAGAGGAATAAATGATTTCACAGTAATAAACGCAATTTTAGACATCACATTCAAATGGTTTGATGCAAATAATCTAGTTCTAAATCCAAATAAATCTAAATGTATAAAGTTTACGCTATGCAATGTACTGGGCTGTAAACTTGATATTAGACTGAAAGATAAAGTGATTGAACCCGTACAATCTACTCTTTTTCTGGGCATTTCAGTGGATTCAAAGCTACAGTGGGGTCCTCACATAGAGAGACTAGCTGAGAGACTTAGTTCAGCTGCCCATGCAGTTCGTCAAATTAAGAAAATATCTGACGTGGAAACAGCTAGACTTGTTTATTTTGGATACTTTCATAGTATTATGTCCTACGGGATTCTATTATGGGGATCGGCCGCGGATAGAAATTCCATTTTTATATTGCAAAAGAGAGCAATCCGTGCTCTGTACAATCTGTCTGCTAGAAAATCATTACGGGAGATGTTTAAAAGTATAAATATACTAACAGTCCCATCGTTATACATTTATGTGAGAAAAAACCGTACTCGACTGAAGAAAATGTCTGATTTGAATCCAAAAGCACATCATAAACATAAAATTGTATTTCCTAAATGCAGACTACAGAAAACCATTAACTCTTTCAAATGTAATGATGGTATTCGCTTCTATAATCTAATACCTGCACAAGTGGAAGGTCTCAATGAAACTAGGTTTAAAACCGAAATAAAAAACTACCTAATGAGCAAAGCATATTACACTGTAGATGATTTTGTAAAGGACAGCAATATTTGGAAAAGGAATATGTCAAAATTAGAACTATCGAGTAAGGTAGAATAATACTAAACATTAATGTAAATTTATTTAAGTACTGTATGTATTCATTATTTGGATAATTTGTTTTTCACCATGACAAAGCCTTTTTACAGCTGCACCTAAATGACAAGGCCCCTTTACAGCTGATTATTTTTTAATTGACATTATTCTTTAGTATTATTTTATTATGTAGGTACACAGATTATTTATGTACTATATAATTTTATTGTAAGTGACGTTACCAAGTGTTCTTTTGAAATAATGGTTCGAATAAATAAATTGAATTGAATTGAATTTGATCCGACGAGCAGCCATCAATGACGACTCTAATCGATCTATCCCTAAAAAGTTCGATATCCACGCTATAAAACCTGGAGACAAACCATAAGCAGAAAGCGTGTTTACTAGCTTGCTTATAGATCCAGGGAGACTGCAAGTGCTTCCCCGCGTTTCTCGATAGCTTCATTTCAGATTTGAGGTTGTTCGATTGTAGGTAAGTCAGCAGCCTGTGCTTTAAGACACGTTCCATAGTCTAGCAGAGTATGGAGGTGACCGAGATGGGCCTGTAGCTGGCAGGGTCAGCCAACTACCCTTGTAGGCACTGGTTGCACGTTGGTCTCATATTTAAAAGTTTTACCACTTTTACATTGAAAACCAAACAAGGCCAAGATTTGCTGGATAATGGAATGTCAGAGTATAGAATGAAATACTCCGTAGCCGTTCGTTTCACATCAGTCACAGAATCTGCGGATCTGAAGCATCACCAGAAGAGAAAGTAAGAGCGAACCCTCGCTTTAGCGTTTTTAATTTTTTATTTAAATTTGCCACTCCACAGACTCCAGGGTCCGTGATCTTTGTCATTACAATAATCTTTTTTAATTTTACACATTTCTTGGATAAGGAGAAGAAGAGGAAAATAGGGGGGAGTTGGGTACATTTAAAATCTAATTCTAGTGCTCGTCTGTAGAGCCGATCACTACCGGTTGGGATTCCGCTAGTAATCGACTCGACATCAAGTGTTTGCCTAATTGCCTTTTGCCATTTCTGTCCCTGATGGCCGTCTGTAGGTTGAAATATCGAATTGAAACTGATTGACGTCTCCAATGAGGACAACACCAGATAGCCTTGAAGCCATCACAATGGCTCCAAATTGGTTCATGAGAGCTTCGTCCACCATGAGGCGATTGAAACTTTCTCTACCGAAACCATTTACCAGAGGAGAAGCCATGGTTCGCACTCTGGTTTTGACCAGGTTTCCGATTCGGTGCGATAGTTTTTCTCTTAGATCTTTTGCTGCCTCGTTGTTGTGGTGATGATGGCGTCCTTGTCCACGTCGAAGTGTCTAATCACGCATATTGTTTTTCCACATCCTGGAACTCCGTTGACCCACTGTATTCTCGGTACCTCCCAATTTTCCCAACCTGCTTTTACGTTTGAGTTCCCTTCGATGGTCTTGGCCATCTCTAGGATCTTATCGTCCAGCATAATCTTGGTGCATCGGAGAGTAACTACAATTGGGTCGTTTGGTGGTGTCGCATAAACAGGCAATCCCGCACGCTCTCTCTCTCGTTCAGTGTCACGAAGCAATTTTCTGCACTGTAAGCTGCCATATACTGGCCTGTCATTTCCACGGTTTCCTTGATGACCCTGGAAGTGACATTATTGTAAATGGCTGCTTCGGCCTCCTCGAGTTTCGCCTTTAAAAGGCTTTCACTTCCTCCCATATGACTGCATGTTTTCGCAGGACTTGAGGTTGACTTGTCGTGTCGCGCTCAGTGTGGCTATGAATTCGATGAAGGCGTTACGTGCATGGTTCCGCGGCTCCGAAGCCGTGACATAGTGGGGCGGTTCAACCTGTCCCATGTCAGCTCTCGTTCAGCTCATTTGTTGCTGTGAAGCTGCTCTGGGGGTCTTTGACGTCGAGAGGGGTAAAGAATGAGATGCGATTCGGAGTACGCTCCTTGCTGCTGCGTTGAAGGCAGTCACGAACGCCGTGTTCCCTCTGCTGTAGCCTACTCTTTCGGAGCCTTGAGATGGGACAACCTTGTGATGTTTAGAGGTCTCGATGAAACCCAGCCGGTGTGCGACTCTCGCTCTTCAATATTCGATTGCCATCGCATCCACGCTTATCACCCGGAGTGTTTCACCTGCATTTCTGCTGAGATGTGCGAGCAGCGCACTTGCCTGTGTGAAAGGCGTCCGACCTTCCGAGTACTCTATTAGTGCAGTCGTTTTGTTTTTCGATCGCACCAACCGAAATCCGAAATACCTCGCACACCGGCATGGCGTCGTAGGTTATCCGCTTCATTGTGACTTTTGCGATACTCCCATTGAGCAGGCAAGACAGTCCAGGTGACAAACGAGCTCGTTTCCGTTCCCAGGCGAAGCAAAAGCTTCCTAATCTTCCTTTATTGCTGTCCATGAAGAGAGCCACTCCGCGGATACGTATCCCTGCCTTTCCTCGGTCTGCGTTCTCCAGTAGTTTGACTGAGATGCTCTTCGAGGAGTTATGTTGGTCGGGAACCGCATGCCACGCGGCGTCCACAGACAGCGGGGCTGGGTGTGGTTGCGATGGGGCGCGCGTATTTGAATTAGTGGAGTTTTTCATGGCCGCTATGCGGAATGAGCTCTCCATGAAGGAGCCGTGTTCTGTTATGTGGATCTGCTAAGATGTTGTGGAGATCCGAGATAACCAGCCTTCTGTCGATCATCGATCGAGCTCATGTCTTGCGGCCATGAATCGGGGACAATCAACTAGCACGTGCCAGGCCGTTTCGGGTTGGTCGGGGTCACACTCGCATGCCGGACTGCTCTTGAGCTTAAATCTGTACATGTAATCTGCTATTCCTCCGTGTCCCGTCAATGGTTGTACCTGTGTGTCAGTTTCGTGGTTCTCATCACCCGATATGCGTTTGCTATATCGGGGAGGAACGTCTGGGTATACACATTCGCAGCTTCATGTGTCCTCAGATCCAGGGGGAGCAAACCTGAAAGGGCAAGTGCTGATTTAAGGGAAACAGTACGGTATGACTTACAGATTTGATCTGGGATTGATTAGATCTGGGCAAAACCTCTTTGGATTGCGTTCAAGTAAGACTTGTTTTCCTCGAAGTCTGCTGCTTGTGCCTTTGCCTTGAGACGTACATGATAATAGGTTTCACCACCGCGACGTAAATAGTTCTCGTGATTTCGCCATTTAATCCCTAGGTCACCTTCGCTGCACATGCTAGCTGTCTATAAATGTTCGCCGCTTTTTTACATTGTCACATGTGCTTTAAAGTTGAGCCGTCGGTCGATCAGTAGGCCTAGCAGCTTGACTTCCTCGACCAGATCGAGCCGGACGCCGGACATGATTATATTTGGAGTTTCATATTTCAACTTTTTTGTGAAAAGCATCGCGTTGGTTTTATGCGCTGCAAAGTTGAGTTTGTTAGTTTTACCCCATTCCACTGTCATGCTCAGCGCTCTGCTCGCCTGCTGTTCGATGATATTCGAGTTGCCTGTAAACACGAGAATGACGTCGTGCACGAACGCTTGACAGTACACTCCCTCTGCTTCTAGCATTCGCAGTAACGAGTCTAGGATCACATTCCAAAAGGTTGGTCCACAGATGGACCCTTGGACGCATCCCTAGGTTGTTTCCTTCTTATAGACTGCTCTTGCATAGTTGACCTTGACTTTACGGTCGCTGAGATAAGAGTTTACTAAGTATGTCGTAGAGGTTTGTTGGGCACCTCTTCTTCGCTAATTGATTTTTGCGGGCGGGCCACAAAAATTGTGCATTGTCGAAGACGCCTTCTCTATATCTAGGGAGACTAAGAGTACGGTGTCTTTACTGTCTACTCCTTTTTTGATGTGCTCTACCAGGTCATACAGGGCGTCTTCGGTGCATAGTTGAGGCATGAAGCCGTACTGTTACCTACTAATGGCTGGGACGAGATGCCTTTGGAGTCGGTTTGCCAGAAGCTTTTCGACGATTTTTCCTAGGACGGACAGAATAGCTATGGGGCGGTATGATTTTGGATGTGTGTAGGTAATATGTCTTACCGGGTTTGCGTAATATGACCATTGCGTGCGCTTCTTTCCATTGCTTGTAGAAGTATTTCAGCGACAAGCATTTGTTTGCTATCGCCAAGAAAACCTCCCATTCGCAACGTATGGCTGCTGCGCAGATATCAGCGGTTAGCCCGTCTGTACCGGCGGCTTTTTTCGGATTCAGAGTTCTCAGTAGGTACTGATTCCAGTTCCGCTGATATGAATGGTGGTTCATTTTCCGGTAAGCACATAGGCGTTTCCATCGTTTGCTCCCGTAGCTCTGTATGACACGGTTGGGCTGTGCTCTCCGAGTCGTCGGGATAGAAAGTTTTGGCAAGTAGTTCTGCAGATAGCTGTGGGGATAGAGTGTTACCTTCGGTGTCTCTTAGGAGTATTTCTTCCTGTCTTGTCGAAGTTTGTTTCATCACTCTGTACCTATATCTTGTCCCACATGCTTTATTTCTCCTGATTCGTGCAGAACTCCTCCCAGCTTACCATCTGAGCTTGTTTGACTTTTTCCGTGTAGCCTTCCAGAGGAATTTGGTATTGTTCGACTACAAGTTCAACTCGATCGGGGGCGGCATTCCTAAACCGTCTCTTTCTTCAGAGAACTTCCTTCTTCAGATTATTGAGCGTTTTCGTTCCAATGAACTTTCACATTTCTACACTGAATCCGGCGAAATGTTTCCTTCTTCAAGCTTCAAGGGAGGATTTTAACTGTGACATAAAGTTTGACCACTGTGCCTTCTTGGTGTTGTATTTGCGTGTTGTTATTGGTCTCTGTGGTTCGAGAGCTTTAACTAGACGCAAAGTGAAGGTGATTGCGTTGTGGTCCGATGTAATCCTTTTGTCAACCTTCTATCCTTCGATTTTTCCCAGGAGGGACCGCTGCACGTTGTTACATCTACTATGCTTGTGCAGAGTTTGCCTTCCCCTGACGATCTCGAAGGTTGGTGTATCGCCGGAGTTAAGTCCATTTCGTTGAAGAAAGAGTTTACGGCTTCTCCTCCTCTCATTTTGGGATGTGCTTCCCCACCGGTGGGACCACGCATTCACGTCACCAGCAACAGTAAGGTTTTTGTCGCTAGTTTTTCGCCGAATACTTTAATCCTACTGAGGTAGGGTCAACTTTTTGGTCTCCTTCTAAGTAGACAGAAATCACTCCCAGTTTTAGGCCTGTGCCGACCAACAGGACAGCCGCTTCCGTAGCAAATCGATCCCCTGTAACAGATGTTTATTCTGTGCCAGGTGGTTTTCCACAATTTCGTTGTCTTTGTGATAAGACAGTACATCCCGAATGATAATCAGTGGATTACCCGCTTCCGCGGTTTCCACCTTTAGGGACTTATCCTGCTGCACACGATTCCTGACCAGACTTAGGTCTTCCTCTGTGCTGCAACTCAGGATGCCTTTCCTGTTTCGGGCTTTCCGCACTCGGTCGACTCTAGCTTCGGTCTTTTTCGTGTCCGGTGCTAATACTATCCTGTCTATTAAGTTTTCAGATGTTGTGGGGGATGTGGGATTTACCATTGTCACGATCACAGTGCAAATTGGTCTTGGCACTACGGGGTTGGCCGAGATTTCGGCATAGGCAGGCTTCGGTGGCTTGCCCTTTTCCTCTTTTTGGGATATTTCGGCCTCAATGCTTAAGCTGCAATATAGTCGGCTTTATCGTTTGTCCGTTGTACAGAGCCAGGGTCCAATGTGGTCTGGCGGGCTCCGGTGGCCCGTGGATCAGTAGCACCCCTCGTTCTGCCGACACTGCGGCCGTCGCCCGGCCGGGACCAGAGCGACGGGAGTTGTTAGATCGATTTTTTCCCACAGTCAGTACTCTGGGTATGCGGAACACAACCTGTCTGACCTGCGGGGCGAACTTTTTCGCACTGACGACGCCGCTGCTCGATCCGGCCAGATCTAAAACTACTATTACGTCTAACCGCCATTAGCCGGTGTCCCCATCGATGCGCTCTTTCACCGTGGCGAGAGGAATCCACGTTTCGATGCAGATACTTTTACGGAACGACTCGCCCGTCTCGAGGGAAAGGAAAGAAAACGAGGAGGTAATAAATACGAGTACCTAATTTATTTACATAAGACACTAGGCTAGCGGCTACAGCTCGTCGTGGTCGTCCTCGGCGGGCACGTCCTCGGCGGGCTCCGGGCCGGCGTCCTCGTCCTCGGGCTCGTCCTCCGGCTCGGGCGCGACGTCGGCCGGCAGCCCCAGGTCGGCCTGCAGCATGCGCTCCACGGCGTCGGCCAGCGCCACGGCCTGCCCCTCCTGCAGCAGGTACCCGGAGCGCAGCGCCGCCGAGCGGTAGAGCGTGCGCGCCGCCTCGGCCGCGCCCGGCGCCGCCGGCTCCTCCTGCACGCGCCGCAACAGCTCCAGCATCACCGGGTGCCGCGGGTTGATCTCCAGCAGCTTCTTCTGCGTGAGGTGATGCTTGCGCTGCGCGTCGTCCGCCTTCTGGTGCGCGTTGGACATGGCGAGGCGCTCCATGTTGCCGGTCCAGCCGAAGGCCGTGGCGGCCAGCGCGGCCGGCGAGCGCGCCAGCCGCCGCGACACGGCCGCGCGCGTGATCCACTGGCCCAGCTGCTCGCCCAGCCAGCGCGTCAGCGGCTCGAACCTCTGCTTGGCCTCCTCCCAGCGCTCCTTCTGCGCGTCACCTGCGAGGGGGGGGGAGCGTGAGACCCGCGAACGCGGCGGCAGGCGGCAGGCGGTAGCGACCAACGCGGCAAGCGGGAATACTCACTCTCCTCGAGGTCGAAGATCTCCTTGGCGATGTTCTGGAACTTCTTCCCGTCGTACTCGGGCAGCGAGGACAGGCAGTACTCGTCCACGGCCTCCGTGAGGAACAGCACCTCGTACCCGCGCTCCACCAGCCGCTCGGCGAACGGCGAGCGCTCCACCTGCGGGCCCCGGGGTCACGTGACCACCCGCCGCACGGCGCGCGAGCGTGCCGCGCGCCGCGTGCATAGTGGATACACAGTACAAAGCTCATCGGAACTAGCTCCTCGATCGGACAATATTTTTTATTTTCATTTTATACTATTGGTTAATTAGTTTAGGGAACAGATACCGTCTTCGACTCCCAGTAAAATGTACATTAATGAAATCTTTTAAAACATGAAAACATTGGAGAGTTCAGTGACATATACAGGTTTGGAAAATTTGTGGGTAAAATTTAATGTGATGTACAGAGCGTGAAAAATGGAAAAGCAGTATGGCCAGATGGAATACTAATAGAAGTATGGGAGATATTGAAGAGGATGTGGGTGACTCTATTCTTCAAGAAGTTGTTACATACAGACGTGATACATTACATAAATGGTCCAATGGCAAGCTGGTGCCCATATACAACAATAAGGGTGATTTACAGGTCTGTAACAACTATAGAGGAATAAAGCTCACGGCACATGGTACACAAAGTGGGAGAAGTATTAGAAAAACGATTGAGAGAAGGGAGTTGGACAACACAGAATATATACGGATTTATGCCGGGACGCGGTACAATAGACACTATATATTCACCTCGCCAACTCAGGCGACGTCAACGTGAAAAATTCAGGCGCACATGGCATTCGTCGATCTAGAAAAAGCGTATGACAATGTACCCCGTTCTGTGGTGGAGTTTAACTGAAAAAAATATTCCTATAAAATACATACAATTAATACGAGCAAGTACACACATAAGATACGTTCAGTCCACGGCTGGCGAAACCGAACGTTCGGTGCCAGTAACTACTAGGAGACCTTGATGCATGCCGTTTGCCGGCGATATCGTTTTTGTCGGAGATGATGGAGTTGAGGTATAAGACGGACTAGTAAAATGACTTGAGAAACTCAAAAAAGTTGAACTAAAGATCAGTAAAACCGAAAAAAGAGTGCATTTTCTGTGATTTTGGTGGTTCTTTCAACTCTTTCCTTCGCTTTAGCCTAAAATGGCGTACCCTTACCAGCTTACTGATTTAAAGAATTTTCCTAGCGTACAGATTTTTAGTATTGTGGGTCTCTCATCCAGAACAACAGCAATGTAGACTGGGACGTTAGAAGGACGATTCTGTCGTTAAGTCGTCATGTATAAATCTGAATGTCATGGAACCAAAAGATCGGATGCAAGTAGCGGAGATGCGAATGCGAGATGAACGCGTGGTGTGACGCGAATAGATAGGATTAGAAAAGGTCGAAAAGCACAAGGTTATCACGGCACGATGAAGTCAAAATGACCAAAATAAAAGTGGTAATGTGTCGTGTCTCACCTCGGCGCGGCTGGAGCCGGCGATGTAGTAGATGTGGTGCTGGTTGGGCTTCATGCGCGCCACGTAGTCCTGCAGGAAGGTCTGGTCGGCGCCGGCCGAGGAGTGGAAGCGCAGCAGCTTGGCGAGGCGCGAGCGGTTGCTGGGGTCCTCCATGACGCCCAGCTTGATGTTGGTGGAGTACTCCTTCCAGAAGTGCTCGTACTCGTCCGCCGGGATCTTGCGCAGCATGTCCAGCACCTTGCGCACCAGCTTCTTCTTGATGATCTTGATCAGCTTGTGCTGCTGGAGCGTCTCCCGCGACACGTTCAGCGGCAGGTCGTCGCTGTCCACGATCCCCTGCGGGCAGGCGCGTCAGCGGTCGAGCCACGGGCACTTGCTAGCTAACACTAGCTAAACTGAGCTGCGGTTCAGCTCGCGCCTCGAGCATTTGAGCTGCATGCGGGAACCGGCTCCCAGATCAGCTCAACAGTATACAAAGATACTCTGACTACTGTTTGGTGTGTACCGTTTCAATCGTAGAAAAGTCCAGTATGTGGAGTAAGTACTATACTACTACAGTCACAGGGTCCGATATTCACCGTGACCTGGCTCTATGTGAGACTTTTATTATTCATCGATTGACCTGTCCAGTAAATTGTGGTTAATAATTAATTTTCTACAACAAGAACCAAATTAAAAATTTTGATTAACCCCCAACTACCTCGGATTTGTTATTTGTTTAACATTCTACTAGTCAAGCCCTTTCATTTGACACCCATATCGACGGAGTTGTGAAAAAATATATATTTCGCCATTTTGTGGTAGCGGCCATCTTGGATTTGAAATTTGTCATAGTGCATAGTATTCTACTAGTCAAGCCCTTTCATTTGATACTCATATTGTGGTAGTAGCATAGAATAGATAATATAGATAGAACGGACACTCCCCACCCCCCGCCAATTTCAAGCTTCCTCACCCCTCAGGCCGTTTCGGATACGCTAGGAGCACTCAACGAAGGGCTGGTATCGAACATTTAATTCCTAACGAAATATCATCATGGTGAGTTGTTGTGCTGTTTACGGCTGTCCGTCAACTAAACGGGACAAGATTAAAAGCTTTATTTAATTTCCTAATGATAAAATAACGTAAGATCACAGATTTCTAAAACAAAAGGCAGATGGAACGTGCAGAACACAGATCCTTAGGTCCGGAAAGCAAATATCAAACGCCAAAGCAAATACAAACTCCAGTCAGTACGAAACTGACTTCCGTCTCGTACAGGAGTCCCGTGTGATTTTATGTTTTGTTTAAGATTATGCCGTCTTGTGTCATCAAACATTGCAAACATTGTTCCCAAAAATAAAAAAAGGAAAATAATCATAGGAAAGTTTGAATATTTTTACTGGTATTTATATAATTTAGACGATTTTATTTCGATTGATGAATATAAACACAACACCTCAACGAAAATAGGTCAGTGTTGCTATACTAAATTGAAATTATTTTCCTGAAGTTAAGGTAAAATATAGACTCTAATTTTGTTTTGAAGATACTCGTAGACCAAATTATTGATGAACATTGTATAATTCAATTTTAAGCCCTATTTTTATAATCGTTATTTTTTTTTTTATTTTATTAAATACGCATATATATGATTAAAATAACTGAGCACAATCTTACTTGGTAGGATGGTAAAACCAGACTGGAGTTTTAGAACTACCCTCAGTCAGGACATAACATGCCTTCCCTCAGGATAGCTCCATCTCACTTCACTTTAATTAATGCACTACACTATGTTCATCTTATCCTATGTGTGTAATATGTAGTCTTTTGTATTCTTACTAACTAACTATGGGTATTGTTTTTTAATGTATAGATGTTGTTTATTCCTCATCATGATCGGTCTCTTCTTCAGATTCCGATATCTCTGCTCTTATCTTCTTGTTCAATGAAGAAGGTGGGGACACCGACAGTGCTCTCTTAGTTCTGACTGTCGCTCCTGATCCACCAGGCAGAATCATTTGTTGTGGATCTGTTACTCCAATGATATCTGCCCATTTCTGTGGTGGGGTATGTCTATATTATCGCCTGTTTCACTTTCACTATCATATCCTTGTGATTCACTTGTTTCTTGTGCTTCCTTTTGAACTGGAGTCCTCCACTCAGCATCTGGTTGATGTGTCTTGTCAGTAACTTTCCATTCCATCGCACTAAGTATCTGCACACCCCAATTCGCTTTTCTACAACCCCTGTAGCCAACGTGGTCCTTTAGCATAGTTTCGTATGTATGCAGTCTGTCCTACTTTAAACTCTCGCACTTTGATATCTTCATTTCCTTTTCTTTTAGGCATTTGTATGACAAAGGATTTAAAGAGTCAAATTTGGTTTTAAATCGTCGGTTGTTCAAAAGCTCTGCTGGTGTCTTTTCATTCACTGTATTTGGTGTAGATCGCAATCCATATAACATATTGGGTAGACGTATGTGCCAAGGTTCATCAGTTCTTTTCTTCAATTTATTTTTTACTGTCTGCACAGTACGTTCAGCTTGCCCATTAGAAGCTGGATGATATGGTGCTACTAAAATTTGCTTTATATCATTTTCCTTAAGGTAACTCTTGAATTCCTCTGATATAAAACTTCTTCCATTATCAGTTACTACGGTATCTGGTAACCCTTGTCCTGCAAATATATCCCTGAGAGTTCGGATTAATGTAGAGCTACTCATGTCATGCACAATTTTACTTCTGGCCATTTTGAAAATGAGTCTATTAGGATCAAAAAGTTTTCCCTTGAAAAGGTCCAGCATAATCTAAGTGTATTCTGGACCATGCCTTATCAGTTTTGAGCCAATGGTGAGTTACTTGTGCTGGCATATTTCTGTTTTCAGAGCAAATAGTACAATTTTTTATCATTCCTTCAATCATCTTATCCAAAGCTGGCCACCAAAAATAGCTTCTTGCCAGAGCTTTAGTGATAACAATTCCATCATGATTTTTATGTAACTCTCCCAATACATATGATCTTATTTTTCTGGTAATACTACTCTACTGCCCCATAAAATGCAATTATTGTGTACTGACAATTCATTCCGTTTTTGCCAATACACTTTAAACTCTTTATCTACTCGGGCAGGCCAACCATTCCGAATCAATACATTACTTTAGCTAATGTCTGGTCTTTTTAGTAAGTTGGGCCACCTGAATTGCAGTAAAATCCAGCCCTACTGGAGTCTCCTCTATCAAAAGGACCCCAGAATATTCTTCCTCTACTTCACATTTCTCCCGTTCTTCAGATGGCCATCGACTCAATGCATCCGCATTTCCCAGTTTTTGCCCTCAACATATTGAATTTCATAATGATATGAGCCTAATAATAGTGCCCATCGTAACATCCTTGGAGAAATAATGTTTGGAATCGGTTTTCCAGGTCCAAATATCCCCAACAAAGGTTTGTGATCCGTTTAATCACAATTTTCCGCCCACTGATGTATTGATGGAATTTCTTTAGACCAAAAATGATGGCTGCAGCTTCTTTGTCTATTTGTGCATAATTTCGCTCATGAATGTTCATAGTCCTTGAGGCAAACATTATTGGTCTAACTGTTCCATCTGCCATTTCATGTTCTAGCACTGCCCCGAGTCCATATTCAGAGGCATCACAAGACATTATCAGCTTCTTTGTACTATCATAGTGTACTAAGGTATCTTCACTTGAAATCATTGTCTTTAAGTTTTCAAAAGCTGCCTGACATTTCCTGTTCCATATCCATTTAGATCCTTTTCTAGTAATCTATAAAGGTTCGGCTATATTAGCTTTATGTGGTAAAAATCTATCATAAAAGTTTAATAACCCTAAAAACGCTTGCAATTCCTTTAAGTTTTTGGTGCATTTGTTTTCAAAATAGCTTGTATTTTCTCTTCAGTAGGGTGTATTCCAGATTCATCTACAATGAACCCTAGAAATTGTACCTTTGGTACTGCAAAAAGGCATTTCCCTTTGTTTACCCGTAGCCCCGCTTCTTGTAATCTTTGTAATACAATTTCTAATCTAGTATTATGGTTTTTAATATCACTACCACATACAACGATATCGTCTAACAGTACCGCTGTCCCTGGGATTCCTGCTAGTAGAGAAGACATTAACCTTTGAAAAATCCCAGGACAAGCTTTAACTCCAAAAGCCAAACGCTTTACCTTGTATAATCCTTTTGGTGTATTGAGGGTAAGTAGATTTGCAGTACTCACTTGTGTTTGGCCTGGTCTGTACAATGATACTAGCATCCAGGTTAGCAGTTTCATGTGACAGGGCAATATCACAAGCTTGCTCAAATGTTAACTGAGTTTGTTGTAACAGCTTTTTTTGAATTTCTTTGTCATTTATGCCACATACTAATCTGTCTCTTAGAGTACGATTTAAGTCTGTAAAATTACAATGGAGACTTAATTTCCTCAACTGGGCAATGTAATCCCTCACTTTCTCAACTACTTCTTGGTTTCTGGTGTGAAATTTATAGGATTCTACAATTTCGTTAGGTTTAGGGTGAAAGTGATTGTTCAAAATGGCTACCACATTTGTAAAAGAAACTTCACTTACATTTTTTGGTGAAACTAATGATGTTACCAAATCATACAGATCTGAACCACACACTGCAAAAAAATTTGCCTTCTTCTTTGCATCTTCCTTTATTTCACTTGCTTCCAAGCAGTATCCAAACCGTTCTATGTAATTTTCCAACAACCATCATTAACATCAAAATTATCAAACTTTATACCCATAGTTAAGTTAAATATTACAAAGTGTTTAACACAACAGAACACAGTTTTCTAACACTTTTGTACTGTTTTTCCTCGTCGCCACTATTAAATACGCATATATATGATTAAAATAACTGAGCACAATCTTACTTGGTAGGATGGTAAAACCAGACTGGAGTTTTTAGAACTACCCTCAGTCAGGACATAACATATTTAATGTGAATCGATGCCAAGAACAAATCCTCGCCGTTACTAGGGTTAATAAAAATACTAATAGTGTTGATGAAAACCATAGTTATTAAACGAATAGATAAGAACAAATCCTCGCCGTTATAAAACGTCTCGTCTATGACCTGTGGATTCTAACTTGATTTGTGCAGTGCTGTTAGCATATATATTTTATAATAATACGAACATATTTCTTTCTTACTCTTTATTGAATTAGAGCCTCCCAGAGCAGATAGTGTTTGATTGAGTCGAAAGCTTTATTGTAGTCGACAAATGCAATGTATAGGTCTTTCCCATACTCTTGAGATTTTTCTATAAACTGTTTTAATACATGCTTATGATCAATAGTTGAAAACCCTGCTCTAAAACCAGCTTGTTCAATGGGCTGTTCTTCATCTATAGTCCTTGACATTCTATTTAGGATCAGCTTTGAAAAAAAATTGTAAATGTTTGACATGAGGCTAATAGGTCTATAATTTTCAATTACGTTTCTGTCTCTTTTTTTGTGGAGCAAGTTATTTACAAGAAATCTTTGCATTATATATTATCGGTGTAATAATAAATTATTTAAAAATAATGTTTTATGCGTTTATTATACGTGAAAATTTCCAAAGCTTAACAACACATATTAAGGCACATATTGGTGGGATGCAAGGTGCTCCTTAATGGGGGTCATTACTCACGGCGCCATGACAGAGTACTTGAAATCATACGTGAAGCCATGAGCCTTTCAGTAGCTAGAGCCCAAAAGGGATTGACGACAAACAAAAGGCAAATTAACTTTGTAAAAGAAGGCTCAACATCAAACTCCAGGAACAAGCCTAACTCAATCCTGGGTACAGCACCTGATTGGACTATTTTAATGGACACGTATGAAAAGCACTACAAAATCCCAGAGGATGTGGGTGTTTCGTCATCCAGACCGGACATTTTCCTTTTTTCTAGAGCTACAAAACGCATAGTCCTTGTAGAACTTACCGTACCGTGGGAAACTAATATACCTAAAGACCACGCGATGAAACAAAATAAGTATTACGACCTCCTAAACGAATTAACAAAAAACGGCTATGTAGTTAGTTTATACGCTGTAGAAGTGGGAGCGAGAGGTATACCAGCAAAATCTCTCTATAACCTGCTGAAAGACCTTGGCTTATCCAGAAGTGCAGTAAGTTCTATACTAGAACGAGTATCTAAAGCTGCACTAGTAGGCTCATATCAGATTTGGCTGGGCAGGGAGAGAAAGGCGTGTAGTGAAGGTGAGTGTTGATGTACGTCAGAAATGGGCGCCTTAAACCTACGCCCGAGTCACAAGTCTCGGGAACTACTCGGGTTTTCTCTCTGCCACACGATGGACCCGGCACCCGCACGGTGAATCCATGGAATGCTAAGAAAATCGTCTCAACAATAGTGGGACTTTTTTCTTAAGACTGGGAACATTACACGCACACCAACGTGAGTAATTTGACAACGTATGTGAGAGCTGTCACGCATACATAACACATAACTAATGACTGGCCTCACAGTGTCGTTCACGAAGGTTTCATCTGTTTAGAAATCTGTGCGTAAGATTAGAAACTTTTCAATAACGTTGCTTTATAATATTACAAGCTTTGCTTAGTTTGGGGTCAGATGGTGTTGTGTGTGAATTGTCTACCAATATTTATTTATTTATAATAACAAAGTCATTTTTTAATCAAAGTTCGTAACTCACACAGCCAGTAACTTATGTGCCCAAGCACGGATTGATAATGCCTGGAGGAATAATTATAGTGACAGCATAAAGTTTCCTTCATGGGTAAGTGTAAAATAAAATGCGAATGTGTACCTACTAACAGAAATAGATATCTAGGTACCTGATCTAATCTATCATCGGTTTCGTTTCATTTTACGTGGCAATACAAACACCCACAGATTTCTGAAACAATTTAGAAATCTGTGCAAACACCCTTTTAATTAGAATAGTATAATTTGGCTCCATTCTATTTATGTAACTCAACATTATAGCAAGTTTATAGACTACGTCACCAGGTGAACTCAAGGGGCGCAACTATTCAATAAAACAATTCAGTAGCCCTAGCGCTAACGCACACATTCACGCGTGTGTACGAACGACATCTGCGTAGTTGTGTGAAGAGTAGGCAACTCCACAGCGGCGGTTGTATGGAGTTTTAGTGGAGTGTCCGGGGTGTGGTAGTAGTGAAAAAATAATGTAATTCGTCATTTTGTGGTGGTGGCCATCTTGGATTTGAAATTTGTCATAGTGTATAGTATTCTACTAGTCAAGCCCTTTCATTTGATACTCATATTGGGGTCGGTTGTGACTCATATTGGGGTCGGTTGTTTGTGGAGGCGGCAATCTTGAATCGATATTTACCAAACATAGCTAAGAACATCCGCACGGTAATTAACATTCAAATAAAAAAACGCATCGAAATCGGCCCATCCGTTTGAGCTCTACGGTGCCACAGACAGACACACACAGAGACAGACAGACAGTCAGACATCGACGTCAAACTTATAACACCCCTTTTTTTGGTCGGGGGTTTAAAAGTCGCAGATCATTCTCGCGCCGCACCCGAGTCGCGACCCGCCGAGTGGTGGTCGTACGACCTGAGAGAACTCACCTGGATGAAGGCCAGGTAGTTGGGCATGAGGTCGTTGAACTCGTCGGTGATGAAGACGCGGCGCACGTACAGCTTGATGTGGTCGGTCTTGGCGCCGTACTTGTTGAAGGAGTCGGCGGGCTGCGCGCGCGGCACGAACAGCAGCGCGCGGAACGTGACCTCGCCCTCGGCCACGAAGTGCGCGCGCGCCAGCGGCGGCTCCGCGTCGCGCGTCAGCGAGCGGTAGAACGACGCGTACTCGTCGTCCGCCACCTGCCCCGCCGCCAAACGAACAAATGTATGACGATTTCGAAATTATTCGATGCAGAAATATGAGAATTTAGGTTTTCGCCGAGAAGAGTATCAAAAACGATACATAGGTAACGTATCATAGGGTTTCTAAATCATTATATTTTTAGATTGAAATTTTGAACGTTAACATAAATAATACGGTCCTACGATGAAGAATTCCGTTACCTCGGTGGGCTTGCGCGTCCAGATGGGCTTGTTGTCGTTCATGAGCTCCCAGTCCCAGACGGTCTTCTCGGTCTTCTTGGTCTCCTTCTTGTCGTCGGCGTCCTCGACCTTGGCGTCCTCGTCGTCGTCGGCGGCGTCCTCGGGCGCGTCCGCGTCGGCGGGCTCGTCCACGGTCTCGGTGCGCGAGGCCCACAGGTAGATCGGGAAGTTGATGAACTGCGAGTACTTCTTCACGAGCGCGCGGATCGTGTCCGGCTGCAGGAAGTCGCTCGCCTCCTCCTTCATGTGCAGCCTGCGGGCAGTGGGGAGGGGGCTTCGTAGAGATCGCAGACCATTCTTGAGACATTTTTAATATAATGAATGACGAAAAGCATTCATTTTAGTTTATGTTCATATTTATTTTCAAAAACCACCAGACCGATTTTGATAAGATTTATACGGGACCATTCGGGAAGCATACCCATGCGAACACAAAAGACACTTTAAAATCGGCGCGGGGGTTCTCGAGAAATCAGGTAACATGGTCGAATTGATAACCTCCTCCATTTTAGAAGTCGGTTAAAAAGCTCTTCAAACACTCCCCAAAGTAAAACCGGTAGAAATTTTGTGAACTCAGGGTGGACAACAACTCTAACATTGGGCTGCTGTCGGGATTCTAGCGGCTGGAGCTGCTAAGCTGATGCACCGCGCAGAGACGGGGCAGTGCTCCGTGTGAGGCCGCATCGAGCAACACCGTCCAGGGCGACGGCGCCGGCGACGGACCAGCGTGAAGGTTCTCTCTTTTTGGTATACCAAGCTTATTAGAAGCGCGAGTTTCGCGTTGGCCTCTAAGTCACCCCGAAACTGGAACTCACCAAAAGGAACTTTGTTGCGAAGAATGCACAACGCACACTATATCTTATTGGAATTAAAAGTGACAGTATTAAGATTCCCCCAAACCGATTTTTTTTTTTTCTAAAGAAATAAAAGTTCCTTTCTCCTGCCCTCCACCTCAGGAAGCATGACTCCGACATGACCAAGTTAGTGTACCACTACCATAATTAATTATTCAACATACAAGATAAACACCGTACGCGACAACACAGAATCCAGCTTGACAGTTTTTGCATTGCTACAATGGCACAGGACTCGTTGAATCAAACACAATTCCGACCCCCGGCCCTGCAGGAAACTGAACCACTTGGAACAAGACATTTCATGTTTTGCAGAATAACGTTAGTGGCAAAGCCAGCGCATGAATCAAGACCATGGTATGAGATATCCAAATTGGCGAGACAACCTCCGGAGTCAGGCGGAGTTTCAAAGACGATCCTTGGGTTTGGAGTGTCCTATTGACTCGCAGGCGACCGATAAAGAACCGTTTCACCGGCTCTCCCTGACCCCGCGACTGTCACGTTCGCGTACAGAGAAAATCCTACTGGGCCACAAGTAGTCTTCATAACAACAGCGGTGCTAGCAATAGAGTAGGGGGCCGATTCTCTCTTACATGAGATAAAACATGTTACTGCATGGCAGTAGCATTTGCCGGGTTATTCTAGTGGGAGGGTGGCATCTTTTCAGGCAGACCTACGTTTGATGTACCTACGGTTTTACGGGAGTACGTACGTGATGTGCGTGCCGCGGCGCAGCGTGTCGCCGCGCGGGTCGGGCGCCACGGAGAACGAGGCCGCGTCCGACTCCCACACGTGCTGCGCGTCCGCGTTGCTCTTGGAGGCCACGGTGACGCGGTCCGCCACCAGGAACGCCGAGTAGAAGCCCACGCCGAACTGCCCGATCATGTCGTTCATCTCCGACGCCTGCGCCTGCAAGCGAGCGCGCGGTGAGCGGGGGCCGGGCGGGCGGGTCGTGCGGGGCCGGGCGGGGCGGGTGCTCGTACCTGGTCCGCGTCCTGCATGCGCGACAGGAAGTCGGCGGTGCCGGACTTGGCGATGGTGCCGAGGTTGGCGATGAGCTCGGCGCGCGTCATGCCCACGCCCGAGTCGATGATGTGCAGCTGGCGCGCCTCGGGGTCCGCCTTGATGCGCACGCTGAGGTCGGGCTGCGCCGCCAGCGCGGCGCGGTCGGTGAGCGACAGCAGCCGGATCTTGTCGAGCGCGTCCGAGCCGTTGGAGATGAGCTCGCGCAGGAAGATCTCCTTGTTGCGGTACAGCGAGTTGATGATGAGCTTCATCATGCGGTTCACCTCCGTCTGGAAGGTGTGCTTGCTGCCGCGCTCGCGCAGCTCCCGCAGCTGCGCCGGCGACAGCCCGTCCGGGGAGATGGCCTCCGCCTCGCGCGCCACCACCTCCGCGTCTGCAACACGCCGGCTCGCTCACACACACATCGGTTTGGACTACTTTTACTACCCAGGAGCAACCCTAGAACAGCAACATTGGTAGGGACTGCACGGTGGCATAGAATAGATAATATACATAGAACGGACACTCCCCACCTCCCGCCAATTTCAAGCTTCCTCAGCCCTCAGGCCGTTTCGGATACGCTAGGAGCACTCAAAGAAGGGCTGGTATCGAACATCTAATTCCTAACGAAATATCAGCATGGTGGGTTATTGTGCTGTTTACGGCTGTCCGTCAACTAAACGGGACAAGATTAAAAGCCTTATTTGATTTCCTAAGCATAAAATAATGTAACATTAGAAACTTTTAAATAACGTTGCTTTATAATAACGTAGTAATTTTTACCTTAAAGTTCGTAACTTACACAGCCAGTTTTGGGCACGGATCGATAATGCCTGGAGGAATAATTATAGTGACAGAATAAAGTTTCCTTCTTGGGTAAGTGTAAAATAATATGCCAATGTGTACCTACTAACAAAAATAGATATGATAGGTTTCGTTTTTTTTTACACCCTTTTAATAATTAGAATAGTATAATTTGGCACCATTCTAAGTATTTATGTACATTATAGTGAGTTTACTACTTTACGTCACCAGGTGAACTCAAGGGGGCACAACTATTCAATAAAATAATTCAGTAGCCCTAGCGCTAACGCACACATTAACGCGTGTGTACGAACGACATCTGTGTAGTTGTGTGAAGAGTAGGTAACTGAACAGCGGCGCTTGTATGGAGTTTTAGTGGAGTGTCCGCGGTGTGACGGTGGACTCCACTGAATGTAATGATGATGGACAACTGTTTTTGTTTTCATGATTTTAGTATGGGCCCGTATTAAAATTGTCGATGTCATGTACTGAAGTGTAAATAAGTCTCAATCTCTGGAACCCTGACCAGGTTATGATGCTATTTTTACATAAATATTATCTTTACCTCCACCGGCTTCGCTGAAGAGACCATTTTATATATATTTTCCAACCAAGTTCAGTTTTTTACTCATCCGAAATATAAATTGATTCGCGAACTCATCCGGTTGGCTGTTTTGACAAATTTTTAGTTCTTTAATTTAGTGATTCGATCGCGTCGCTCCGTTCCTGTTGATTCACATCGATACCGAGGAGCCGTTGCTAAGTTCGCGGTCGCTAGCCGCGGGCCGCGGGCGGCGGCGTCGCCCGGGCGACGGCGGGCGGGATCGATGTCGCGGCCGGCGCGCGCTCGGCGACTCGCTTCGGAGGCGCCGGCAGCGCAGGATGTCTGCGTCGGGCGCGTCGGGCGCGGCCAGCCCGGGCGCGGCGAGCGGCGCGGCGGCGGGCGCGGGCGGCGCGGGCCGGCCGCACCACGCGCGCTCCTTCAAGCTGCGGTTCGCGGCGCAGCGCGAGCCCGGCCGCTCCTACGTGTCCGCCGTGAAGCCGCGCGGCCTGCGTGCGTTCCCCGGTCGAGGGAGCTCCGCCCGGGCTAGCCTTCGGGGCGGACTCCTTTTATTTTGCAAATCAAAACTAAAATGATTTTCTGGCCTAGGTTGCACCCCCGAGGTCGAGGCGCGGGCCCTCGCTCCCGCCGCCGACCCCGGCCCCGTGTAACGAGTGGTTCTCCCCGCAGCCGCCACGGTGACCGGCAAGTTCTACAGCGGGGCGGAGCGCGCGGCGGGCGCGGGCGGCGCGGGCGCGGACGAGCGCGCGCTGCGCACCATCACCGCCATGTTCGCGCGCGGCCCGCGGGAGCGCCTGCCCGCGCCGGAGACCTCCGCGCACGAGTGAGTGCCGCGCGCCTCCCGCCCGACTCAAAACTGTCTTAGCTTTGACCCCACTAGCTTTTTTTTCTCTTGAAATGATAGTCGAGTAAGAGGCTCCCCCGGCATCCCGCAGGGTGGGCTGGTGGTGGGCGGCGGCGGCGCCGGCGGCGGCCGAGGCGCGCGCGGACCGGCGGCGCGCGCACCACCTGCGGGACTCGCCGTGGCTCAAAGAGCGCCTGCGCGTGCTGGCGGCACCGCGCTGAGCGGAAGACCGGCGACACGACATAGTCTATTATGTATTTCGCTTCGCGTTACATTCTTTAACTTCTATTTTAGAAAACCGCTCAGTTCGGTATGCAAAAATACAAATATGGTGTCCATCTAAATAGTCACTTATCGATAAGGATTTGTGTTTGTAAACTTAATCTTTGTAAAACTTATTCAGTGAGCCCTTGTGTATCCTTTTGTTCTCTGTCCACATTTAAATAATACTTTCTAAAACATTGGATGAGTGTGAGGGTGATGAGTTTACTGATGAAGCCGTGTTCCCGGGAGCGAGCCTCATCACTCCGCCCGTTCAAGAGACCACTCCGAACTCTACTCGTCTCGAAATTTACAATCTAGGTTCAGTGAAAATCTCCAACCTTGAAGAGACAACAATATTAACAAATGGATAAACGTAGCCGGGCATCATCCAACTGGATGCCGGATGTATTGCGAGAACCTGTGTATAATTATGGAATACAAAATCCAAATAAAGAGGTACTGGCCTACATATTATGTCCCTCACATAATGAATAATTGTCTGCACATGCCCATTTAACAATATCAAAAAGTAAAATGTAGGCCAGTACCTCTTTATTTGGATTTTGTTATTGAATTCCTTTTCCCATATAATCTTCTAGGTCATATGTTTATCATCGGAGTAAATACTACTGAGACTTGAATTAACGTCTCATTATCAACTACTGCGCGATTACTATAAGCTGATAAGAAACATGAAGTACATGCTGCCTCTACTTTTTCACACACATGTTTTCAGATGCCTTCCCTCTTTTTCTTTAACAATTATTAAAAGAATGTATCGGAACATGAGTGAATGGTGTTGGAAGAGTGTGAGTGTGGGAAAACGAGTGGGGGCGTACCAGTGCGGGAGCCCTCGCGCGAGGAGCCGAGGTCGGCCTCCACGGTCTCGGCGGAGCCCGCGGCCGCCGCCTCCTGACCCGCCGACCGACCTGTAACAACCATTCAAACCTATATTCTCTATGTTACTTACTTTTTGTCCAGTATTTGCTTTAATTGACATCAAACATTACTCCGACCAATTTGTACCCAAACCAAACACTACAAACCGACACATTGAAAATGTTCTAGATAATATTATAAAAAGTGTAGAAAAATAACTACTTTTCTCATTGAAAAAAGCTAATCAGCACGAAATATTCATAACCCGAAAGCGTTTCTTCTTAGCTGATTGTGTGGGTTATATTTTACAAGTCAAGTTATTTTACAAATAAAAGTTACCTAAGGATTTCATCAAGCCGTAGCCCATAAGCCCAATAAATACATGCCGAATGCGGACAAATATTTACTTCGAAAAAGATTCCTATTTGTGATATAGGAATGTTCTAGGCCGGGCCGGGCGGTGGAATCGGACGTTTCGACAGAATAAAGAACGGTTTCACGATCGCCGAGACTGCGACCGACGGACATGAAATAGACATTTATACGTTGTTTCTTTCACTGCTGGTAAAAATTATGCTGGTTTCAGTAACTAAAATGCAGCCACAAAAAATAAACATGCTACGTGGACAGGACGCAAATCAAAAACTTACCCGCTAGCAGCAGGACGCCGAGCCCTAGAAATACCAAGTATTTCATCTCGGCGACGTCGCTGGAGAAACGAAATACTATTGTTTATTTAAATGCAAAATTTTAACTGGATTTTATCTCCAGTCACAAACCCGCCACACGCCTCAGCTTTGAAATAATGAATTGGTTTCAAAGAAACAGTTCGTTTCGCAGTCACAATCAATCTAACTCAATCCGTCTGACGCATTTGACAATTTCTGCGCACTTCTTATTGGCAGGCCAATGTGATAGTTGGATTTAATAGCCAATAGTTTCAAACCACGAACAATGTTTGTCAAATAGTAGATTATCAAATACATCTGTTTCATAGCTATTGGTTCAAAAGTTATCACTTTTTTTATAGTTAGCATCGCACTTTATGCATTTTTCCGTTGAAAGCAGTAATTTCACAGATGGGGCATTTCACGCCAAGCGGACAACCAAATACTCGTAACTATTAGTCTAAGATCCCGCTATACAACGACCTTCAACGAGCTGCTTTTTGGATGAAAATTGTTTTACATGTAATATAATATGTCAACAAATATATTGCACATGGGATGCCTAAAAAATTTCAGTCCAATTCAAAAAGTTCAGAATGTGAGTAATTAGCAATATATATTTTTTAACCCCCGACCAAAAAAAGGGGTGTTATAAGTTTGACGTCGATGTCTGTCTATCTGTCTGTCTGTCTGTCTATCTGTCTGTCTATCCGTCTGTCTGTCTGTCTGTGTGTGTGTCTGTCTGTGGCACCGTAGAGCTCAAACGGATGGGGCGATTTCGATGCGGTTTTTTTTATTTGAAAGTTAATATCGTGCGGATGTTTTTAGCTACGTTTGGTTAATATAAATTCAAGATGGCCGCCGCCACAAAATGGCAGGCAAAATATTTCTTCACGACCTACCTCAATATGGGTATCAAATGAAAGGGCTTGACTAGTAGAATATTATACAGTATAAATAAAATCAAATCTAAGATGGCCGCCACCACAAAATGGCGAATTATATAATTTTTTTCACTACTACCTCAATATGGGTATCAAACGAAAGGGCTTGACTAGTAGAATACATTGCACTATGACAAATTTCAAATCCAAGATGGCCGTTTCCACAAAGTGGCGAAATGCATTTCTTTTTTCACAACTCCCTTAATATGGGTATCAAATGAAAGGGCTTGACTAGTAGAATGTTGTACGGATAACAAAGGTAGTCGGGGGTTTGTCAAAATTTGTCATTTTGTCCAACAAGTCCACAGACTAAGTAGTACACTAACAAGTCTTGGCGTTTCGGTGCAAAAAGTTTGAGGTCGTCCATGTACAACAAATGAGATATAACCTCACCTCCTCTACGAATACGATAACCTAACTCTGATCCTTCAGCAGAGTGCTGAGAGGATTCAGATTTAGGCAGAAACATAGGGAACTTAGACTGTCACCCTGAAAAGTGCCTCTTTCAATCCTTATCAAGTCCTCCGAAACAAAAGAGCTGTCTATGCCGCCTGGTTTACGAAGGACTGTGACCCACTGTCCCATGCATTTGCTTAGAAAAGATTTTAGAGTTGGGTTTATTTTGTACAACTCTAAAACCCTTTCCAGCCATGAATGGGGCACCGCATCATGGGCCTTCTTGTAGTCAATCCAAGCAGCGGAGAGGGCTCCTTTGTTTCGCTCGACTTGTTGGCGAACGGTCGTGTCAATGAGGAGCAGCTCCTTAGTACCACGGGACCCAATCTTACATCCATTCTGAGAAGAGGCCAAAATGTTATTCGCGACAATATGTGCGTTAAATTTTGCTCTCAGAATGGATGTAAGCAGCTTGTAGATGGTAGGTAAGCACGTAATGGGTCTGTAGTTCTTCGGTTCCGTGGTACTACCAGACTTATGGAGCAGGAAGGTGACTCCGGTAGTCAAGAAACTGGGAAGAGAACCCGTCTCGAGGGCTTCTTGGAATTGTGTTGCCAAAAGTTCATGTGAGCTCCGAAACCACTTTATCCAGAAGTTGTGCAATCCGTCTGGCCCAGGACTTTTCCAGTTCTGAGCCGGTCGGATAGCAGAACTAACGTCTACGGAGTCTATCGTAATAGACTCCATGGGTTCGATAGGCTCACATGCACGTTCGATAACTCGCATCCAAAGCTCCCTCCGTGTGACCGACAGGCACCGACCAGATGCTGCGCCAGAAATTTTTCATAGCGCTGGCATCCGGTAGCTGCGTACGTTCACACGTGGACTAGTAAAAAAAAAAAAAAAAAATTTTTTTTTTTTACTTTCTTGCAGAAATACGCTTCTTCAAACCGTTTATAATACGAATGGCACGTTTTTGACATTTTAAAACTCTAATGACACTTACAGCATTCCCCCAAACCGTAACAGCATATCTTAAAATTGAATGCACGTAAGCATAATACATGGACATGAGAGTTTTTTTATCTACAAGTGATCTAAGTTTCAATAGAGCGTAGTTTCCGCTTGAAATTTTTCTACAGATATTATTAATGTGAATATTATGAGAAATTGTGTTGTCTATTGTGTACCCCAAAAATATGTTGCTCTTACAAGTTGAATTGCCATAAATACACAATTTTGACTGGTATTCCATGAAAGTACTTTTATCGGAATTCAAAATGATTCCGTTGCAGCTGAACCAGCTGAGCAGTTTCTGCTTCAGATAGTCAATGCGTTCCGTAACATTGGCAAGATAGTGCTGGGGACTGATACCAGTCCCAGCAAATGCCTGTGTTACGAAACGCACGACTGGGGGACGACTGTTCCCCTGTCTAAAGCAGATTAGCTTTGCAATAAGAGTCCAGAATTGGCTGATACGCCGATATATTCGCACTTGCCATGCGGGTGCATCTCCGGCGGTTCGCGTTGTACGGTCAGTGTCTTGTAACTTGACACGTGCAACGCGACATGCCGCGATAGCACCACAGTAGAGAATAGAATGGGTATCTGTCAAATCCTTGCTAGTTCCCAGGTAGGGCGCTAGCAAAGTATTCAGGGCTCCCATCAAAGCCAAATTACGTCTATGTGTGGGTAAACGTGCTAAGTGCGGCCTAGAGTTGGGTGTGGATCTATACCGCAAGATCGCGTATTCCAGAGTGCTCCTCAGTTGCCCTCTTACCTGATCAGATACATAACTACTCGCCGAGTCTTCCTCCTCGACATCAGGGTCGACCGGCGCCGCAAGTGTCGCCACTGACGTCGGCACTGAGGTCAGTGTCAGATTTTTATTTATTTTTTCACTGCTACCTCAATTATGGGAATCAAACGAAAGGGCTTGACTAGTAGAGTTTGCCTATTTTGCCTGAGTGGGTTTTCCCCGATGGTTATAATCTTTGTGTCTTCAAATCGAGAGTGAATCGGTTTCTTCTAGGTAAACACGCTCCATCGTGGACCGCATCGTCGCTTAACATCAGACGAGATGGCAGTCAAGTGTGAGCCTATAAAAGGTAAAAAAAAAAGTAGAATACTTTGCACTATGACAAATTTCAAATCCAAGATGGCTGCTAGGTACCACAAAATGGCGAAATAAGTACATTTCTTTTATCACAACTCCCATAATATTATGGATATCAAATGAAAGGGCTTGACTAGTAGAATGTTGTACAGATTACAAATCCGAGGTAGTCGGGGGTACCTATATAATTTTGATTTTGTTTTTGTTTATTATCGTTATGGAATTTCTTGATTCGCTCGCCGTGCTTAAAGCCCGCTATAAAAGCTTTGCAATAGCTTGATAACGGTGGGTTATGAAAATTAAGTCATGTCTATAGTTTTCAAGTGACGTGCTGGATCAGCTGGATGTTATTATTTTATACCCTTCTATCATTCGACATAGGTCTCCAGCTGGTCAATTATACTTCTAGTAGACGTGGGTGTATACACATCATTTTTTTTTTCGTGTTAGTAACACGAGCGTCACACGGTGTGACGCTTTATTGCCGAGTTTATGAGATTTTAAAAATTAGCTAAAAATGAAATTATGATTTTTTCTATGCTTCTTGATGAGGACGTTGGTTGTACCTATACTTAAGAATAAGACGGGAGATGTAACGGATAGGAATAACTATAGACCAGTATCATTAGCAACAATAACCGATAAAGTATTGGACAGCTTAATTGACGCTACAGTTACATGACGCTCAATTCGGGTTTCGAGCAGGCTTGTCAACTGAGAGTGCTATTTTGAGCTTAAAACATATTATCCGGTACTATACCGACAGGAAAACTCCCGTGTATGCCTGTTATTTAGATCTTTCTAAAGCTTTTGACCGTGTATCTTATGAACTCTTGTGGAGGAAACTGGAAGGTGTTTTACCTAGTGAATTGCTCGATATTTTTAAATTCTGGTATTCTAATCAACTGAACATGGTAAAATGGTACACTGGAGAATCGGAAATGTACAAACTCGAATGTGGAGTGAGGCAAGGAGGGATCACTTCTCCAAAAATATTTAATTTATACGTGAACCGGCTGATTGTTGAACTCAGTAGCATGCATGCAGGATGCTCCATCGACGGCTTACAGGTAAATAATTTGAGTTATGCAGATGACATGGTGCTTTTGAGTCCATCAATTAGCGGGTTAAGAAAGCTGGTGAAGACATATGAGTTATATGCTGTTGAGCATGGCCTTCAATACAACTCAAGTAAAAGCGAAATATTAGTTTTTTACAGCAGGAAATAAGGAACCACAATATATACCACCTGTCTTCATGCACGGAACTCCTCTGAAGATTGTAAATAAATTTAAATATCTCGGGCACATTGTTACGCAAGACCTTAGAGATGACAGCGATATAGAGCGGGAACGTAGAGCGTTGGCTGTGAGGGGCAACATGATAGCTCGTAGGTTTGCTCGATGTTCTATTCCTATTAAAATAACGTGATTTAAAGCATTTTGTCAATCCACATACACGAGCAGCCTATGGGTGTCATACAAGCAGAAATCCTTAAACGCTATACGGGTCCAATATAATAATATCTTTCGAATATTGTTAAAACTGCCGAGATTTTGCAGTGCGTCTGGAATGTTTGCGGAAGCGCGAATTGATGGATTTCCTGCTATCATTCGGAAGAGAATAACGTCTTTGCTCTATAGGGTGTGAGGCAGTTCCAACAATATTCTGTCAGTTATTCGTGATAAATTGAACTGTCCTATTCTGAAACATTGGGTAAAGACCATTATACCTCAGAGTAATCCTCGATTATATTTAAAATAACAATAAGTCCCTAAATATACATATATAGGTACATATATGTGCAATCCGTCCGGCCAGGACTTTTCCAGTTCTGAGTCGTCCGGATAGCACAACTAACATCTACGGAGTCTATCGTAATAGACTCCATGGGTTCGATAGGCTCACATGCACGTTCGATAACACGCATCCAAGCTCCCTCCGTGTGCTCGACAGGCACCGACCAGATGCTGCGCCAGAAATTTTTCATAGCGCTGGCATCCGGTAGCTGCGTATCATTCACACGTGGACTAGTTCCTTCCCAGTTTCTGTACACCTTCCTTTGATCACTCTGAAAGTCGCGATTTTGTCGATATCGATCCACACGCTCTCTGTAGCGGCGAATACGGTTTGCCCACGCATAAACTTTCTGCTTCAGGTAGTCAATACGTTCCGCAACATTGGCAAGATAGTGCTGGGGACTGATACCAGTCCCAGCGAACGCCTGTGCTACGAAACGCATGACTCGGGGACGACTGTTCCCCTGACTGAAGCAGATTAGCTTTGCTATAAGAGTCCTGAATTTTCTGATACGCCGTTCTATTCGTACTTGCCATACGGGTACATTCCCAGCGGTTCGCGTTGTACGGTCAGTGTCTGGGAACTTGACACGTGCAACGAGACACGCCGCGATAGCTCCACAGTAGGTACAGAATAGAATGGGTATCAGTCAAATCTTTGCTAGTTCCCAGGTAGGGCACTAGCAAAGTATTCAGGGCTCCCATCAAAGCCAAATTTCGTTTATGGGTGGGCAAATGCGGTAAGCGCGGCCTAGAGGTATTATTATTAAATGTATCAATTAACTATTAAAAAAAAACTAAATAGTGATGTTTCTTATACATATAAGGGTGTAGTTTTTAATTTTTTTAACGAATTCGAAATTTGAATTATTTTACGTATTGCAAACCGGAAGTGAACATTTGAAATCGATTTTTGAGTAACTTTGGATTTTAAAAAAAATATTATTGTTATTCGTCAGGAAGAGATAACCGATCACCATAGAAAGCCATATTATAACAAAATTAAAGGTAATAGTTATTATTAAATACTTAGGTTTTTTCTTATTTTCGTTTTTACTTCTGCCGTTCGGCGTGCAGTCCTATTAGTAAATTGATTCGGACATAACATCTCTTCTTAGTCTGTGGGACATCACTAAAATCTGGGGAGTGTTAAGTCATAAAATAAAAAGCACAAAGTCATAGCGGTGTGAACAGGTTCAGTAATTTAATACTTTTTTCGGGATATAGGTATTATCCACCTTCCCATCGCCAGGCGCCAGGATACTGACTCACAACGCAATCCGAACGTAACATTTACTGTAAGAACAAAACTGTTTTGAAAATTAATAGGTATTTTTATTTAAATTTTTTTTTTACTCTTGACATTAATGAGGCGTTTTCAAGATGCAAAAAGATCTGTCAAAAGACAGTTCGCAATTTCACCATAGGTGGCCAATGTTTTATTTTGTTAGCGAAATTTCACAATAACAAACAGTGGAGCCACACTTGGCAAAATTTAGAACTATTTTTGACAAGTGAATTTACATCTGGAAAACACCCCCTTGAGTTTAAAGTTTAAAGTGCGTTTGACGCACACACAGATTTTTCGTGGGATTAAGCGTCACGCTTGTAAATGAAAGAAATCTTCGGGTGATCTCGGGACCATGGCCATGGTTATGGTTAGAAGACTTATTTAGACGTCAATGCTTTGAAGATTTATTCGAGACTAGTAGCCCTCCGGTTTCACCTGCCTAGTTTTGAAAGTCAGCTATTAGTTATAAGTTTACACTTTTATCGGCATTCGGCAGTCCCTTGTGACATTCAATTTCTTGGTATTTACCTATAGTATATATTTATTTTTGCTGTGCAAGTTGGTTGGTTGGTATAAAATGATATTTTATGTATTTTAGGTTTTTCGTAAAATTAAATCTGGTCACACTGAGTCACAAAATAAAAATAAAGTAGCAAAGTATCTTTCTTAACTTTGTAAGTTTGTAATGAAAACAAAACATAAGTTATTGATCGTTTAATGGTACGATTACAAGTAAGAATATAAGAATCTCTTAACTCGCAGTCTCTCTATTGCTTTATTCTCACAGTTCATAATATAGAAAGTACGATTTGAACTGAGTTGGACGAATTTAATCGAAGAATGTTGGAAATCGGTAGTTCACCGCGTGTAGTGAGTTCAGCCAGAAGAGTAGTGTACCGGCGGAGTGACTGGAAGCTACACGAGTTCACCGTGTGGGGCGCGGACGGCGCGCTGTGCCGGTGCGCCGCGCTGCGCGCGCGGGGCTCGCTGCTGCTGTGGCTGGGCGCGGCCGGCGGCGCCGCGCGGCTCGGGGACGTGGCGCTGGCTGTGCCGGCTGGAGGCGAGGCGGGCGCTGCCGCGGCCGGCGGCACTGCGCTGCTGGGCGCGGCGCCCGACGGGGCCGCGCTGCCGCTGGCGCGCCGGCTCGCGCGCGCGCTGGCCCGCCCGGTCTACGTGTGCTGCGGCGCCGCCTTCGACCGCTTCACGCTACCTCTCGTCGAGCGCGCTCTCATCGCGGAGATTAAGTCTCGTCCTGAATACTTCGGATGCTGAGTTTTCTTCTCGGAAGTGTTCCGAGCTCGATATGACTTTATGAGGAAAATATGCCGTGCATAGAGTGATGTATAACCTTCTGGTGTGACATCTAATCGGTGAAAACATGCATGTCGAGTGATGTGGGATAATTGATATTGCTCTACATACAGGTGTATTTAAATTAGCAACAGTCACTTTTATTTTATCCAATTGTGTAGACATACAATTGTATTCTGGGCCTTCTCCTCCAAGGAGGGAAAAGTGAGCATCGAGGCCATAATCCACCACATTTGTTGAATGTGGGCTAACAGATGACCCATCTCAAAGGATAACTTTCTTGAAACATGTCAGTCTCTTAAACTTCAGCTAATAAAGTGAGAGGTATGAGATACCTGTACATTTGCACTTGAGAAATACTCAAGAGATGAAAGTATTGTTAAAACTGATGTCAATTAGTAAGTAGACATATAGACTGTATATCCCGGTATGAAATGCTGTCTTGTTTTTCGCATTATGAGAAGCAGTAAAAGGCCACAGACACACTGAGGGGGGATGATCAACTTGTGTCTACTGTGTATACACTATACATTGTGATGTTTTTGGAATCATTAGGTTGAATTTAGTATTAATATAAACAATGTAAATATGCAAATAAATATTTTGTTAAATAGGTATGTATTACTTTTTACTTCAATCCTACCATCAAAAGATTTTTACCAAAAGTAGTCGAGTCTTGAGTATCTATTGAGTAGTAGGTATCTTGAGTATTCGAGTGACCCAGTGGCTTTGTTGGTAGTAAGTCTGCTTGCAAAAGGTGTGGGTTATGGGTTCGATACCCACCTATGGCAAATATTTATTATATGTCTGGGTGTTTCTGTGTATAATAAGTTTGTATTTACAATTATATATATTCTGTCAGCTATCTGACCTCAATAGTACAAGTTTTGCTTACTTTGGGGATAGATGGTGTCAGTATACTTATCTATTTTCTCACTAATTTCAAGAATTTATAACCAACCCTTCTAGAATAACAAAACTTAATTTTCAAGGTCTGGATCGGAACAGTCGCAGAATACTGAAATTGTTTCAGTAATCTGTGGGTACAGTATGAATGTTTCTTATCATTTATTGTGTACAGGAACAAAATTAAAAATCTCAATTTACCCCGGACTACCTCGGGTTCGTAATCCGTACAACATTCTACTAGTCGAGCCCTTTTATTTGATACCCATATTGAGGGAGTTGTGAAAAAATAAATTTTGTAGAGGCGGTCATCTCGAATCAATATTAACCAAGCATAGCTAAGAACATCCGCAGGGAAATTAACCTATAGCTAAGAACATCCGTAGGGAAATTAACCTTCAAATAAAATAAATCAGCCAATCCGTTTGAGCGCTACGGTGCAACGGATACACACACCCGGACAGACAGACATCGACGTCAAACTTCTATCACCCCTTTTTTTGATTGGGGGTATAGAAAATGACAGAGTGCATAGAAAACACCACTTCTAAACTATACTCGTGCCCACACAAACTAACGCACGCACCGGGTAGACCGGATTCCACACCATCAGATACGTTTACCAGGAAAACCAACAAGAGTTTTTGTAATAAATAATATATTATTAGCGTAGAAGAGCCGCGGCGGTCAGACCGGCAGCAGCGGGCGGTCGCGAGGCGCGGCGCGCGCGGCCAGCTTGGCGCGGTTGTAGGCCAGCACGCCCGCGGCCGCCAGCGCCATGCCGGCCAGGTTGGCGGGCGGCGCCGGGTTCCGCAGCAGCAGCAGCGACGCGGCCACCACGGCGGCGCGCTTGGCGGCCGACGCCACCGCGTACCCCAGCGGCGACACGCGCGACAGCACGCTGAACGCGAGCACGGCCTGGAGCCACGCCAGCGCGCCGTCCGCCGCCAGCAGCGCGCCCGCGCCGCCCGCCAGCGCCGCGCCCGCGCCGGCCGCCAGCGCGGCGCCGTCGCTCCACGCCCACAGCGGCAGGAACAGCGCCAGCGCCAGCTGCGACAGCTCGGCCAGCAGGCGCAGGTGGTGCGCGCCCGTGTCGCGCAGCACGCGCTTGCTGACCAGGTGCTGCAGCGACAGCAGCGCGGCCGCCGCGAGCGCCGCGCCCAGCCCCAGCCCGGAGAAGCGCAGCTCCGTGGCCGACGCCACGCCCACGCCCGCCGCGATCAGCAGCAGCGCGCGGCACACGGCGGCCGGCTGCCGCTCGCCGAACAGCGCGTACGCCAGCCCCGCCGTCCACAGCGGCGTCGTCGCCTTCACTGCGGGCCGACACGAGCATCGGTTAACCGTCACCGCCCCCATATCGTTACCGAATCGTACTTAGTGATGTTTCTTTGATCGAATTCGACAGAAGTACTTAACCCTCCCGGAATACTTTTCAACAATTTTAATTACTGTTAGTGACTTGTAATTTACTGAAATACAAACTATTTCAGCAAATTCTTCGATATGGGATTGAGCGAAATGGATTGCATTGCTATTGAAAACTTTAACTAGACTCTAGTCGACTCTAGATAGTAAAAAAAACTTGCACATCATTGATATTTATTCATTTTTACCAAAGTGTGGATTAGATCCTTTCATGCGCAGTCCGAGGGGGGGGGGTCAGAGGGGACATGACCCCCCCCAAAATCGGATATGTTAAACAAAAAATCTAAGAAAATCAAAAATATCTAATATTACATAGACTATTTTTTAACGCAGGAAAACAACTAGCACGGGATCTACACGGGTAAAGTCTTGGGCGCTACTAGTCAAGTATTTTTTGCTCGATTTATTGTATTTCTACTTGTGACCCCCTCCCAAAACCCGAGTCTGCGTACTGGTGACCCCCTTCAAAATTCGAGGCTGGGACCGCGGCTGGATCCTTTCTGTGTATTGTCCGATTACGATAGAAGCTCATGCCTCCGGGCCTCAGTAGACATGGATAGATGAAAAATGAGAGATCATAACCGAGCGGGTGTCATATGTCGTTCACCCATTTTTCTGAATGAATTTGTTAACAGGGTATTATTAAGTTTATAATGAAATATTGCGATGAGAGTGGACGTGTCCGCCGAGGGTGGAGTGCTGACCTGTGTGCGCGTACGAGATAGGCACCTTCCATATGGAGACCTGCGAGCACACCGTGGTGAGGAACTTGGCGAGCGCGAGCGGCGCCAGCACGCGCCAGTAGTAGCGGCGCGGCACGGGCGCGGCGCGCCGCACGCCGCACGCGGCCAGCGCCGGCGGCGACAGCAGCGCCGTGGCCGCCAGCTGCACCACGGTCACCGTCATGGGGAACGGGAACTCGCTCAGCACCAGCTTGCCCACGACGTTGCTGGCCGAGCTGCAGGCGTACCACGCCGCGCACAGCGCCGCCACGCGCAGCGACTCGCCGCGCCCCCCCTCCACTCCCATGGCGCCCGGTTTCGGACTCTCTTCACATCCTAACCTTCATGTTGGCTCCTGGCCCTTTTTTTACTTTTTCTTATCGTGCTCGGGGGTGAATTTTACCGTATCTACTGTGGTACCCTGAAAGTTCTCGGGTTGCGTAAACTGATTAGAATTTTCATGTGACCGTGGGTCGAGAATAGAATTCTTAAAAATACTAGTTGAGTAGTTTCAAAACTTGTGTTGTATTCGTTCTCGTTGGCAAAATTGCATATTCGGCAGTTTACATTGATAATACCGTCGATTTGACGTTTGTTTTTTTATTTTTGTAACGAGATGTTATCAGAATGTAAATTAATGTGTCAAATATATCATACCAGTGTACTACTTAGTCTGTGATCATACCTATTTATCGCTTCTCGGCCTTTTGGCATAGAATACCTTGATAATATAGATTATAGAAACTAAAGCATAGAGATGGTTTTGGCTAAGACACACCCCGGACACTCCACTAAAACTCCATACAACCGCCGCTGTGTAGCTGCCTACTCTTCACACAACTACGCAGATGTCGTTCGTACACACGCGTGAATGTGTGCGTTAGCGCTAGGGCTACTGAATTGTTTTATTGAATAGTTGTGCCCCTTGAGTTCACCTGGTGACGTAGTCTATAAACTTGCTATAATGTTGAGTTACATAAATAGAATGGAGCCAAATTATACCATTCTAATTAAAAGGGTGTTTGCACAGATTTCTAAATTGTTTCAGAAATCCGTGGGTGTTTGTATTGCCGCGTAAAATGTAACGAAACCGAAGATAGATTAGATCAGGTACCTAGATATCTTTTTCTGTTAGTAGGTACACATTCGCATTTTATTTTACACTTACCCATGAAGGAAACTTTATTCTGTAACTATAATAATTCCTCCAGGCATTATCAATCCGTGCTTGGGCACGTAAGTTACTGGCTGCGTAAGTTACGAACTTTGAGTTAAAAAATGACTTCGTTATGATAAATAAATAAATATTGGTAGACAATTCACACACAACACCATCTGACCCCAAACTAAGCAAAGCTTGTAATAAAGCAACGTTATTGAAAAGTTTCTAATCTTACGTTATTTTATCATTAGGAAATTAAATAAAGCTTTTAATCTTGTCCCGTTTAGTTGACGGACAGCCGTAAACAGCACACAACCCACCATGATGATATTTCGTTAGGAATTAGATGTTCGATACCAGCCCTTCGTTGAGTGCTCCTAGCGTATCCGAAACGGCCTGAGGGGTGAGGAAGCTTGAAATTGGCGGGGGGTGGGGAGTGTCCGTTCTATCTATATTATCTATTCTATGGCTAAGAACTAAGTGTAGTATAGTGTAGTGTAGCAGGGTACCTATCTCTCATGAATAACCATGATATTTATGTATCTATTAGTGTATGTTATATTCGTATTTATGTATTAGAGTGTACAGTTATTAATATGTAAGTATATTATTATGTAGTATGTTTTAAGTGTATGTAGGTATTGTAGTTTAATTACGTAGTAGTATACTTAGATAATTTTCCTAATTGTAAAATTATAAGTATCCTCGACTCATTATTTGTACTTCCTCGTCTTCTTATTCTTTTTTTCTCCTTTTCCATACTGCGGTTGCCTTGAAGAGATCGCTCTTAGCGATAAGGTCGCCAATTGCTACTTTGTTTTTTAAGTTTTGAATATTTTTGTTATTTTGTTTTCTAAATAAGTGCAATAAAGAGTTTATCTATCTATCTCTCTCTACTTACTCTACTTATCTTAGGTGAGTAATATGTTCTGTGCTACTTAGTCTGTGAGTGTAGCATAGAGTAGCATATCTATTTATTAGGTTTCATTTTGCTACATTACAATGAAAAAATTGGCACACCACCTTTGGCGGCATTTAAAAATCTACGATAAGTAGGTATAACTCATTAGCTATTTGAAAATGTGTCATTGAGTAGAACAAAGACCTCGTAGCGATGCACAATCGATACGGCTTAGGGGTATGTGTCCTAGGTCCTAGTACCGTGGATCGTGCTCGTATCAATACCGGTTTACCGCTATCCTATTAGATCTAACAGGATTTCTGTACGCTGTACTGCTGCTGTCGACAACTCGGTCACCACGGTCTCTCTTGCTCGAAAAGCTCGGGCCGTATTGGCCGCCACGCTAGCCTGAACTAGATCTCTACATCATAGGCCGCCTCTCTTTCTTCAGACTTTCCACCGCCAATGTCCCAGACATACTCGAACCGGAAGTGGTTCAATGTTTGAGCCATTGGGGTTGAGACATTGGGTCTGTGGAGGCTGGGAGGTAAGTAATTTCATCTTGAAAAACCTTTCCGAGCGTTTGGTCGACGCGACGCGTGACATAGGACATTACCTCACCAGAAATAGGACAAATCACTTTTCTGTTTTTCCGTGCTTATTGGTTCTGTGATGTATTGCACTGTATCGCCAACAATGGTCGACAACGATGTGATACTTAGCTTAACTCTTGACGTTATACTGTCTTGACGTTAATGAAAATTTACCCTTAATAACACTGCATTTAAAAGGGATTTTTGTAAAATTTGGTAGATAGAACAAATAAGCACTCGGGGAACGATAAGCATTGCCATACAGCGTGGTAATGCCACCAGCATGCTGGCCACGCTTCCGACTGGTAGTGGGCTTGAACGTCCTGTTGTCTGTATGGTCTATGGATAATTCAGGTGTGCTTACACGGATAATGTATAAGTACACCCACAGAAATGTAAATAATATGATTAAGCAGTGTAGTGTAGCTCTCATTTATTTTAGTTTGATCAAGCTCTGCCTGTTTCATCATTTTTTTTACATATTTTGCCAATCGCTTAAAAAGTGTTATGTCATTTACTTTCCTACGTAACTGTCATTCGTCATCATGACGTCATGTCATTCCCAAGATTATTTTTTTTCTTTTCAAAGTTGGTTGTGTTTAAGTGCAGTCAGTTTCTCAAACAAGTTTCTAATTTGCACTTTAGAAGTATATTTTATCCATATTTTGCTCTCAAAATTTGCTGAATTTTAGAATATTAAGTAAAAAGTGCTCGGTAAAAATTTATTGACTTCTCAATTGCCTTACCAAACATCAAGAAATATAAGACATTTAGTACTGAAACTGGAGTTGCAGACAGAATCGTGTGTAGCACGGATCAGTATACCCTGGAACCCGGATCCCTGCGGCGGTGACCTGCTGGGTGAGTGCACGCGCGGCCGCTGCTCCTGCGCAGCGCTCGGCGCTGGATCTGCTCACCGTCACAGAACTCTTCCTACAACCTTTCCATCCTCTCGTTTATGTGGAATGCTTATTGTACTAACAATAATACAATCTGCAGTTATTACAACAGTTTGCAACATAAATTTTTTCAATATTTCTATTCAATACTGTCGATGGAACTAAAAATCTATTCTGTCTTGATATCTATATTGTTTATTGTGTATCTGCTGCATATTATATACATTCATATGCTTATGGATATATTCACATATGTATCTATATATTCACTGGAACATGGTACTAGAGAATGTTATCTCAGCAAAATCATTGAACTCTTTCAAGAATAAACTGGACAAATGGGTAGCGAAAGACAATATAATTTTAACAGACAATTACCTATAATTTTGTTATTTCAACACCGAGATATAGGCATATCAGCAAAATCATTGAACTCTTTCAAGAATAAACTGGACAAATGGGTAGCGAAAGACAATATCATTTTAACAGACAATTACCTATAATTTTGTTATTTCAACACCGAGATATAGGCATATCAGCTAATGGTGCTTGTCTATTGATCAATACATAAATTATTTTGTATTTTAGTTCTCAGGAATTTACAGTGACACTTCCTTTGGTATATATGTTGGTGGATAATTGTCACACAAATTAACAGGATTTCACAAGACGAAATGTGTGAATCCCTTTGACATACTGGAATTATATTATAATAAACTTGAAATTAGTTTGGTGACTGTGGTATAACATATTTATTATAATGTGATGAATTGCGTCAGCCGATCCAGTGGCGTATGAGCACCGGCCACTTTTCTTCATCCTGTCATGGGATTTACTGTAATCATATGTATAGTCCCGTCTAATGTTCATAATCATGCTCATGTTCCAAATTAATTATTGTCACTCCTGAATAATGCTATTACTGAAGGAGAATACAAAATTATCCTCTCATAACTTGTCGTGTTGTTGATTATTGGAAATATTACTTGACATTTATTATCAAAGTGTGAGGAACCATGACAAACAAAACATCTGAGAGTACAGCCCGCAAGCCGTAGCAAATGGTGTGGTCTGCGGTGTTGACGTTGGCCGGTGGCTATCTATTACAAATGAAATATTATGGAGGCCAAATTCGATCACTTATCTTATCTTTTGCTTGTAATCATGTTGTTTAAAAATGTTGAAATGTTACTCGACTATCTCTTTGTAACACGATTTAAATCAAATAAATCATACCTGTCTCCCTTCGTAGGCTAGGAAAGGTATTCGAGTAGAATTGGATAATGGATGTATGTATGAAACGTCGTAAGCAGGTGCGACCGCCCCGGAGCCGGCGCGCGGGCCGCGGTGAGACAGGGGCGGCGGCGCGCGCGGGCATGCCGCCATGGCCGGGCGGGCGCGCGGGCGCGTGACGCGCAAGTGGGAGGTGTTCGCGGGCCGCAACCGGTTCTGGTGCGACGGGCGGCTGATGACGGCGCCGCAGCCCGCCGTGTTCGCGCTCACGCTGGCGCTCATCACGGGCACGTGCGCGCTGCACTTCGCGTTCGACTGCCCGTACCTGGCGGCCGCCGTGTCGCCCGCCGTGCCGGCCGTGGGCGGCGCGCTGGCGCTCTTCACGCTCGCCGCGCTGCTGCGCACGGCGCTGTCGGACCCCGGCATCCTGCCGCGCGCCGCGCCCGCCGAGGCGCAGGCCGAGGCCGGCGAGGCGGCGCCCGGCGAGGCGGCGCCGGAGCGCCCGCCGCCGCGCGCGCGCGAGGTGCTCGTGCGGGGCCGCGCCGTCAAGCTCAAGTATTGTTTCACGTGCAAGATGTTCCGGCCGCCGCGCGCCTCGCACTGCTCGCTGTGCGACAACTGCGTGGACCGGTTCGACCACCACTGCCCGTGGGTGGGCAACTGCGTGGGCAAGCGGAACTACCGGCACTTCTACGCGTTCGTGGTGTCGCTGGCCTTCCTGTGCGTGTTCGTGTTCGCGTGCGCGGTGACGCACGTGGCGCTGGAGGCGCGCGCGCGCGGCGGGCTGGCGGCCGGGCTGCGCGCCGCGCCCGCCGCCGCGCTGGAGGCCGCCGTGTGCTTCCTGGCCGTGTGGTCCGTGCTGGGGCTGGCCGGCTTCCACACCTACCTGGCCTCCACCGACCAGACCACCAACGAGGACGTGAGTACCGCCCCGCCCCGCGCCCCGCCCCGCCCGCCCCGCCCGCCCCTGACGCCCGCTCTCGTTGCAGATCAAGGGCTCGTTCTCGTCGCGGCGCGGCGTGCCCAACCCCAACCCGTACTCGCGCGGGAACGCGTGCGCCAACTGCTGGCACGTGCTGTGCGGCCCGCTGGCGCCCAGCCTCATCGACCGGTGCGTTGTCTTCTTAACTTATGTTATAACACCAAATTTTACATAATTATGATAAAAAAAAATATAATGCTGAGTGTTGATGTACGTCAGAAAGGGGCCCCTTAAACCTACACTCTTGTCACGAGTCTCGGGATCTCTCTCTCTGCCACACGATGGACCCAGCACTCTCACGGTGAATCCGTGGAACGCTAAGAAGGAACCATTTAGGGCCAGGCTACCCAAATGCATACAAAAAAATCATTCAAATCGGTCCAGCCGTTTAGGAGGAGTTCAGTGACAACCATACGCACAAAAGAAATATATTATACTAGCGGCCCGTCCCGGCTTCGCTCGGATAGGAACCGAGATACCGAGCAGTGCCATCTGCCGGCCTGATTTGTGAATCTAAACCTTCCAGAGCCCGATCCAAGCAAATACAAAAAAAATCATTCAAATCGGTCGAGTCGTTTAGAAGGAGTTCACTTGCAACGAAAAGTGGTATTGATTTTTATATATATAGATATAAAGATTTAATTGACATCGTCTCCAACATAGTACACTATCTCAAAACTGTTCTTAAGTTTCACTACTTCCATAATTATCGGAAAAAGTAAAAATATTGGTAGACATAGAAACTGCCGAGAGAAGTGAAAACTTATATCACAGAATTTGATAGCTCACCTTGGAAAGTACGCGGGTGGAACCGGAGGGCGCTGCTAGTCTGGAATACACCTCCGTAGCATTTTCGTCTAAGTTTTCTAACCGTGGCCATCTTGACTAGATGACCATGCATCTAACTCCATGGCCATGGCCATCTAGAAATGCGTACGAATTTCGCAGGTTTGCCCGTTGTTCAGACTAGGTTTAAATAACGCTTTTCAATGCCTTTAGTCGGGGTCTCTACACGGGTAGTTTGAGACGGCTCTGAATCGAGTTCAAGTGTTACGTTCGTAAATGAAAGAAAACTTCGGATGAAGTCGGGACCATGGCCATCTAGAAATGCGTACGCATTTAAAAGCGTTATTTTGACCTAGTCCGAACAACGGGCAAACCTGCGAACAACCATGTTACCTCGAATCTCCAGAGCTCTATGCTCCCTTTCGACAGCATCATCATCATCATCATCTCTAAGGTCGTCGGTCAACAAGTGCCCCAGACATCCAAACTGGCTAACCTGCTCGAGAGGAAGCCCATTAAGGAAGGAAGGATATATTTTATGGTCTGGACATTTGCCGGCGGCCTCAAATACCATGCACTCACTCTTGTTGACATTGTATATACTCGTAAGTCCATGACAAGCTGCGTGTTCTTCTCGAACCTTCAACAGCAGTCGAGTGAGCCCGCAGCGGGCGCAGCAGCGCGTCGTCAGCGCAGTTGGTGTAATGTACACCAACCAACAACACAACAACCGACACGCGTGCTTCCGAGTGCCGCTGTGGCTGCTCAGAAACAATATTTCACCATTTAATACAATTCGACGATTATTGTACCAGTACTGGATTATTTTCCGAATTTCCGCCGAAACCTGCCTGTCCGACATCTTTCTCCAAAGCAGTCTGTTTAGAATAGAATGACGTAACAATATATTTTTCATCCCACCAGCTCGGAAAGAGTACTTTTGCTCCTCGATATCAGGGCGCAAAAGTCGTTTTTACCCTCTAGAGGTTAAAGTAAATTTGAATTTAGAACATCGTGAGGTTTTGAATTCAAAACATAATTCAACCTACTACCTTTCTACCTCCTTGGTGCCGAATGCATCATATTTTTTTTTTAATATGTTAAAAACTCAGACTTGGAACCTCCTTAGTGTACTTACTTTTTTTTTATTTGCTTAGCGCGAAAACACTTAAACATTTGCATTTAGTAATTTCCTCGCTGAGGTGGAATGAAAAGTTACGTGTTGCACTCGAGTGCAAAGATTTTTTTACCTTGTGCTCTTTTGATTCCCTTGCTACGCTCAGGATTCTAATTTTCAATTTTAGAATCCTTCGCTTGCTCGGTCATCAATATTGAGCACGCGGTTAAAAATCAACTTTGCATTCTTGTATAACAAATAACTATTACCTAACTTGTAGAAAAGGGTAATGGTAATTATTTAAACTGAGGTGTGGCCACTATTTGTGCAGACTAGTCAGACTACCCAGCTACCCGCGTTCTGTTTCAGCCGGGTATTTGCTAGGACCGCTCAGACGGGAGCGTTCTTTCATTCAGTCGGGGATTGTGCCGCGCGCCGTTTGTTTTGGAAGTGATCTTTCGTCATCGCGGTCGAGTCGAATAGATTTTATGAGTAGTCCTGGACGGACGTTTTTCGTTCGGTAGTGAAAATCTCAGCGCGGTCGCGAGAACGAACTGTGAGATTCGTGTTTAAAGACGCCGGGCGTCGATCCTGAACTTTGTTCCAACCGGTTCGAGGAACGAACCCGTAGGAAGAACGAGGACCTTGAACGAGCGAGGCGCTTCAAGGCACCACAAGGACCGTGGTGCCACGTCCTCGGGAAACCTGACAAGTATCGTATTTATTTAAGTATATGATAAACACTAGACACGGGAAATTCTGTATATATTACAAGAATTGCTCGTTTAAAGGTATAAGATGAGAATTATTAGGTAGAAGAAGATTCTTATTATTATATTATATTCTTATTTCGATTTTTCCTTACCGTTTAAACCTTCCCTGAGCTACCACAAACGTTTCAAAACCAAAATCAGCCAAATGGGCCAGCCGTTGTCTAGTTTTAGCCCGACCCTCGAACAGCAATTCATTTTTATATTATATGGATGTCGCCCGTCCATAGTGAAGAACACTTCACTATGGACACGACGCGATGGTAGTTTTCATCAAGTCAGGTGGTAAGTAGGTACGAGTGCCTTGTGCACATAGCGAAACATTTAGACATCACCCTCGGTAAGAGCACGCTCGCATACTTTAGGTGCTCAATGCTGAGCACATCATGTTAGGGTGGATGATCCAGTAATGGACAAGACCCCAGTTATGGACACTTTTTTCCTTTATTCAAAGAAAACAAGCCTTTCATATTGAAATTTTGGTGTGGCAACAGTTAATCATAGAGAACGGACCTCATATTCGCCTCATAATATACGTCAGTGCGATCTCTCATTTTATTTCAAGATGGCAAAGTAAACATTAGACCAAGTTAGTGCTGGTCCAGTAAAATCAAATTTTACTAACGTAATCGTTAACAAGGTGAGTCTATTTGGTTCTCCATCATTTATTGTAACTGACTTCTAATTATATTTTAAGTTTTATATTGAAATAAAAGATATAATTTGTAATTCTTTCCGGTTATAATCGCGCTTTTTTTGTGTTTATAGCCGGTGTCATTTACTGGTTCTGGCATACATACTTTACCCAGTAATCGACACATGTCCATAATTATTTTTTTAGGAACTTCTGGAGTTGGCACACCAATTTAACTCCTTTTTCCAAGCAGTTTAAGTATATTTTAAAATTAAACAAATTGGAGTGCATGTACCAGTAAAGAACAGAGTGTCGATCACTGGATCCAGTGAGTGTCCACTACTGGTTTTTATGTATTTTTTTCAGATGTTTCTGGATTTTTTCAAGCATTTTCAAATGGAAACTTCGCAATACCGGGAACAAGCAACAACCGTACCGATACAATTACACCTCAAAAAAAGTATGAGATTACGATGGCCCTCAAACAACTTAAAAACAACAAGGCACCTGGCGACGACGGGATTATGACTGAGCTTCTGAGAGCGGGTGGAAAACCTGTAAATAAAGTTCTCCAGAAGCTGTTCGACTTCGTCATACTTGACGGTAATAAGCCAGAAGCGTGGAGCAGTAGTGTGGTGGTGCTCTTCTTCAAAAAAGGTGACAACACCTTGTGGTGAACTACAGCAGACCCATCTCACTTCTGAGCCACGTTTATAAGTTGTTTTCGAGGGTAATTACGAATCGTCTCGCACGCAGGTCTGACGACTTCCAGCCACCCGAACAAGCCGGTTTCCGAAAAGGCTACAGTACCATAGACCACATCCATACCCTTCGCCAGATTATACAGAAAACCGAGGAGTATAATCGGCTACTATGTATAGCGTATGTGGATTATGAGAAAGTCTTCGATTCCATCGAGACCTGGGGGGAGTGCTTCTGTCTTTCCAGCGATGCCGCATCCACTATCGCTATATCGAAGTGTTGAAGTGTATTTATAGCAAAGCCACAATGTCTGTCCGATTACAGGACCAGTACACAAAACATATCCAGCTACAGAAAGGTGTGAGACAGGGAGAATTTATATCTCCGAAATTGTTCACTGCCACGCTTGAAGATGTTTTCAAGCTACTGGACTGGAACGGATATTGTATTAATATCACCAGCGAATATATCACTTACCTTCGGTTTGCCGACGACATAGTAATTGTGGCGGAGTCGCTGGAGGACCTCGCTGCTATGCTCAGAGTATCTCAGTAGCTCAGAGAGTATCCCAACAGGTAAGTCTGAGAATGAATATGGACAAGACGAAGGTCATGTCAAATGTTCATGTTTCACCTGTGCCGGTTATTGTTGGGAATACCACACTCGAAGTTGTAGACGAATACGTCTACCTAGGTCCAGCGAACGATCCAACTCGAATTCCAAAATACCTCAATGCCTAAAGACGAAAGTCTTTAGTCAGTGCGTCTTGCCAGTAATGGCTTATGGAACGAAGACGTGGTCCTTAACTGTGGGCCTCATAACGAAACTCAAAGTCGCACAGCGAGCTATGGAGAGAGCTATGCTTGAAGTCTCTTTGCGCGACATAATCCGTAATGAGGATATTCGCAAAAGAACGAAAGTGGCCGACATAGCTCAAAGAGTAAGCAAGCTAAAATGGCAATGGGCAGGCCACATCACTGGCAAACTGATAACCGATGGCGCAGAAAGGTTCTCGAGTGGCGACCAGGAATCGAAAGGCGCAGTGTTGGACGACTTCTCACTAGATGGACAGATGACCTCGCAAAGGTCGCTGGAAACCGCTGATTGTAGGATGCGCAGGACCGTACGTTGTGGAAATCTAGGGGGGGAGGCCTATGTTAAGCAGTGAGCGTCTTGCGGCTAATGATGATGATGATTATTATTATCGATAATAGTTATTTCTACGAGGTCTACTGGTTTGGAGTAAAAAGTTTTGTATTTGTTTTTGATACTTAATTTGAGAGAGCTTTATAGTTACAGACTGTATAATGAAGGACCATAATGATATGAAAGTACCTGTTTTGCCTTCAATTAAAAAATTAATTTCAATTAAACTGTATTTAATTTATTTGTCTCCTAAATAGTATTTATATCTGCCATAATTATGTTTATGTTGTTCACTGTCGATGACTGGGTGTCCATAACTGGGTAACGTCGAACACTGGGTATGGACAACTGGATCCTAGGTGTCCATAACTGGTGATTTTAGATTTTTCTATATTTTATCAAAGTTCTTATAATTCGTTACAGATACTTCAATTGTATATCGTTGTGTTGATTCTTGAGAATACTGATAGTTATTTTCAGTCATCATTGTTGATCTGAGTTTTGTACTTTTTTTTAATTGCTTTTTACTATGAACACTGTCCTAAAAGTGTCCATTACTGGGTCCTTCACCCTACATCCGCTCATTTTTTGATTGCTAATTACGTAACGCAATTAAAATATATATACCCCATCGTCACGCTCCTTATCCTTCTTTAACGCCCTCCCTCTCACTCTTCGTGAACATTACGTAACATCCAAGCTCTTAATAATTTTTGCTTCAAAATCAACACACAAATTGCCAACGGGGCTTAATTTCTAGTTTTTTTAAAGTAAAAAGTAATATTTTACATAAATACACGGGTAACTCACGTATAATGTGGTCAGTCCAGTCCCGTGTATTTATGTAAAATGTGTAATAACCACGTTAGTTTTCATACTAAAAAGTAATATCTTCACGACTCATTCACGTTTCACACTTCCCACCTCCCCTAATTGCGTTGCGTAATACTTCAACAGCCCCTAAGTGGTGAGACGCGAGCTGTTTTATTCGCGAACCTGAGCTTCATAACTCCCACGTCTCGCCTTGCGTCCTCCAACCGTGCGCTCCAACGCGTGCACGGTCGGAGGACGCGTGCCTCGTACTGGACACGGGCTCGGAAAGAGTTAAACAAGCCCGTGCGCGTGCCTGTCGTACGCGGGAAACGAGACTAGCCCCCCGCTCCCCTCTGACCCGGCGTGTTGCAGGCGCGGCGTGTTCGCGGCGGACTCGAAGGACGAGCTGCCGGCGGCGTTCGCGCGCGCGCTGAGCCCCGCGCCCGCGCCCCCCCGCGCCCGCGCCGGTGACCGCGCCGCCCGCGCCCGCCGGCGGCTACACCGACCTGTTCGAGGGCGGGTACACGAACCGCTCGCTGGAACTGGAGGCGCTGGGCGCGCGCGCGGGCGGCGGCGGGGGCGGCGGGGGCGCGCTGTCTGCGTCGCGGCTGCGGCTGCTGCACGACACCACGATGATCGACGCGGCGCTCGACCTGGACGAGCCCGAGCCGCCGCGCCACCTGCCGCCCGCGCCCGTGCACGCGCCGCGCGCGGTCACGTGACCCCGCCGCGCCCCGCGGGGGGGGGGGACGACGACGACCCTGTACATACTGACCGTAAACTAATTGCTTCTTATCAATAAAAATAGCCCGTATCGAAGAGTCTCTGTGACTTTTATTTCTCGTGTCCAGTCCTTCTCCCGCCGGACTTAATCGTTTTTGACTTTGCTATTTCCGTCTGTACAATTGAAAAGTAAAAAAGAGAACGATTTCAAAGAACTCTCCGATCGAACTGACTAATTATATATAATAGCCTAGGATAGGAAGCCCATCGTGACGAGCTGGAGAATTTTGTTACTTATCAAAAGCTTTCGATTGTGTTCTTCGTGACACTCTTTCGAAGAAACTGCTGTTTTGTAGGGTATCGATACCAGCTCTAAATTCTATTTCTTCGTATCTTAAATACCGTGTACAGATAGTTGAAGGTGACGATGTGCACCAAATGACTCCCCTATAAGAATGGGTGTGCCTCAAGATTTCATTCTTGGACCTTTCTTGTTTCTTATGTATTTTATTCTAAATGGAAAACTAACAGTACCAGTGTTTATTATATTTATATCTTTTTATACCGACATTAACTTCTAGATACTTACCACATTAATGTTATTAATTAAACTTGTCACGAAATATTAAATTTCCATTTCACATCCATTACAAAAAAGTTTTTGTTGTAATATACCTACTCGTATTACTGTTTTATCACAGCTCTTACACTACGTAAACACACAAAATTATACCTATTTTCATCACAGCACTTACACATATACTTTAAACATCATCATCAGCCGCAAGACGTTCACTGCTGAACATAGGTCTCCCCCCTATATTTCCACAACGAACGGTCCTGCGCAACCTGCAACCAGCGGTTTCCAGCTGTCCATCTAGTGGGAGGCCGTCCAACACTGCGTCTTCCGGTTCGTGGTCGCCACTCGAGAACCTTTCTTCCCCATCGGTTGTCAGTTCTGCGAGCGATCTGCCCATTGCCACTTCAGCTTGCTTACTCTTTGAGCTATGTCGGCCATTTTCGTTCATTTGCGAATATCCTCATTACGGATTCTGTCGCGCAAAGAGACTCCGAGCATAGCTCTCTCCATAGCTCGCTGTGTGACTTTGAGCTTCGTTATGAGGCCCACAGTGAAGGACCACGTCTCAGTTCCATAAGACATCACTGGCAACACGCACTGGTTAAAGACTATCGTGTTTAGGCATTGAGGTATTTTGGATTCAAAGATGTGCCGAAGTTTCCCGAACGCTGCCCATCCGAGTTGGATCCTTCGCTGGACCTCTTTGTCGAAGTTGGATCTACCTAATTGGATCTTTTGACCCAGGTAGACGTATTCGTTAACAACTTCGAGTGTGGTATTCCCAACAATAACCGGTACAGGTGAGACATGAACATTTGACATGACCTTCGTCTTGTCCATATTCATCCTCAAACCAACCTGTTGGGATACTCTACTGAGGTCCCTGAGCATAGCACCGAGGTCCTCCAGCGACTCCGCCACAATGACTATGTCGTCGGCAAACCGAAGGTGAGTGATGCATTCGCCGTTGATATTGATGCCATATCCGTTCCAGTCCAGTAGCTTGAAAACATCTTCCAGCGCGGCAGTGAACAGTTTCGGAGATATAACGTCTCCCTGTCTCACGCCTTTCTGTAGCTGGATATGTTTTGTGCACTGGTCCTGTAATCGGACAGACATTGTGGCTTTGCTGTAAATACACTTCAACACTTCGATATAGCGATAGTGACAAATGACAAATTGTTTATTGTGACAAAAAATACACACATCCAAATTTAAATATAAATACGTCGTTCTATAAAATCTATTCAAATTATGTTTTTTTTGTCACAACCCGGCCCCAGCTCAGCATAATGCCGGTTGGATCCAACCGACGCTGGTCTTTCGCTGGTGCCGGCGAATGACGACACACACCACATACACTTGTCGATGCGGCAACGCTGGAGAGACTGAAGTACTGCCCAGGTCTCGATGGAATCGAAGACTTTCTCATAGTCCAAATACGCTATACATAGTGGCCGATTATACTCCTCGGTTTTCTGTATAATCTGCCGGAGCGCATGGATGTGGTCTATGGTACTATAGCCTTTTCGGAAACCGGCTTGTTCGGGTGGCTGGAAGTCGTCAAACCTGACGATTCGTGATTACCCTCGAAAACAACTTATAAACGTGGCTCAGAAGTGAGATGGATCTGCAGTTCTTCAACATGGTGTTGTCACCTTTTTTTGAAGAAAAGCACCACCGCACTTCTGCTCCACGCTTCTGGCGTATTACCGTTAAGTATGACGGAGTCGAACAGCTTCTGGAGGACTTTAAGTACCGGTTTTCCACCCGCTCTCAGAAGCTCAGTCGTAATTCCGTCGTCGCCAAGTGTTTTGTTGTTTTTAAGTTGTTTGAGGGCCATCCTAATCTCATACAGGCTGACTTCCGGGATATCTTCGGTAAAGTGTACTTTAAACACAACTTATATATGCATTTTTAGCGAAATACCCATAAAATAAATAAATAGCAAATGGGGCATTTCGAGCCAAGCGGACAACCAAGAAAATATGAGGACGTGAATTTTGTTCATACTCTGGTCAGTTCTACTTCTAGATCTAAATACCTACTAATCATTTCGCCACATGTTATTCTCGTGTTGCTGTGCTTACTAGGTATTAGGTATTTACTAATTTTCAATTTCTAAATAATTTTTATTTTTACTAAATTATTATAATTATTTAGTGGTCTTTAAATATAAGTAAGGTATCTCTTATTTTATTTTTCACTTCTGCCGTGCGGTAATTTTTTGCGCACACATTTTTTTTTAATAACAAATTATTGTTTTCGGATTTGTCCTTGGTTATATCAAAGAACCACCCACAAATTGCGTTTTTAAAAGTGTTTTGCCTCATCGCGAACAAATCGACGCCTTTGGAATAAATTACATTAAAGCTTTGAATAGTGCGAATTAAAACTGTTTTTTTCGGATAATTATTTTAATGATAGAAATAGGAGTAAAAAGAGAAATCGAGGTAAAAAGAGGAATAAATAATTTCACAGAATCAAACGTAGTTTTCGACATTGGATACAACGTAGGGTCAACTACGTCCGCGAGTTGGTTGGAGGACTGTCGAAAACAGTGCAAACATTCAAACTTTACTGTCAACTGCCATGATCGAGGTGTCGAACCCAGCTGACCAGCAAAAGGTCACAGTTCGCCAACCGTGTAAGTAAAACACGAGTAAAACAACCACTAAGTGGTTCTAAGTCAATCCGTCATCGATTTTAATAATAATGAAAAAATACACAATACAATACAAAAACACTTTATTGGCACCACAAACAAAGTTGACAATAAGTAACATATAAAATAACAAAAACATAATGACGCAGACGCTCTGCGCACGTCTAATGGCCGCTGGAAGAGCATTCCATAAGGCCACCGCCTGCACACAGAACGACGAACCGTAAAAGGAGTTTGTATGAGCTGAGGTAGATAATAGGAGATTTGTAGACGACCTAAGATTTATTTGAAAGACCTACTCCATTTTTCAATGCGGCGCAAATCATCGTTTACCAACTTAATAGCATCATCTAGTTTGTCAAGTGAGGCTTGTGCATAAACTTGGAGATCGTCAGCATAGAGGTGGTAGGAAGAAGAAATGAGAGATGTGACTGAATTTATGAATAAAGCAGAAAGTATAGGAGAAAGAACGCCACCCTGAGGGACACCCGAACGAGCGTGCCTCGGCGATGCGGTCGCCAGCGGCGGCGCGCGCCGGGCCCGGCGGCGAGCCGGTGCCGGCGCGGGCGTCCAGCGACAGGCGGCGGTCCACCGGCGGCCGCGGCGGCGAGTGCGGCCCGGGGGACGAGCGCGGGGAGGAGGCGCCCGACGGTCCGACCCGGTCGCGCCCGGCCCGGTCCCGGTAGGAGTTACCTGTGGGCCCGGGTCCGGGCGTTACCAGGCCAAGCTCCTCGGCTTCGACCAGGACGACCACACGTCGATTGTACGATTTGCCTCCTCCCGCCCCCGTCCCGCGGGTTTTGCTGGGGTCCTGAACATTCTACACTCAGAGGTGGGACTGACGGTGACAAGAGACGGGTGGAGCAATAGGCTCCCCGTGAGGAGGCCCAGCGGCCAGCGCGCGGTGGCAGGCGAGCAGTGAGTGCTAACGTGAACCTGCTCCCTGCCGCCAAGCGATGAGAGGGGACACCCCAGTGGTTTTAGTGGGTAAGCCGTCGGTCGGGAGGACGGAGAGTCCCACATAACCACCGGCTCCCTCCGGGGTCGGTGGTATGTATAAAGCATTTCCACTGGGTTAAAAAAAAAAAGGTTAGGTTAGGTTAGGTTAGCGGCTCGCCGCCGCTACACGCGGTTCCGGAGGAGGAGGAGTCATGAAACGGATGAGATGGACGCACTCTATGGTCTGTATAGACAGGCGACAAAATCTCTCCGCGCTGCCATCAGCGACTCAAAGGCAGAATCATGGAGGCAGCTGCTGGAGACACTGGAGCGTGATCCGTGGGGGCGCCCCTACCATCTGGCGAGGCAAAAGCTTCGCCCTTGGGCGCCACCTGTTACCAGCACGCTGGAGCCAGAGGTCTTGCGGCGGGTGGTTGAGGGACTGTTTCCGGAAAGCCTGGGAACCGACTTTGCCCCTCCCACTGCAGTGGCAGCGCGAAGAAATGACTCCGAAGAGGAGGAAGAGGACGAGCCACCTGACGTCTCGGAAGGAGAGATGGAAGCGACCGTCCTGAGAATGAGGGCCAAGAACACGGCGCCGGGGCCTGACGGCATACCCGGCCGTGTGTGGGCGCTCGCTCAGGACCAGCTGGGGATTCGCCTCAGGAATCTCCTTAGTCGCTGTATGCGAGAAGGAGATTCCCAGGCGATGGAAACGGGGGAGACTCGTCCTCCTCCGGAAAGAGGGGCGGCCCGCGGACGAGCCATCCGGCTACTGTCCCATCGTGCTGCTCGACGAGGCGGGCAAACTTCTAGAGCGCATTGTCGCTGCCCGCCTCGCCAAGCATCTCGAGAGGGAGGGACCGAACTTGTCTGAGAGGCAGTTCGGGTTCCGGAGAGGTCGTTCGACGATCGACGCAATCAATCTCGTCCATGACCTCTCCGAGGATGCGTGCTCCAGTGGAGGGTGTTGTTGGCGGTGTCTTTGGACACAGCCAACGCTTTCAACACCCTGCCGTGGATCGCGATTACTGAGGCGCTCAGGTACCACCGTGTGCCCCGGTACCTGCGGCGCCTCGTTGGGAACTACCTCTCTGAGAGAGGTGGTTTACCCAACGAAGGAAGGGGAGATGGTGAGCCCCATGTCACGCGGGGTTCCACAGGGTCTGCACTTGGGCCACCCCTGTGGAACTTAGGCTATGATTGGGTGCTCCGAAGCGCTAACTTGCATGGCGTCGGCCTAGTTTGTTACGCTGACGACACGCTTGTTACCGCCAAGGGGAAGGACTACCGCCAGGCTGCGATACTGGCGACTGCGGGTGTTGCGGCTGTTGTCGCGAAGATAAGAAGGCTGGGCCTGGAGGTGGCGCTTCACAAATCGGAGGCCATATGTTTCTATGGGCCGCGAAGAGCGCCACCGGCAGGTTCAAGTATAGTGGTTGGCGGAGTGACCATTGCTGTCAAGCTGACACTAAAATACCTTGGTGTTGTGCTTGACAGTAAATGGAAGTTTGGGGCTCATCTGCGTCAACTTGCCCCAAAGCTGACGCAGACAGCATCGTCGCTGAGCCGACTACTTCCCAATATGGGTGGAGGCAGTGGACGCTGCCGCCAACTGTATATGGCGGTGGTGGTGCCCCCATATGGGTGGACCGGTTGGATCACCAGGAGAAGGCGCTCCTTCACCGGGTCCAGCGGACGAAGGCCGTGAGAGTGTGTCGGAGTTACCGCACACTCTCACACGAGGTAGCCTGCGCTCTCGCCGGTTCAATGCCCTGGTGCCTGGAAGCCGAGGTTCTATCCTCGGTCTTCTGGCACCGGAAGCAAGCGAGAGAGCAGGACCTGCACTTCGCCCCACAAGAGGTGGTGCGGTGGCGCAGGGATGCCAGGGCCAGGGCTCTGGTGAAGTGGAGCGAACAGGTTCTCTCTGGACCTACTCAGCGGGGAGCCGGCGCTCGACGGCTCCTCGAGGCGATCCGGCCCATCCTCGCTCAGTGGGTCCAGCGAACACACGGATTCCTCACCTTTCAGACTACACAAGTGCTCACCGGGCATGGCTGCTTCGGGAGTTACTTGTGCAAAATAGCCGGAAGGGGAGGAGACCCCGGTGTGCCACCGGTGCGATTTCGCGGTCGACACCGCGCAACACGTGCTGGAGGCATGCCCGGGCGAAGAAGAACCGCGGCTATCCCTGGTCGCGGTCGTGGGGACGGACCTCTCACTGCCGACCATCTTGTCTAAGATGCTCGAAAGTGAGAAGTCGTGGGAGGCGGTAGTCTCCTTCTGCGATACCGTTATCTCGCGGAGGGAGACGGAGGAGCGAGAGAGGTAGGTGGACCCTCTCGCTCATCCGCGGAGGCGGAAGAGGACACGAGGGCGAGCCACTCAGGCTCGCACCCCGTCTCCACTTGGAGGGCCTGGGGCGTCGGGTGTTTAGGGCCGCCCGACACCCTACCCAGGGATAGGCCCTCCCGAGGAGGTGACGCGCCGCTGGTTTCCGGTGCGTCGCAGGAGTCGAATGCGGGGGTTCTGACCCCCGCGAGGCGGGCCCGCAAGGGTGACGGCGGAGGCAGGGACGTAGTCGTAGTGCAACAGTGTACCTGCGGCTCTGCCTCTAACCGTGACGGAGAAACCGGTGGGGGGGTTTAGTCGGTAGGGGCACCACTCTCAGTCTCAGTGGTGTCGAGCCCGACAAACCTACCGTGTCCCTACACGGTGGACGGTGTCTAAATGCATTTCCCCCACACAAAAAAAAAAAAAAAAAGGTTAGGTTAGGTTAGGTTAGGTTGGGGTGCGGTGATCGGGAACCTCCGCGTGGTGCACCCTGGGCAACGTCACTCGGTAACTTATCTCTGTGTATCTTACCCAGTGGCGGCTAATTCCGGTCGAGGAAGGCCGAACTTCTGAACGCGCTTCTCACCCTTAGAGTTGCACGAGCAGAAGTTCGGTAGGGGGGGGACTGGAATGACTTGGAATGTTAGTGGGCTGATTTGCTATCTGGCCTACTAATATCCAAGTCATTTCAGAAAGTGGTGGTTTGTCCTCTGGGAGGCTCTGGGTCCAGAGTCTTGTGCAGATGGACATCGGGCGCAGAAGGCGCATGTTGATGGGATCCGAAATGGATCGGTGGCATCGCTTTGTGTTGCGACACTTTGCGAGTTTTCGTCGGGTGTCGCAACACAAAGCAACCAAATCTCAAGGTTCGGGAGTTGCCGAGGGGAGTGTCTGGCACGTGAGTCGGAAACTGCGCTGCTTATCGGGTGTAGTTTCGGGCTCACGATCCAGGCATGGTCGACGGGAGGTCGGCCGCTAGACCCCCCCACAGGGGAGCTTCGCCCTTACGAAGCAAAATTATGAAAATGAATACACGCGATTTTAATAGTACTACCCAGGAGGGTCCCTCGCGAGAGGGAATCCCTCCACGCTCCGGCGTGCAGTCCCCAATCGTACTCTGGGGGGGACAAAAATCGCTCGATTTCTTTAAACGACGAAAATGGCAAACGCATAATGGATTCCGATGGCAATAACGAATTGGTTTTGGGGGGAGCGAGCAGACGCGAGGCGCGCGTGATGCTCAGTAGGTACGAGGAGAGTGGTCTCTTTTTGAGCCCGGTCGATGACTCGGACTCTCAAAGCTTGGCTTCCTTCGTGGGGTCGCCACCTCTGAGAGAGTCACCGAGACTCACACGGCGAAAGAGGTCGCGGAAAGATAGCGGTGACGGAGAACTCGCTTCTTCTGGAGGCGAGTCTGAGGCCCCGGCCGCTAAAGTAGGAAGTGCGCCGAGGCGCGGTAGAGGCCGGCCGCCCACCACGGGCGAGTACGCTGGGCTTGCCGCGGCTAAGGTTGCTCTGGTTGAAGCCCAAAGGCAGGAGCTGGAGCTTCGGGCGGAGCAGGAAGTTGCTCAGCTGTCCCAACGGAGCCGTCCGACGAGAGCGACATCCAGTCCTTCGGGACCCGGGGGTCCTGGCCACTTTAAAAATTCATAACTTTTCAGCCGATTGAGCTAGAGACATGCCGTTTTCAGTATTATACTAAGCGACGGCGAGCCGTCGTCCCGGGGGCCCCAGCCTTCGGCTGACTCATCCCTACACACCTACACACCTACCCTAACCTAGCCTTTTTTTTTTTTAACCCAGTGAAAATACGTTATGTATACCACCGGCCCCGGGGGGAGCCCGTGGTTATGTGGGACTGTCCGTCTCTCCCAACTGACGGCCTACCCACTAAAAACACTGGGGAGATCCCTCAATGCGCCATAGGAGCCGTTTTTAGCTACCGCTGTCGGGCATTGGACAAAGGTCGTACCAACACCTGCGGCGTTACGGCGTATGTCCTTAACCCTTAGCGAATCAGGACAGCAACCTCCTAACCGTTGTATTACCTCAGCGACCTCAACCTTGGACACCGAGTCGTCAAGTTCTGTAAGACGTAGCTCGGCGCTTTTCTCCGGTCTGGAAACCCGGATGTCTTCGGGTTTTAAAACAGCCCTCAAGCTATTGGCGAGGGCATCTGCT